>CM060845.1:61805000-62330000 GCA_030762175.1 Metallyticus violacea
TTAGTAGGGATAGGACATTTTACTCTATTATTTTGCGTTACTATTAACCAGTTTATCTTTGGATATTGTATAAAACTCAGATTAGTGACCAGTTTACCAATTCATCATACTATCTAATGTTAAAAATGGTCTTGGAATTAAAACAATTTTCATTCTGTAGTGTGGCCCTAATTTCACTCGCCTAACATTAGGTACGAAATAAACTGAACCACTGAGAACAGTTAACTAATTGAAGCAGATATGCCTTAATCGTAGAGGAAGTGTTTCAGCATATCATTTGTCATTGATGAGAAGTGAGGACCACAAAGAAAACTCTCTCAGGGAGGACAGGCCTGATGGGAATCCAACTCAGTACTCCCGTTTATAACTCCTTGCCTTAATTATCTTGGTCACTCATGTTCTGATGATTAATTCTATTCGAGTAATCTTGGTCCACGAAGAAAATTAGCAAAACATCTTCTCAATATATATTATATGTGTTAGTCTATGCAGTGAATACAATACTCGACTCTATGGCCAATCTGAACAAAATTTTAAACGGGCTCTATTTAGAAGCAGGCATAAAATATATACACAGTTACAGCCTTCTAATTTCAAACTCTTTAACACACGAAATGTTAAGCTTTGCTTTGCATATTTCTTACTTTTAGCTGATGTCAACCTCTGAGGAGGTATCGAAACGGGTGTTAAATATCACCCTAATATTGTAGCGAGCCCTTTCTAGTCACCCGCCTAAAATATTATTCTGTAACTATCTAACGAGCTGGGGACTAGGGAAACTGTATTTATAAACAATAACTATCACTTAAATTCGTGATGGGTCCCAACCAATTTGGCTACCCCGGAGCAGTCGGCGGCACATCCTCTCTCCTCAAAGTCACCTACTCGACTCTTAAAGTCCGTTAAAGAACGCTATCTAATTTCTATGTTGAGCAGACCCTAATTTTCTTTTACGCAATCTTCCAACTATCCCTTCTACTTCTTAACGAGCTTAATGCTACAACACATTTTCCCAACTTCCCATATGCTGCCACAATATAATTTGATATCTGAGAATGTTTCCCGAAGTAGAATGAATGCAAGAACGTTAATAGTCATGTTATATCTTAAACTTTTAAAAATTGCTCGTTCATTATTTTCATTCCCTTCGACATGTAAAAAATTAAATTTCTACTCTGAGTCAAGCTGTATAACTGCTCTTTTAAAAACATGAAGTAATTTTACCTTTAAGACATATCCTGATCTAATTTTATAAGGGGTGAGAAATCCCATTTTCTTCTAGCTCAGTGAAATTTGACATCTAAAGGAGACACGGAACACGAATATGACATCTTTTTGAATTTGCATCAGCAGCACTGATCCCAAACGCTTCAAAATCGAACTTGGGTTCTACCACTGGGCTAAGCAATTCATATCTTTCAACCACCAAATGTCCGTACCTCTTCGTTCCTGCCGAAACTGGCGATTCCCACTGCTTAGGTTAATTATGGGTGACACAATAAGTTCAGACAATGCAGTTTATTGCAGAAAATATACTACATACTTGCCTTGTGTAATAATTGTTACTGCTGTAACAATTTCCCTTTTCCCTCCATTATCTGTTGAGAATGTGTTGAAGTTACAATATCGAATAATTTGCCCTGAATAAACGCATCTTTTTCTTTAATCATGTTTTGCAATTATCCCATTGAAGGGAGTCATATTTCCATACTATTCCATAACCCTCTTCGAGCTTAAAAGTTTGTAAACTATTCTTATGTGGTTTAACATGCTTAACACTCTACTCCACATTATAGTTTTCTAGGTATATAATTTATCCACTGCTCAACATAATCGTATTACCATATCATTAATACTGGAAAGACTTTAAAGAGAGACACTATTAGTGTTATACTTTTAGTTATTAACATAAACAGTCTGAGTAATGAAAAGATATAATTATGTCATTGAATTTAGCATTACTTATTCGCGCTGCTGCAGCATGTTAATTACAGTAAGTGCTTACGATCAGAGCTTTTTCCATGAGCGAATAAGCACCTGGCGTGACATTATGTCGCTCTTATCTTGATCACATTAACTCCAACACTCTGGTGTGATCGCAGTGCCCACTTACCTTGAATTTAACTAACAAATGCAATCGCGTATCAAAAGCATAAAAGAAACTTTCTTCATGATATCAGAATTTTAATTATATTATAACGATAATTTATAAAAATACTTCTAAGAGGAGTTTTGACATTCAATTGAACATTGTCAAATGCATGTTTTCATAGAATTCAGTGCTATAGAGAGGAATACTTGGTCTATATTTGTTGCTGATTTTAAAAACACTTTTTTTCTGGTTTCTACATCCTAAAAGAAGCAATTTGTACACCACTGTTCATTAATTATTTTAATGTTCTATTTATTGTCGCTTTGGCCTCACTATTCTTCTCACGAAGCTTGTACACTGTGAAGTGAATACTTTAAGTGTAAGTCTGTAGGAATGAATGAAAAATGAATAAATGATAGCGCAAATGAGCTCAGAGTTCTTGATATCTTTAATCTTTTGGTATTTATCTGAACTCGTTGATTCATTATTATTATTTTCATTAAAATAAAGAAATATTTCATTTATGAAGTCAAAATCAAACAAGAAATATATATAGCATAGACGATCTCTGGGAAATAACCCCATTAACTGTAGAATGGCATAAGGTTAAAATAGTTCCAAACAATTACAAACTATAGAGATTGCTAGGCAATTATTAAAATCAAGATGGATACTTTTACAGAAATAGCAATAATATTTTTCCTTGTATTGTGTACACACACACACACACACAAAATTGCGATTACAAGTGTGACTTTCTCTTAGTGTTTTGTCCTTTTTCTGCTTTTATAATTATTGTTAATTTAGTTACATTATATATACACAATACAAGGAAAAATATTATTGATACTTTTCTAAAAGTATCCATCTTGATTTTAATAACTGCCTAGCAATGTTTTGTAATTGTTTGAAACTATTTTAACCCTATGCCATTCTAAGTTAATGGGTTATTTCCCAGAGATGGTCTACGCTTTTTAAATTAAATTCCTGGGTAACCCTGTGCACTTTGTCAAATAACAATTCTATAGAGTTACAGTTCGGACTTTGAGATAGCCATGATATCTTTCTGCCCCTTCTGCTTTTCTTTCGATGTAATATACCTCGTGCAGTATCCAGATCAATATTTAGAAATTTTATCTCCTTACTAAATGAAATCCAAATCGCATGGCACGACACTGAACATTTTTATGTAATTTTTTTTTCTGTTGGATGTTTCATTCAGTTTTCACAATATCCTCGACTTTATTCCCCAAAAATCTCCAAATAGACTCCCGCATATTTAACTCAAAATCTTTGAGGTTTAAGTTGGCGCTTATTCTACTGTACTTAATTAGCAACAGGTATATCTGATCCACTGTTTATGTTACATGTCGGTTGTAGGTTTCTGTTTGCCACCTTTCTTATTGTTTCACGCTTGTCCACGTGCTATCTTCCTGTTGAGAATGCCTTTCTCTTTCTAAATGGAATGCGACAACTAAAACCTCTTAAGATTTATATCAGAATACACAAAGAGGAAACATGTTGTCCGACATATTCTGGTGCCCCTATTTGCAATAATCTGTGAAAAATATTTTAGACATCAGTTGGTATCCAGAGTTGATATTGTGATTTATGTTAATAGACTTTGACAATGGTTTCCTTACTACCACACAATGTTCTGGAAAGGGAGGAACTGACAGGGGGCAGCACTAAATAATGCAACTTTTAGGGACACCAAAAAGTGAAATTATGGATAGGGGCATTATGAAAAAGAAAGTAATAAACAATAAAAGCATAATGAATCAAAAAGCATCTGGACCCGATAGATTGCCATGAGGACTACTTATGTAGAGTTTAAGAGGTGAACCATTTATAGATATGGTGACAATAATGAAGATGATAAAGATAGTGCAGAATGTTTTCAATGGGGAGAGAATGAACAACGGCAAGTATGTGTCCGATGTTTGAAAAGGAAGCCCAAAAGTGCCGGATAATTATAGGAGATTGGAACTTCTCCCATTAATAAGAAAAATTTATTGTCAAATTTTATACCAGAGAATTAGGCAATGGATAATGGAACACAAATAAGTTCTCAAAATTCCAAGCGGGATTTAGGGAAGGGTATAGTATGATGAACCATATTTTTATTTTAGACATACTGAGAGTGAAACAAACAACGAAAAAGGGGCAAGCTACATTGTGCCTTCACAGATTTTTCTAAAAACCTTTGAATACGTGGAAAGGAAAATATTATGGGGTAAATTATGGGACGAAAGGACTTTCAGAAAAATGATGAAGCATTAGAATCAACATATAGCAAGGTACAGTGTTGTGTAAAATATGTTCGCCATAAAGTTTCAAAAATTGTAATAACACGGAGAAGAGTGAGTCAAAACTGTATCCTGTCATTGTTCCTTTTAAACTTGTTTGTAGATAACTTACCAGGGAAAATGTATGTTGCAGAAATTATAGGAGTCAGTCATACCATCGCCTTTATGCGGATGACCTCATATTGGGGCCCACAACAATTAATGGTCTGCAGAGGGAACTAATATGCTTAGAGGCGTATTGTCAGGAATGGGGAATGGCAGTCAATGAGGAGAAGACCAAAACATTGACGTTCGAGAACGGTGCGGTGTACAGCAGGAAAGAGAGATGGTCAGGCATTAGAAAATGTGAAGAAATATCATACTAGGGGAGTCATTTTACTTATGAATGAAAGCTGGGCAAAACATATAGACATAAAAACGCAGCTGCATATTAAAACATATTGAAACGTTAAATATTTTGGTATAATTACCGAAAACACCGCTGAGAATGTAACTGGTATACAGGACGGTTGTTAGGTCAACTATGATGTAAGGGGCCAAAATTTGGTGTGGGAAAACACCTAGGAACTTAATCAGGTACACTCGTAGTTTCTAAAATGAATGTACAAGAAGGAGAGGTACAGCAAATTGTGGTATCCTTAAAGAGTCTGGTATCTGTAACGAAAGTGTAAATTTAAAAATAAGAATAATTAATTACTTGTGAAAATAATACGGGGGCACTTCTTCGAGCAGTTTGTCTGAGGGAGCAAATAAAGGAAGGGTGGAGTATGGGTTGGTTATCAAGAAAGGCTTAGACAAAAGTAGGACTAGGTATATTTGGTTAAGAGGAGAGGGCATTCCGTATACAATACCTGGAAGATAGTTAACAAACGCTTGCGGGATAGAGAGGCAAATACTGAGACTCAATGCATAGATAAGGTATCACTTAACCTGCAGGCACAAATAGATCAGTTGTGAGGGATTGGGGATTGTGTAGAAGTCTGTTTTCCTTGTATTCTACCAGAACAGGGCTCCAGGTATCGCTTTCTCCGCACAGTGGGGAAAAAAATCTTTCCCCGAAAGCATTATTTATTTTATTTTCTTTCCATCCCCTAATTTTAGCCGTGCTAGATCACTTTTTATCTTCTCTCCCATAGAACGTTTGAGCATTTATCACCACAATTTGTGAATTCTAAGAGAAGTTTTAACGTCTGCCTGCAAGTGTTGGTACATGAGAAAACACACATAAATCGGACATGTTTCTAGTGAAGTGTCGACAAAGAAGACTAATGGCTATAATGAAGAGGCGGAGCTGGGGAGAAGAGCGAGTAAAGAGACCCCTCAGGGGAAGGGTTCTACATATATTTGTACAAGAATATGAAATTATTTTTAAAAAATATGTAATGTAAGTAAAAATATATATGTAATTATATATAAAGTTAATTGTAGTAAATGTTACCATTTTTTGGCTGTAGTATATTCTGAGAGTTAAATGGATGGGATTAGCATGAACCGTAAGGCCTATGAGACAACTAAACTTATATTTGTGTACTTGTAAACCTATGCAAGGAAAGAGTCCACCCACCACTGCTACTGTTGCCACGTGTTCCTTCAGATCACTTCTGAAAATTTTAATTTTATTATTGCAACATATTCAGTCTTAGTTTCAAATATATTGCATTTCTTGGTAATTTTAATGAATATATTATTACTTTTTGTAGATTTGAGAGGCTATCATGGTCTTGGTAAATCTTGCTATCAGTATTTGTATATATGAAGGATAGAACATAAGTCAAGGTAACTACTTTTTTTTTCCTCGCGAACAAGGGACAACACAAAAAATCCAAGATGTACGATTGAAAGTGTATAGAATATACTTTTGAATGAAGCCACCAAATGGTGTGTGTGAGCAGAGCTGCATGTCTCAACACGCCTCGAAGTTCAATAGGTGAGCGACGGTGGTTACAATGAGGGTCACAAAGAGAACAACGTGCTTATGTGAAAATAGTATTTCTCAGCGGTAGAAATGCGTAAAAATGCCGCATACAGCTATGGAATCACTGGGTGCGCGTGTCCTGCTCTATCGAATAGTGGCGAGGTGGATTCCTTCTGGAAATCTCACCAAAATGATGCGACATGTTTCGTAGTGAATCCACTTCTGTGCCTCGCTTAATTGACGTGGCATCCACTTTGCACACATTTCCCGGTTGTTCAGGTCCTTCCGTAAAAATCGGTGCACAGTTTATGCCGGAATTCGTGTTTGCTCTTCTAATTCGACAAGTGCTCAGCCCCTATCATTATGCAAGTATAGTTCCACTATCACCACCTGTACATCCTTGTCCCCGGGCATAGGACACCCACTGCGTGGCAGATGATAATCGACATTCTGCTCCGTTTCAAGACCTCTGTCCACTTCGCTACTGTTCGATAGAGCAGGGCTCACCATGTGAACTTCGGGGCGTGCTGAGACACGCAGCTCTACTCGCATATACTCTGGTGACTTCACTCAAAAAGATATTACATACATTTACAATCTTAGATTTTTCGTGTTGTCCCTTATTCTAGAGAAAATAATAGTTGCCATGACTTTGACTTATCCCTTGTATAATCACATTCTTAAGCAATTTGATGAATGTATAACTCTACTTTCCTCAATGCTACATACGTAGTAAGTGATATTTCCACCCTTGGATTTGTAACAATCACGTAATCACTAAGTATCATCAACAAATTGAACTATATACAACATATATCTATCAAACAGTTCTTGAAGTCGTTAATGGAATAGCAACGATGCCTCAAGTACATACGTTTGACTCGTCAATGAAGCATACAGTTCCAGGTTTCTATAGTAAATGGAAAACTCTCTTTTTTAATAAAATCAGCAAAAAGTAGAATTATATTTTAAAGTAATATCCTGTTTATTTATAATTACTCATCTGTGTTATAATTAATCTCAATTGATTAAATTCCAACTTTATGTAAATGAGCAGGTGTATTGAAACTACTGAGTGGTAGTGCAGTTGAGAAGGATGTATCCTTTTATGTTGGGTGAATGAACCTCTTGTAGTAATTAAAGCAAAAGTGGAGCTCTTCCTAAAGAAGACATATCCAGAGTCCCGACGCAAGCAAGTTATGCTGGAATCCGGTACAGAGGCTATGGATATATTTCAATTTTGGGTCTTGTTGCTTTTGAACAGTTGCCAGTATTGATTTCCTTGGGACTCTCCCCTTCACTCTTTATAAATACCTCTTCGTTTTCTAATGATATCTGCTTTTTCCTATTGCCCTGTTTAAGTTTTCAGTGCCGGATGAATTATTTAAAACCGAAGCGCTCTCTCCATTTTCCGATGTAGCCTCAGCGATTGAAACAAAACTTGGCATCGTATCTCTCTTGTGGCATTGCTTTTGCATCAAAATCTATAGAGAAGCAGTAAAAAGGTTTCTCTTCTGCTCTTATTGTGACCGACAAATTTGTCGCGTCTTTATTTTTGCTGTAGTTAATTGTATGCTGTCTCTACCATTTCAGTTGATTTATTAACTGCGAATAGCACGAAAAGATTAATTTAATACGTATACACTTTTTAAATTTTCATTATTTTTCTTTTGCTATCCTGCGTGCAGTATTTTAGTACTTTATTATTTATCCTTCTATAACTCTTAGAGTAATATAATGCTTTAAATTCTTAAATTTATTATTAACTTGCATCACTAGTAAGTACAGTGCTTTTGTTGACAGCTATATCAATTATGTAGCAGTTTTCTGTGGTACAGCTATGAAGTTCTCGACCATATGTTGCCTTTGCTCCTACTGATTTGATTCAGGATCAACCCCCCCTAAAAAATTAAACACGCTCCTCCTTTGGTGCACGCATTTCCAGTTTGTATGTAACAGTAAACGACAACAGCACTTGGAGACGTCCCATAACCAAACGAAGACCGTAAGAGAGTGTCTTCTACATTTGATTAAATCTTAAAACAATGACTTGCGACTCCAACAATATTGTTTTAGTAAAACTGACGATAGCATTCCATAAAGTACAACGAACGCCTGAAACATCGGTATAAATAAGTAATCAGATACTTCTCTAAGTGGCGGCTGCTGTAAAATAAGAATATACAACTTGAAATATTTATTTACTCTATTAAGATGACTAGGAAGTAACAAATTTGTCATCACAAAAATGTGTAAATCAAACTTCACACCATTAGCTAAATAAATATTACAAACAGGCTCCTTTATGTAATTCGTTAACAATATTTAGCGGAACTGGGGGGAAAAAAAAAAAAAAAAAAAAAAACCTCTGTTGCCACAAAACCACACATAAAAATTTAATGCCAAAAGATTAGTTCATATACGGAACAAGTAAAGCTAGAGAGGACCTTCCAGTGAGCACGAAATTACATTGATTATTTCCATAGGCAACTGCCGGTCTTCTCCTATTAACTCTGCTGCAGTCATTGAATAGAAGCCGTGACTAGGTGGCGATCACATGCCTGTAGGACGGAGGGCTGAAAAATAAAACTCCCTTTGCGTACATGACAATGGCGTCATAGCCGGCTCTTGCTGGCACTGTCATAATATATATTTAAAATACTGCTTTATACTTCTATAAATACAGCCAGATTGTTTCAAAGCTTACAGAAACACGCTTTCCTAATTTTATACATATTAATAAAAAGTTAATTCATTACACATTTATAAACACACACAATAAATACTAATTTTGAAGAATGAGAGATTAAATGCACACTCTGTGCTTCATGTTAAGATATCATGCTATACATCTTGCTTGCTTGGGAAAATGCTGGACTTTTCCTCGCTGCGGGAATAATTGACTAATACTCCAGTTAAACGAACAAAAAGAAGAAAAAGCTGAGGTTTTAGGTAAAGTGCACCTTTGGATTTTCATGCATCATTCATCATTTGGAAAACACGTACACACCTTTCAGGTTCATCCTCAGTGTTGATGAATCATGCTACCCTGGTCTAGAGTCGAACAACACGGTACTGAATAACTGTAGCTACCTCTTGATCTGTTTTTAAATAAATAAAAACGATTAATGCGGAATCTATATTTCTTATAGCAAAATTTGATTCCTTACACTTTGGGCTAGTACGTAAGAGTGAGCATGATTTATTGTTTCACTTTGGTATTCAATATGTTATGCAGTGACTTGACTTATGGGCCGCTTGAGTGCGGCTGCTTATTGTTCACTGTAGTCACCTTAACTCGGAAAGTATGATAGTCACCGCGCGTAATGTTTAAGAAAACTGTTTATATTTTTATTGAATGCATAAAATGATGTTTTATTTTAAACTGATAACAGGCACTAATTTGTGTTTGAGATGTTGAAAATGATGCTCCTCAGCTGTAATACATTGCCGGTACTTAATGTATCTTTTCTTCCGTATACTGTGGTTCTTGTCATTGTCTCTCGTACAAGTTGAGCAGTCGTTCATTGTCAGGATATATAAATAAATATGTATGGTTTTTGGAAATCGCCTTACCACTTCTGTGCATGAACCGGTTTTCACATATGTATCGTACATAAGCCCCGTTCTTCAGGACTATGTTTAACTAATAATATTAGCATACCTTGAAAGCACCAAGTGACGATAGGCTTGAGCTAATATCAGATTTAACTATCAGTCATTAAACATGGTCATATTTTTAGTATTGAATGTAATTACCATTTACATTATTATAGTTACAATAATATACCTTTTAACATAAAACAGTTTATAATAGCATGACAGAGTCATTTTCATGATATATTTGGCATTTATTAAATTTTCTATTAATTATGAAAGTCTACCGTATACAAATTGCCACGCTTCGTCAATGCTACAAGCTGCTACTCGCACATGTATTATACAAACTTGACGATTGCATTTTTCCCTGTATGCAGTCTCGCTGAGCTTGCCCATAACTCAAATAACCTCATTGCATCTATTTATGCCCTCACCTTGGGCAGGTAAGAGCTATGTGGGAATTGCAAAATTCACCACGTCCATACCACGATGATTCTACATAACTTTTCAAAAGTAAGATATTATTTCAAATAATTAATAGGGAATAAACCCCAACAGATGAATTCGTATTTCTGAGGAATTTTATAGCGGAAACGGCATAGTTATAAATATTGCGTCATTAATAAAAATTTTAATTTATACCATTCTACTTTTTCAAATCACTTTAAATGTATGTCTTTGAAATCCCTCTCCTTAAAATGCATTTGACATTTTATTTGCTCTTTAAGTGCTGAACAATATTGGTGACACTCCGTAATTTTGGTTGAAATTATCATTTATTAAATTTAACATTTCACGTTTTAGAATGGCATAACAGTTTTTAATGGTTTATATGCAAGCATAAAAATATTGCATTGAATAGATAATTGTTTCCGTAACTTGAAAATAAATACATATTAGACGTTAAAATATCTTATATTAAAATCTGGTGTAACAATAGACGAGGCCTAACGCAAACTCCTTTTGTACTTCTGCAGACAAAAAGGACTCGCTTCTAGAATTATCCAACTTCAGGTAACATCAGGGACACAAAATAAAGAAGGATTCAAAGTAGAGTGACTCGGTTTTAACTAATCTTAAGTAACTCGTAGGGAAAGATGGCGGATACTTTTTTGGAAAAAATCTCAAGGTTATATCCAAGGTTATAAATCGGAGTTTTTTGTAAACATTGCATGTTGTCTTCTTATTTCTCGAAATGACTCGCAATAACAGAAATAACTCGAACATTCAGGAATTTATCTTGAAATAATTTAACAACAAAAGCGTATTTCATATGAACTTTTGAAGCATAAATGAACGACCTTAGAGGAATAGAATAGTTAGGCTTATTTTTTTTATTTTAACTTTTTCTTAAAAGTGTATACAACTCACCAACAAATTTGCGGCTTAAATTTTGTGGCTTTAGTGTCCACGTTTGTGAGGTTCTGCATACCTCACTACATACATTCCATTAGGCTATTATAGCAGTGCTTTCCTACACCCGAAAGGTTTACCAAGACATTTCATCCACCCTCTCAGTATTTTATTTATTTATTTATTTAAGGCTGATTTAGTGAAGCTGAAGGTGGCATGGCGTTAAATCTGTAATTAAACACGATAGTAAATCTAAATGTAACAAATGTGCCATTGTTGCTATTTAAGTTTTCAATATACGTTTACCGCCACAGATGGTCGAGGCCGTTAAGGCGCGGACTCGTGAGCGGAAGGTTTGGGGTTCGAATCCCGCCAGGACCACCCTCCTTGATAGGTTTTTTTCTCAGTACTCATAAATGGAAAATGCCGGGGAGGTACTCTAAACTTAGGCCTTGAACATTTCCTTTCTTAAAATAATCCTTTCCCAATAAATCATTTATCATCAGTGTCCACCGCATGCGGTGCCTCAGCAGTAAAAACGGGCGTTAAACACTATTAAAAAATTTAAACATCTCATTTATCATGGCTTCTGAGTGAGCTGATGTTATCTTAACATTCATTAGTTACTGGTCTATGAAACGTAATAGAATCCAGTTCTCTTACTGTCGCACTGATGGTGCTAGTTGTACAGGCGTCTTCCTGTACTGTTTACTTAGATTTTGTTGTTTATTAAACGATAAAGAAAAATTACACAACAAAGACGCATATATGAACAAGGAAAACTGCGAAAAATTCAGTACTTATCACCATCAAAGGGACTGTATTGCTGAGATAAGATAAATGATAACTATCCGCGATGAAGTATTTTTGTTGTTTTATACTATTGAACATAATAATTCTTAAATATTTACGAGCACTGCAGCAATGGAGGCCGATAATTGTGCATAAGTAGCCTGTAGCGTTGTCAGTTCAGTTACTAACGAAGTATCGTCCCATGAAGAAGGCTGTAAGAGTATATAATCCAACCCGTGACCTTCTTATTTATAGAGGCTACCTAGCAGTCCCTGGTGCAGCACAAAGCTTCATTAAAATGTAAACTGGAAACTTTGACCATGTGGATCAACAGGTTTACGCTTGGGACGGTATCTTCCCTTCTTTTAAACTCTTTAATGCATGAACACGATATCAGTGAGCAATAAACCCTTCTAGCCACATGGGGCCCATTGCATTTTTTCCCTTCCGCATTTGGCTTTTTAATTAATTACTAATGACGTCATGGCAACTCTCAAAATGTTCATTTTCAAGGAATTCTCTACAGGCCATTCTTTTTGTGCTGTACAGCTCTTCCTAAAATTGCATTTGTAACATTTGTCAAGATGAAAAGCAAATTGCTAGGTTTTTGCGTGTGATTTGCTCGGTACTGCACATTAGCGTTCTCGGCAGGTGCACTAGCAGTCACCGCCGATAAATGTCTCTCAATTGCGGGAAAGAACAGGTGTCTAAATAATAAATTAGCATTATAGATACTAGTTTTACAGGTATTTTGGTCACCTGCTCTAGCCTCGTTCCCTTAGAAGCAGTTCATGATTCTTGTATCGAGCTAAATAACCACTTAATCCCTTGAGAGAAGTAATCCCATGGCAGTTTTTCGAGATTTTCTGTGCTTCGGACTCTGATTCTTTTAAAGGGATGTTTCATTATTATAATGCACGTGGAATAAGCGCCTTTAAGTGATATGCTTCTGTAGAAAAATATTTTTTTTTTAAATGTTCAAGCGCAAACTACAATAACACTTTCGTAAATGTACTGTTTTTAAATCTAAAAATGCTTACTTTAATCTAAGTTTGAAAAAATGTTAACTGTTTACTGCAGGCACCGTGGTTTCTAAACAGTTGTACTCACATATTGTTATATCTTCTCATATGTTGTACCGCCAGGGGTGGCCGAGTTCGTTAAGGCACGGACTCATGAGCGGAAGATTTGGAGTTCGAATCCCGCCAGAACCGTTCTTCCTGACTGAGGTTCTTTCCAGGTTTTCCTCAGTCCTCATTAGTGGCAAATGCCGGGGAGGTACCCTAAACTAAGGCCTGAAACTTTTCCTTCCTTTTAAAAAAAGTCCTTTTCCAATATATCATTTAATCTCATTTATCACCAGTGTCCACCGCCTGTGGTGCCTTAGCAGTAAAAATAGGCGTTAAACACTAATCGAAAAAAAAAATCATATGTTTTGACCTCTGGCATTCAAGTAGGACTTTTCAGATCGTTCACAATTTTAAAATTGGAAATCATTAAAATAATGTAACTTTATCCTTTCATAATAATTCTGAAATGTTGTTAGTTTATAAGCATTTTTATATTTATTCGTTTTGCCCATCGCCAATACTTCTGTGATACAGGCTTTGAGCGAACTGGTCTGGCGCACGCTTGGCTGCCTTCTCCTTTACCAGTAAACAAGTTCCAAACAAATGAATGGCGCGGCGTAATATTCCTTAATATGTGGAGAGCTGGAGTTAAACCTTCCTTGCGAAAGAAAGAAGGAAAAAAATAAAGAATGAAAGAAAAAATAAAGAAAGAAAAAAAATAAGAACGAAAGGAAAAAGAAAGAAACGAAAGAAAAAAAAAAGGAAAAGGAAAAGGGTTTGAAGTTTACAGGCCTGTACAGTATACAGTGATGTCACTAGTGTACTTCATTCTTTGATAAACCATTCATTGGATCGATTGACTCTTAACAAATCATTTAGGCGAAATTTAATTTCATTTTGTACGAATTAACTGCCTATCCAAATGGGTAATCTTTTCCTAAACATGGCAGTCTGTTTGTTGACTGTTCTGTTGTGAGAAAACTGAAATAAAATGTTATCACCGGCACCTGAAGTAGTGAAAGAACAATGCAGTAAGATTATTAGTTTGAACTTCTGTCCTAAGTTTTAGACCATCGTGTAGTCAAGAGTGTATACTTGATGTTTATTCCTTTCTCACCCACCGCCACGGGTGGCCGAGGTCGTTAAGGCGCGGACTCGTGAGCGGGAGGTCTGGGGTTCGAATCCCTCCAGGACCGTTCTCCCTGGCTGAAGTCTTTTCCAGGTTTTCCTCAGTCCTCATAACCGATAAATGCCGGGGAGGTACCCTAAGCTGGAATGTTTCTTTCCTTAAAAAAAAATCCTTTCCCAATATATCATTTCATTTCATGTATCACCAGTGTTAACCGCCTGTGGTGCCTCAGTAATAAAAACGGGCGTTAAAACACCATTCAAAAAAATTCTCACGCATAGATAAACAAGTAAATATCGTCATTAGAAAAGTTGTGGAAGAATCCTGACATGCACATTTTTTTATTAAAATCATTGATAATACGTTTGTCGTATCCACATTCAACAAACGCTATTCTTTCTTCTATATCATATACAAACTTTGGAAACAGTGTCTTGGAATATTTTGTTGCGATATTGTAGCTTTCAGTTGCTGTAGGACTGTTTAATGCTTTGAAAGGTCGGTTTTGAGATAATCTCAGCCGAACTGAGATCGTGGAGGTGGGTTTACTAACGATGCAAACTTCGAAGAAACCTTTAATTAACTCTTTCGCAAAGGTAAAGGTGTGCAGTGGTGTGCCATTGTGGCCTTACAGCTTATGAATGTCTGTAGTATTGAAGTAGCAGACCTCTGCATTTAGTGTAACATTTTCTATTGTGTCACTCCTATTACTTCCGAAGAATTGTACATTTCAATTTATGAAGATTCTGTTGAAACAACACCTAGCAGTTATTTTCAGATAAAATTCTGCTATTACTTTTAAACTTAATCTTCTATAAAAATTCTCAGTTATTGTAAATTTGAATCGATCTTAATAATTAGTTTATGTGATTACAAACTAAGAATTTTCTTAGAATTCTCGAAAATGTTCTAAGTTTATTTGAGGATTGTTGACACCTGGTTAATATTACTGATTCCGTGATAGTTATTTTTCACTTATTTTACTCTTTGCCTGTGGTATAAACGCCATTCTTGTTTTAATTAAAAAAATCGGCAACTGTGAAAGTGAAGAAAAAGGTTGCACAATACATCACGTTGTTTATTTAGCAGTAATGTTTTTATTTTCTCCTGTCTTCAAAACTAAACACTTGTGTGTTTTGAAGCTTGCAAAGACAAAACCTGGCACTGAGAAATGCTTCTTCTCAAATCGAACCATTTCCGGTTGCGATAAAACACTTGCAACAGTTGGTATTGTGGGTAAAATTACACCTTCCTAAGCTGTTATACCGTGGTCGGTGTTGCATTTTGTGGCCAAAGCTTTCGCTAACTACTTTGGTTTGCATCGTCAGTGGGAATGCAGAGCTGGAGCAGTTTTAGTTGCGAATTCTCAGGATTCCCCACCGATCACGGCATAACGAAACGGAAAGTTTTAATTTTAGTAATATTAACACCAGCTGTGAAAGTCTTTAAGGTATTATGGCTTCCTTTGCTCTCTCACTGTAAGAGAACCCTCGGCTCTAAAATCAAAAAACAAAACCTCTCCAAAAATTAGTCATCATATACTTACCTCTATTTTTTTCTCCCCCCCTCCCTATGCCAGTCGAGATTTTGCATGTACTTGTATTGAAGTGGAAATTTTCTTCGATACCACTGCTGGTCAATATGCGACGTTTTGCAGAAAAACTAATTCATAAATTCTATTTACAGAAAATCGAATTCAGAGTTAATTAAAATATACCTTATAACTGAACTTCGGTGCCATTTAGTTCATTTAAACCTAACATTTTTCTTGCAAGGAGAAATTAACACCACTTTGATCAACTTAAAATTATTGTACGATATCAATAATCAAATAATTAATTTTTTATAGTTACTAAGTAATTTAAAAATAATTGTTTATAGTCATTGAGGTTAATTTTCATTATGTATATTGTCATTTCTCTATTATTATTATTATTATTATTATTATTATTATTCTGTATTATTGTGTAATTATATTTATTAATTGTTGATATTATATTGTAATTCTACCATTGAGTGCTCACAGAAACTGTATTGCAACTTAAGAGCTAAAGCAAAAATATTACGGGGGCAATTCGGAAAGTAAGTACCGCAGGAGAGGCAGTAGCAGCGCTATTCTTGTTTTGCTGAGTAGCTTGTTCAATTCAGTGTCAGTGTCAGTGTAATGTTGCGTTTGACTGTTACTTTCGCTAAGACACGCTCGTAAAATGTGTGTAGCAAGAGAAGCTGTGATACAGTTTCTCTGGGCAAGGAAACAAACGATACCTGCAATTCATCGTGAGATTACTAAAAGTATTGTTTGACGTTGGTGCCGTCAACTTTTCAAGATGGACGCACCAACATCCAAGATGATTGCCCAAAAAGCTCATGGCAACAATTTTGTGACAAGCAAGGTGCATTGTTGGAGTTCATGGAACGAGTCAGACACCAACAAAGGGTCACACGGTGGCTCCAGTCACTGGCGGTAGAGTTGTATGCAGAAGGGATTAAGAAGCCTGTGAAGCGTATACAGGTGTCTGAATGTAAATGGAAATTGTGTTCAAAAATAATTGAACGGTGTACTTTTCGCTTGTGCGTAATAATAAAGAAGCATTCCTTAAAGCAATTAACGGAACTTACTTTCAGAATTGTCTCATAGTGGGAGTAGTACAGTGAGTTGTAAAGAACGTAACTCGTTTCTAATTTTACACACATTTTTGCAGATCTGTGCAGAAGATTTCAATACAATTCAGCATAAATATTTTCCCTATAAATAGCGAATATTTAAAATAACAATACGGAAGAATTTTAACGTATGACAAGAAATATGACATAACAACTCAAAATGGAATATATCGTTTTCGCAAAGGGCCCCATATTGTAATGTACAGCTAATTGCGTGTAAAGTTGGGCTGAAGATTTTAACAGAATTCTTATAGTTAGTCTTCAAAGTGCTTCCATTCAAAAGCATAGTATTTCAGTGCACTAACTTGGGTATATACGCCTGTCTTGCATTGGAGCTAATTCTCTTGTAAAATGTACAGTTAGGTTTATATTTTTTGTTATATGGTTGATTAGCTGATATTATTTTAAGGTTTTTGTTGCTATTATTGGTACTTTGATTGATAGAGAGACCATTATTTAAAACACCAAGTCTCCAATGCAATATTTGACATCGTTCCAGTTGTTCATGCAACGATAACACTTTTTTGTTATTATTATTACTGTTAGATGGGGTAGCTGTATACGAGATAACAGGAGACTTTGGACAGATACAATCGATATTGTTCCCCTACAAATATGGCGTATTCTATTCTCTTTGATGTAGTAGATATAGAGTCCCCTAATGTCAACAAACTAGATGTGCCTGTCATTTCTGTTTCGAAGATTCATCAGTATCACATTTCTTTGTTTACGAGCGCGTGCAAATAAATGAGAGATTGAAGTCAAATAATTTGATGCGAGGCGCCTATTGTGGATGATTCATTAGATGACGCAAGAGTTCAGATGACACTGCGTCATTTACATAGAAAGCGGAAGAGAAAACTCACTCTCTTTTATTATTTCAATTACACAGAAAACAAATAAATGTATTGTATAAAACTCAATGTTCGATGTTTGTGCAGATTTATCGTAAGATTTCTGTTTTGGTTCTGAAGATTTCTCATTAAGGAGATCTTCAATATCTACAAGTGAATGCAGTCCCTGAAATCAGGCCTAATGTCAGAAATATAGTGGTTTTCGTTAACTAATATCTTTATTTACTATACATATTCTAAAAATACAAGAAGAGATATTTTATAGCGTCCAAGAAAAATACAGAAACGAAATGAATACAAAATAAACACAAAAAGGATATTAATATCTAGCCTATCTTTCAGATTTTCAGATTACTTATGGTATTTAAAAGACCTCATGCTCGTCATGAGCCGTTGTACCTAAAACAAAAATATGTTCCTAAATGTCTCTTATAGAAGCTTACACTGATAAGCTACGCAGGGTAGATGATAAGTTTCACTTTATATATGTTAACAAATTACAGGGCAGCATGTTTAACCACTGTATCTTAATAATTCAATAAGTTTTAATACTTGCATTTTACTGCGTTACCTAATCACTTACTAAAGTAAAAATCATTATCGTGTGCCTTCTGAAACGTTGATGAATGCATTGCCGACATTGATATATAAATACATAAACAAGTAAAAAAATAGAGAAATAAATTAGCTTTCGAATTTCGTGGCTGTGAGAGTAGTAGCGGAAGTGGAAATGATAGTGGTAGTGTTAGTAGCAGTGGTGGTGGTGGTGATAGTGGTAGTATTAGTAGTAGTGGTAGTTGGGGTGGTAATGGTAGTGGTGGTGGTGGTAGTAGTGGTAATAGTAGTAGTAGTCGTGGTGGTGGTGGTGGTGGTGGTGGTGGTGGTGGTAGTATCGTGGTGGTAGTAGTAGTTGTAGTGGTAGAAGTAGTGGTAGTGATAGGGTATCTATATTGTAAACTTCTGATTACACATTACAAATATATAGTATACATGGGTCGTAGACGTATATGTTTAAATATGATTACAAAAAGAAACAAATAATAATATACAAATAACTTTTTAAAAAGAGGAAAACGGTATTTACGGATATATGAATGGAAACATATTACATATTATTTAAAATTACACTAGTTATTGCGTTCTAAGCGGAAAACAAATTAATTCAAACTTCGCGCCTTTTAGCTAGGAAAATGCCCGTATTCATGCAACTATTGTGGATGGCAAATAGGTCCCAGCACGGCAATCGACCGCTAATTGCCTTAAAAGTTTTTTGGGAACAGCGTTTATTTCAAGAGGAATAATGTTTTTCCCATATTAAATAAAAAAAATCACTGAAAACAATACTACAGTAAGTAACATACTTCTGCACAGTGATTCAGGAAAATTCATAAGTAATGGGATATAAATCTAACACCTATGCAGTTATTTTCCAAAAATGTTTACTCTTATATCTTCTTTACATTGAATATTCCCAAGTTGTTTTGGCATTTTTAAATACTGAATACAAGTAATATGATGAATTTAAAGTTATACTTTAATGTAAGTACTTGCAATCCAAATATGTTATCAATATAAGTGATATTACGACATACTCATTCATACATAGAACAATTATCCGCAACTTTTTTATTAGAAATTTGTGTTTTAATTTTGTCTTGGATTTTAAGGAAGTTTAAATGCTATGACGGATATAGGAAACGATCCCAATATGTTTTCCTACTTTGTATTTATTTTAATTAAAGAACGTGTTTATTGAGCATTCATATAACATCTGCTTTAGTATTCTGAAATTGCTTTTATTATTATGTACATTTTAAACTTATGTTATTTAATTTAGTACTTGTTACTATTTAAAATCCTGGCTGCATTGAGCAAATGTTTGCTTGTCTTCTATAACTAAGGGATGAACATACGAGTGTTCTATATATCCAATACATTCACCAAAAGACACAGGAAAACTTTTATAATATTACATTTTTCAAGTTTTCATAAATGCAAATTTATATTTTTTGGAAAATTATTTCACGTTTCAAAATTAAATTTCTTGCAAACTTTAATTGATGTTAATTGGTCAGAACTCTATCTTCTCCTTTTTCAGGAGAAATTTGTGAAGCTTTTTATCAAGGATAAATAATTTTGAATATACAGCAAACTTTATTACTGATTTTGAATTTGATAATGAAGATTCGTTTAAAGGAAGGACCTCCATGAAATGCGAGTATTTTAAACCCATAAGACTTTTAACATTTAAAGCAAGGAATTAATGAATTAATTGTAGAAAAGCAACTTATTAAAAGGAGTGTATTAGCATAAATTGCCATAAACAAGCCAAAGGAGACTGAATTTGATGCACATGTTGAAGAGACATGCATAGAGATTCTTCATATGAAATACAAGGTTTTTAAACTGATTTTATTTCTAATTGATGACAGGTAAGAGCATGAAAATACTTTCCAAATGTAAATTATGTCAGGAAGGATGAGTCACCCACACAGTAGTTACTGAAAATAACAATATTTGTAAATTCAGTGTGTTTGAAAAAAACAATAGATCGTACTAATAGTGTGCATGAGCGATTTATCTGTGTGGGTTATTTGAGGTCCAAGTGAGTTTTTGAGGAATTTGCATATCCAGGTAGGAGGAACTGGAAGTCTTCTATGAGTCACATAAGAAACAAAGTGCTTGCTTTGCTACTGTAACCTGTAAACAGCAGTAACACCATATGGCTAAAGTTTGACATGTGGAGCAGGAGTAAGCACCGCCTGAGATAAACGACGTAATGATTTTTGAGGAGAGTGCTGGATCTACCAAACAAGAAACTGTGATTCTTGCCAGTCTCAAATATCCTGCTGTTTCTCACTTTCTCACCCTTTGTGTGAGAGTTGAAATGTACTTTCTTAGCCACCCTGAGACTCTACATATATAGCTCTCACAGCTCCCGTGTCATTTAAACAAAATCTGAGATGAAATGGTTCAATAAGCATAAAACTATGCTATTTTAAAAACCATAAGTGTAGATAGGGCAATATTGTTTGTTAATAAGAGAACTATGGCGTTTCTTCAACTTTTGAAAGAAACATAAGGTGTGTTAATAGACACATAGCAATGACCCTCGTAGTACTAATTAATATCGATAGGAGGATCATTGACTGACCTTTCCGGAGTTCCTAGGGTTTTTGCAATAAAGCTACATAAACGATATCTTTTTATAATGTTTATAACTATAGATTTTATATAGGAACCAAATGTTACAGAACCGAGAGTATATAAAAAGTATATGGAATTATATACTTTTATACAGAAAGCGCTCTCTGTTCAATTTTTGTACAAATATAAAAACAATCATTCAGGTTCACACTGCGAACAAATGGATGGACTCATCTTTTGCTGTATGAGCAGACTCAAGTACAGGCCTTCATGTGATTTCGCCTTGCTTCTTGGCCACAATTCCTCGCGGCTCTGTACGTCGTTTTCTGTACTCGCTGCACCTGACCTTAATTGAAATTTTATCATACCCCAACGATCGTAAAGCATTTATACCGGGTGATTCTTCTCATCTTGTGAACTGGTAACTAAATAGTGTATTTTATAGTAGGAGGGAAATGCAGGTGCTCTCAAGTGGACCACCGCATTCATCAGATCATCTAGTCACGAATCCTAGTACCGCCACCGGTGGCCGAAGTCGTTAATGCGCGGACACGGCAGGTCTGGAATTCGATTCTCACCAGGAACGTCCTCCCTGATTGAGTTTTTTCCGGGGTTTTCTCAGTCCTCAAATGGAAAATGCCGAGGAGGTACCCTAAACTTAGGCCTGGAACGTTTCCTTCCTTAAAAAATTCTTTCCTAATATATCATTTCATGTATCATCAGTGTCCACCGCCTGTGGTGTCTCAGTAGTAAAAACGGGCGTTAAATTCCATGCAAAAAAAAAAAAAAAGAGAAAAAAAAAAGAAAAAAACACTATTCCATTCACCTAAATTAGCATTCTATACCTTATTTAATGAACTGGAGCCGTGACTGAGGGCTGAGGACTTAACTCACAACACTCTAAATAAATCCCACCCCATCCTGACTCTAACGGGATAAAATTAGGAAATATCAGACTTAGGTATTCCCTGAAGACACATACATTATTTAGACATTGATAAATTCGTTTTATAATAAATTGTTAATACTTACATTTATGATGGACGTTAACCAAGATGGTTTCCAGGTAGCGAATGATGGCATAGTGATTCCATACTCGTCTATCCTAACATTCGTTAAGACACTATCTTATCCGTATGTTGTACATGTGTGACCTTTCCAAACTGTCACCTCTCTTTTAACTGTCACACTGCTACAATACATTTTACCCTTATTATTATCCCCACATATACCACAATCAAATAAGGGAGTTTTTCTTTTATCTACCATGTAGACAGTGCTCCAAAACTCAATTTTTGTCTTTCTTTGTGTGCAATAATATTTATAAAGAGTAAAACATTATTCAGTGCATTATGCTTGTCATTTCACATTAATGTAAAGCTATTCACATTTACTTATTATGTTCAATGAAACAGATTTATAGAAATGTGTGATTTGATTGAAATGTCTATCATGCGGATTTTTACATTTATAAATATCACAGTATAAAAATTATTTCTCTCTTTCATTCCAGAAAAAATATATATTTCCTGGGCCAGAATTTGTACACCGCTAAACTCCAGCGCGCGCACAGTGCAACACGATTCAGAATACGCCTAGAGACACTTAGTAGCCCATTCGGCCGAAATCAATACGAACAGTGAACAGTGTGTACGGAATAGTCTGTAAAAATCCCGAGATTGTATAACTTCTCAGTTCCTTCAAATAATCTTTCCGTCCTAATTCTACTTTGTGTGTTGTTTAGTCCATTGGTCATTGGTTTTAAGAAATAAGACATGCATTACATGCTACAATGTCGAATAAAGCCTCCATTGCCATCAGTGCATTCCTCAATGACAAGAATGCGTTCTTACGCACTTGTCAACGTCCACTTCTGCTTTAGTGGAACTGTAAACAGGATTATATCTGACTTATTGTCACTACGTTGCGTATTGTAAAATTAAATAATGAAGCACAATATTCTAACTGCAGATATTACTGATTCAAATCTGATAATATCCACGAAAAATTATTGCAATGTGCACTTAGTGCCAGCAATTGCTATACCTTAACAATTAAATTAATTTCTTGTGACAATGTGTGTAACATGGCAACAATAAAAGTTATAAAATCGCAAAACAAATTTCGGAGTGATAAAAGAAATATTATGAAAACTGTTCTATGCGGTCAACAGCTGACACGCCCTTACTCCCATCGGTGTGAAACTATTAAACTAGAACATCGAAGTCTAAGTTGGGTAGCCTCATTGTGAAGTTGAAACAAAGAATACACACAAGCAAAGTAAGCAACATATGTCCTCCACTCTGAATATGGTTATGACAGCAGCCCGAGCGGAACGCCACTGCGCTGGGCGATGACGGCGTTGTAATTAGGACCGCAGGAACTTCAAAAAGAGGCTGCAGTGTCGCCATCTAGCGAGCGATTCATTATTCAGGGAGCGTGCTGAAGCGTTGTGGAGACCATCAAAGATTCACCAAGTAACAGTACCTCCCATGGCACTGCGATTTCTGTTGCATATCGGAGACAATTTGTGATTCGCTGACAGAAAGTCACTTAGGAATTAGGACAGCCTGAGTTAATTGCCAGCACATACAAATAAATTACCATTATTTGTCGGTTTTTCTTTTTTAAAGTCAAAATCTCTGAGCTATTTTTGACATCCGTTGTTATTCATGGAGTCTTTATGCACGTAGAGCTAGAAAATGTAATATTTTCCACCATAAAGTACAATACATGTAATCAGAAAGGTTAGGTTTTAGAATTTATATCAACGAAATCCTCTTACCTTGAGATCTATATGTCTTGGCTATAGGAATACGAACTATTGAAAAAATAAAACAGAAAGGAAAGAGAGTACTTTTAAAATGTACGTTTTAATTCCTGAGAAGTTTTTTATTTCCACTTATTTTTACACATGCACTTTATAGTATAGAGCCTTCATTTGGACGCTTGGCCGGCTAACGGGGATTTCTTGCCCTGTTTCTAACCGGTTCTGGTTCCCCCTCTACTTTCCCGCTTCTCCGTGTGCTGATGTATAGTCTTTGTGTTGTAAGGAAGTTGAATGTTGTGAGATCACGTGTTTCATTGTTATGTTGATCCCAAATAGTCCACATTCTTTTGCACACAGAATATTCATGTATGACTCCTATGTGACAACAAACTGTTGTAGAGAAGTGAAATGGCGATTTATAGACAAATTCCCTGCTGTTCGTACGCCTCACAGAGAAACAGTTCACAATCTTGTGATTAAATATGGGCAAACGGGATCTGTTCTTAGTAAGAAACCGAAAGTAAAATGAAGGTTCTTAATGAGGAATAACTTTGCACAGGAATCATGAGTTGAGTTTTGCAAATTTCGGCTTGGAATGCCACTAAGTTTTTAAAATTAAAATCTCATGATTAGTTCAGAAATTTCAACCACACGATAATGTGAGTAGAGTTAATTCTACAATTGGATGTTGGATAATATCGATAAAGATAAAGGTGAAGATAGCCTATTGTGTCCCTTAAGGGCAAAGGCCTCCTAGCAAGTAGGAAAAGCTCGCTTTTTCCTAACTTATTCCGCGTTAGTTGTCTGTATACTTTTTAAGACACTCAGATTTGTTCTTTGGTTACTCCATTTCTCACTGCAATAGTTGCCTCTCGTTGACCCCGTGTTTAATTTCTTTTACGAAGGAATCCATGATCTTATTTACATGACATGTAACGACACAAAACAATAGATAATGGAGTGCAGAAAATCCCGATTTTGTACACGAAATGCCATTGTATGACTAAAAAATTCGTGTTGGTGTGCTGTAGAAAACTATTTGCTTGAATTTAAGGGGTTATGAATATCCGACTCCACAGGCAAACAGGCTTGCCTGGTGCTAAGCAAATTCCTTAGGCCGGCCATGCTTTCAAATTATACGCAAGGTATCTCAAATTTTATGTTTCTGTCTATATTAACACTAGAATCACTAAGCGGGTATGTTGAACGCTTTTAAATGTTATTCTGCTCTATATTTTACTTTATCATGATTTTATAACGTTTTCTAAACTATTGTTAGACTATTATATTTTATTTTATATCAAATACGTTTATTATTGTAATCACATGTCATGAAATGATATAAATATAGGGAATTACCTGATATCATAAAATGCAAGGAAACTTCCCTATACATATCAGCTCTCCTAAAAATGTATACGCTGCCCTGATTGTTTATCAAGGGAAAATAAATAAATAACATTCTTCTGTGGAAATCCCTGCATTGAAATGAATGAAAAATGACACTTGGACACACCCAGCTTCTGAAATTAAATAGATACGCAAACACATGGAGGCAAAAGTTCTATTTGTTCCAGAATACATTGGCAAATAGTGAATGTTTTCCACAACATCCTTCATTTAGCTACCATTAATCAATAGATTATTTTAAAAACAAAAAATTGGAAGAGGAATAAGTTCCAAATATTTATCCTGTAATGCACAGAAGAACTACCCACAAAATATATGAAAACTTGAACTTAAACAAGAAGAACAAGAGGAGGATGAAGAATAACAATATTTAGAACAACCCAAAGAGTGCTTAATCACAGAGAGCAGTGCCAAATGAAATGGCCAAACAAAACAAATACATACTGCAGTAAATACAGAAAGCACGTTTACGGACCATGCGCAAAATATACAACAAAGTAAATTTGTATTTATTTTAAATAGACATTCATATCATATTATTATATTACATTTCTGTGTTTTGTGTTTTGTTAGCTTTATTAAATATAACGGGAAATAACCTAGGTCATTGGCCATGTCAATAAAGGCATTGCACAAGTATATTACTGGGTTCAATTGCGCTACTATTCCGTGTATTCATTATTAAATATGTTGCGAAGTGATTCATTGAAGAACAAAATTCAAATATGCCAAAGAAAAATGCAACGCAAGATCCTGGGAATAGCTTTGAAGGACAAGATGCCTATAGCATTAATAAATCAGTTATCTCAGACAACAGACATCGCACAAATGCCTACCAGAAGCAAATGGCAATGGGGCGGTCACTTCGCAAGAGTGCAGGATAATAGATGGACCTACAAGATCTCCATGTGGGATCCCCGGATAAGAAAAAGGATGCAAGGCAGACCCAGAAGTCTTCAAGAAACATGCAGGTCTAGTCCAGATTGGTCAAGAGTAGCAAGAGGAAGAGAAAAATGAAAATCTCTCTAGAAGCAACTAATATAGTGAGAAACGGAGTAACCAAAGAACAAATCAGTCAGAGTGTTAAACAGCATACGAACACTAGCGTGGAATAGCTCGTCAAGTTAGGTAAAAGCGAGCCTTCCCTACCTGTTAGGAGACCTTTGCTCTTAAGGAACGCAATAGGCTATCTTTATATAAAATGATTCATTAATGTTTCATTTAGTATTAAGTTATTAATGTATACTTAACATTCGCGGTCTAAGGTTATTGTGTGAAGCATTAAGTACGTTTCACTTGGCAACTTCTGTATGAACCTGAATTCTGTAAATATCCTGCTTGATTTGTTCGCAATAAGCCGCGCTACAGTTGCGTGTTGTATGAGGTTCCAGAACGTGTTCCAGATACCATTTGTAACATACATATGTTCATACATACCAAAACTACTGAATCTTCCCTTGTGTTTTTCTTTTGTTTTCCCTTTCGCTCTGCTATCGTATCAAAATAATCAACAACATTAACATGCAAATAAATGCAACTATGATAAGCAATATATCCGTGGGGCGTTGCTATAGTAATCGAAATAAGTTGGATGAATTTATTCTTTCAATAACTATTGTTTTTTGGAACGGATATGGAAGAATTGTAAAAAATGAAACATAAATTGAAATTACAACACAATTCAGACGTTAATAAAATAACAAATTGAGAGTGGCATAGTCTTAGGTTTCTAGGGGTCTGTTAATAAAATTTTTCAGTTAATATAATTTATATTAGCTGAAATTATATTAGCTATAACTTAGCATTTATAACTAACCAATCATGAGCATTGGTTTAGCGGTTTAAACATAGTAAAACAATGTGAATAGGGTAATATCTTTGTAACATTCCTGAAACCTAATGATCTTTCAATGTAAGTGTAAATGTTGATTAATGTTCAGCATGCTAATCATATTTCAGCATAAAAATCATCTGCAGAACACCATTTTTCATTTTCTTCTTCTTCTTCTTCTTCTTCTTCGAAATTTATAACTTTAACTTGCAGTTGAGCAGAAAAAATATGTAAACCTCTTCTTTATCATGGTTTAAACCCTTTCTACTTCTCAGACTTCTAGAGATAGATTTTTATCCTGCCATCTGGGAAAAGGTGAACTTGTCTCTGCATGACCTTGAGTATATGAGAAATTTTTATGCCTGAACTACCCAGTCTGAATAATAATATATCTTACATACATTTAATTTGAAAAAAAAAATCACATCAATGTAAATATTGAGAGATAAATTTCAAGTCGATGATGAGTAGATTTCAAGTGTCACACCCTAACTCCAGTTTTTCAGTTTTAAATTTCAAATGTATGCCTATTTTTGACTTATAAAATTTAAACGGAATGCAACTGTTATCACATCTTTTGATTTTATTGTTGTCTGGAAATCTGAACTATCGCCATTATTGTTTCAATTTGGGAAGAATTAAAACCTACACTTAGGTGTAGGATGAATAAAGAATTTATTTCCGTTATTACATTAATGCCGCTATTTCATTCTTCTAATTAATTCGTTTACATTTTATTTTTCATTGGAGCACATTTGCTTTTGAATCGTTTTATTACCAAAACACAACTATTATATTACATGATAGTATTTAAAATATTAGTCTTTCCAAACTGAAACAACAATAACAGCATTTCCGGTTATCACACAACGTAAAAAAGAAATGGCAATAATTGCATTCTCTTTAAATTTTAAGCTTAAAATGGTAGGAGGGTAATTTGAAATTTCAAAGTTGAAATGTAAAATTTAATGATTTAACTTCTGGTTATGTTCTAACAGCAATCTCAGTCAGCATTTGCACACTATCGGAACCCCAAGGGAAACTGCACTGCCGAAAAAATGTCCTTTCACATTACTTTTAAGTGTGAAGTTATAGCCAATCCTTGCACGCACGGGATGATCCATATAAACTCAGCGAATTATGACATGGGAACAAAAGAAAGAAATCTGTAGAGTCTCTTTATTGCTAAATAGTAGGCACCATGCCAAGGAAGATATTGGAAGTTTCTCTCACCTTTATCCTAACACGTGTTCATGCTGTATCCTATTCTGTGAAGTATATTAAAGTATATGATTTTAAATACTGTTGATGTTTCTCGGATCTTGAATGAATTTCATAAAATACACTTTAAGTTCTGCAAAAAACATGCTAGATAATATGATGATGTGGAAGAACACAATTCCAAGGAATTCCTTCTTTGAATTTCTGATGTACTGAGTCGTGACTTTTAGCGACATCTTGTTGGAAATAAAACATACATCAGCTTGAACTTTTGTTAACTTTATAAGTTTTTCATGAAGATGCGACCATAAATCACCAGTTTACTGTCTCTACAAAGAAAATTGATGATTCTTAACGCACAAACAAAGTGGTGTTATTGAATAGCGTAGACATTTTTTGAGAATTGATGAAGTTTCGCAGGTAAAACCTTGCCTAATGCAACTCAATTAAGAAGCCTATTCCACTTATGTGACTTCATCTTAAAATCGACCAATGAAACGAAAGTAATATTTTAATTTTGACCAATCACGTCAGGATATCGCATTGAAATTATCGAAAAAAAGTATCAAATCCGTTTTATCACCTCACATACATTTGTCTTGTGGCCAGTGTAGTCAACTCTAAATCTTCACTATATAATTCATGAGCACGCATCACTGGTCATTTTTCTGTGTTTTCAGTAATTGTAAATTTAACTAACTTAATGTATTCACTCAAGCAATTGTTTTCGCGTATTCACCCAAACAGTCTGAAATCATTTTGTAAATTATGTAACAATATCTGCCTAAGCAACCATAAATCTTAATAAACACGTTGCTCAGAATGGTGAAATATTATCGCTCTTTTGTTTTTCTCAGTTGGTATTAGTAAATCTAACGGTATCGACTGTATTAGCCTACTTTCGTCTATTTCATTCTCACAGTTTCTGAATAGGTTGGTATTAATTAGTAAGCATAAAATTTTATATTGCTTTTAATAATCCGTGTGCGAATTTCAAATATATGTTACTTTTACTCTTACTCTATTCATGAAATGATCCCAAACCCATGTTTGGCTCTTCTCTATTGGTTAATGACAATCGACATTCGTTTGTTGCTGCATGCTGGAAAAGGTTAAGTATTCATAATGCAAACGCACAATTATTACAACATTTTAAGTCATTAAGAAATATTCGTAATAAATATCACTCCAGGGTCTGAGCTTTATAGATAAGTTCACTCACTACGTTTGGAAATTTTTCGGCAAACTCACACCCTCTTGTGATATTACTTGTGATACTTTCTGCTTAACTTTACTTTGGACTTGATAGAACTTCTACCATTTTAAAAGTCCTTACATACAAAAATGTAATATTTGTATAGGAATGACAAATATTATAAGGAAAAACTTTCAAGCAAATGTGCTATATAAATTGCTAAAGTAAACATATCTGCAAACTCTCAAGCCTTTACCATGTTCATATCCATTTGGCATCGCATACATAACATACATTTGCTTATCCTTCACCGGACACAGACAGGTGTTGCTGATGAGACTGACGGTCTCATTAAAGGCGAGAGACATAGGCACACACTGCCATCCATTAATGTCTTCTCATTCACGCCTAAATCCAAAGTATGGGAGCGTGTGTTCGGTGTTTTCGGCCCCCAGGGAGCAGCACTGCGCTGAGACGCATTTCGATTTCGACGTCCCCAATAATGTGATGATAGAATTGGCCCCGCACGTACACAAAACAACTGAACGTTGTCTGCGTCGCACAAAGTGTCATCTGCAATAATCCGACCGTGATGACGTCGACACGTGCGGACTGCAATTATTTATGTCGACGCCCTAGACGTGCTTTGGCTGATTTGTGAAGGGCAAAGGTTCGTGCTACCGGGACAGAGGTAATCTATAGGCACACGTGTTTATGTAATAATATAGTTATTATAAAATAGTTTATATACATAAAGATATGCTTACACAATTTCGGTTAGTATTTCAGTAAGCTTCATTATAGTATATTAGTATATTTGACTATATAATTATATTTGTGAAACAACTTAGTAAAATCATTTAGATAATTTTTTTACCTTTTAATATCTCACATTTATAACAGGAATAACATTAGTACATGGTCTAATTTTGCAGTGAACAATTTTGAATAATATTTGCTTAATTTTACTATTTCCTAATGCATTAAGGGGATTAATAATTTTAAAAATGTAAACATTTTGAAATTTTATTTTATTTATTCTTGTTTTTCGGATTAAAATTGTATGCGGCATTTCATATGTTTGATGTTTTTAATGTTGTATTTTTATTTTTAAAGCAATTTGTATTTTTTCAGCTCCTATATATAACACGCGGGAATTTTTTACCGTATGTTCTCCACTTGTCCATGATGATTTTGATCAGAAGGATTTATTAATACTGTGATTTTTTTTCATAAATAAAAATAAAAATATTCTGAAATACCAATTTTAAATACAAATTTATATAATATATATATAAATGAAAATCTTACCAACACTTGTGAAAACAGGCTCTATTAAAGATTTAGTGAAGCAACAAATAAATTGCTACTATATTTTTACAACTTCCTACATGAGATAGTTATTGATAAAAGGAACAAGAATGCATACATTTTTAATATTTTCAAGACAGAGCTTAATGAAGCCCTTAATGTCTCGTAAAAAAAAAAAGCAGATTTTTCTACAGACTCTATGGTATACATGGTTTAGTCTGGATACTCTATATTTTCATATTTTTATCAAATAAATTGAGTTTTATCTTTTTATTGTTAATTTGGGACCATTAGCATTTTATAAAATAGATTTGGGTTATTTTTACTCACCGAGTGTATTTTGTTATGAGACATCACATCTTTACAGTTTCTGCAAGTGTTGTGAGATTTTCCCCTTTTGTGAAAATTCATTTTACAAATGTGGCAAATGACGCGGTTATTACTCGCAGGTTGCAATAGAAAATTTGAAACCTTCACTCATATTATCCATAAAAATAGATGATGAAACTCTTAGCATCTGCCATACAACTAGGTAGTAGTACTTGTTGATTTGGTTTATTTACAGAACCTCTTTAACATCTCAGGTCATCAGCGACCCATGCAATTCAGAGTGTGAAACGGCCGATAAATTTTGCTCAGAGGTCTATTCTTTTGGTTTGAGGTTCTTTTACATGCCGTAAATATACGACATGGGAAGTCATACTTATTATTTTTACGCCGTAAAAATTGCATCCTTCCTGGCCGCGATCGAACTCCCGATTTTGGATTTAGGAGCAAATATGGTTACCACTACACCACCAGGACGGACAGGTGGTAGTGTAATATCATCTTTCCTGCTAAAGAAATTGCTAGAATTAGTTATTTGTGAACACATAGTTTAACAGCTCACACGCTATGTTTACCAAAATTCTCTCTTATTATTCGAGTGATTTCTCCATATCTGCGAAAAGCGGAAAAAAAAAAAACAAAAAAAAAAAAAAAAAGAAAACATGCTAGAAATTAATACGTAGCACGTTTGAAAATATCTACTTTAAACTGTAATTCAACACGTTTCTATTGCTCTGATGCTTAATTTTTAAGGAATTCTGTAGCCCAGGCATCTGCAGAAACATAAGCAAATTACTTTTATTGTGGAGTCAGCGATAGAGATAGAAGAAACCTAATTTCTTAATACCTGCTGCCTGATATTTAAAAGTTTATGAATGGAATACTTTAAAATGTACTGCTTGTGACAATATTAATTAAAGGTGTTGTCCCTTTCCGAAAAGTATAAGAACCCACCTCTACTCGCAAGTAATACGGTTGTTTAAACAATGGGTTTCTGTTGAGTTGTGTACTTTTGTTCACTTCTGCACCGGAACAAATAGCTCAAGGCTCAGGTATACGGGGCATATTTTCAGCGGTGAACATTTTTGAGCATCACTGTACCCCATACGTCAGTGCACTACGCATGGAAATTTAATACGTTAAATCGATTGGTTAGGCTGCCGTACCCCCTTCCCTCCTCCGTGTGGAGCTGTCACCGCGTCGCGGCTCGCGACAACGCCGTCCGTCCGAACTAAACTCAACGACGAGAGCGTTTTCAATTTCCCTCACTTCGCAGTTCGAACCGACAAAACAAAAAATAATAAAAAAAAAAGCCCCATTCTGTACGTAGCGAGAAGGAAATGACGAAACACGCAGTAATGGAAATTCCAGAACAATATGGCCGCACTCATCTTTATCTGGTCCAGCTGCTCCACCACCCCCCCCCTCTCCCCAACTCTTTATCTTCCGGGCAGGCATGGCACCTAACGATTCTCACAGTCAGGATACAAATGCACAAAGCAGCAACCCCCTCCATTTTATTTTTAATTTTTTCGTTTCTACACCCTTCACAGCTAGAGTTCCTTCACATTAAGCATAAATAAATAAATATAAATTACAACTGGAAGAAAAACAGGCCACGTATTTGTACAATTTAGGTACTTCAAAATACCAAAAGAAATTTTTTTTTTGTAATTTTTTCCTGTTTTCCAAACATTTTTATTTAATTTTTTATATAATGGGCTAGGTATTTAAGTCTATAAAGAATCTCTAGAATGAACTGTTCACTACATAGATTAGAGATACATAACTAAAGAATGACGACTTCAAATGTTGTAAAAACAAAAAAATGTTGCTCTAAATTTGTTTTCCTATACAATATATATTATATACCCTTTTATTAGTTTATTATACACGTAATGAAATATAGATATTTAAATCATATTATTGATATATAAAACGTTTTACTTTGAGTACTGTAATACAAACCGCAATGTCAAATTAAAAAAACTGTGTAGTTAAAATTTAAGGAACTTAAGAAACGTACTATTAATGCTGGTATCGCGGAATCTTTTGAAAGTACACCTACTTACTCAACATGAATTCTCTGAAGAGGCAAATATTACCCGTGTTCTTTTTAAAGTATATAAACAATCTCTGTCATTGTCAATAAAACAGTGGTATTATTGTTTCGTGTAAATATATATAATATTATTTAAGTAATTACAGAGTGTTAGGCTGCCCCCTCAACACTTCTTCTGATAGACAGCCATCTACATTACAAACTGAGATTACTCCAATTTTCTGTATACCTTATACAAGCACACGCACGTATTTAATTACCATTCTCTTTTTTCTGTCCATTTCCATTTGATTTTTACTTTAGACTATTAGTTTATATCTTAATGTTTTTAATACCGTTTGGGGTAAATTATGTGATTATTTCTCTATGCAATGGTTTAATGTTGACATATAACATACATTAATATAATCTAATGAACATCATTTATTTAAATTAAATTCTTGATGTATTGAAACAAATAATAAACAGCATGGAAATATTGCTGCTCTATTCATTTTTACCCTAATGGTTACCATAATAACTAATTAATATAATTATTTTTATTTATTAAATTTGCCACATTGTGAGCGAGTAAATATATTGATTTGTAATATAGAAGTCTAGCAGATTATTTTAATGCCAAATTTAGGATGTGGAGGCGATATCAAGGATTTGCATTCAGAAGAACAATATCCAGGTAAACTAACGATTACAAATGGTGTATGAAACATATTTCTGTTCCCAAAGGCCCTGAGAGAACCGATCTCCGCTAATGCATGCTAACACTGTCCTCCAAAATGTTGTCTTTATTTCAACCGAAACTGTTAAAAATGACTACGTTGATCAAGTTGTATTGTATGGTGCTGGGAGCATGTTACTTGGTAACAGAAACAATTGCATCATGCTCCAGTCTGCACCCAAATCCCAGGGGAATACGAGATGTGGAGACTACCATTTAAAGCTGAAATTATGAGGTGTATGATATTTTAGGAATTTCACAAATGTAAATGAGATACGAGCGTTGTTTGGAGTAGAATAATGAAAAATATAAAATATATATCGTTTTGATCCTTAGAATAATGCATTCCAGACCTTCCTATTGCTGAAGCGTTTGAATCTGCGTTCTTTACATTTCCAAAGCACATAGCTCAGGGTGAATGTCTCGATGGTACGGAAGACTTAATGTTATACTAAAACTGCTTCTCAGTCCTTAGAGCTAAATACGTTCGAGTATCTGTGAGATACCCTTCAACAGAGAATTTAGACAATATTGAAAACATTGAGACTCTGGAGAGATGTCTCCATTATCACTGATAGAATATTGAACATTTCTTCAGTGACAAGGTGTCGAGCAGCACTTTAGCTAAGAGGTATGGGTTCTGATGGCGCAAACCTGATAAAAAGTGCAAATTTACATATTTATTCTCATTGTGTGTGGACATTTTTAATTTTACAAAATATTGCTATTTTCGTACTTTTGTGTACCATTGTGTTCTTTTTATCATTGTAAATATTGTTTACACACCTTTTATGGTTAAATATCATTCAACTTTATTAGAAAATCAAAGGGAAATATTGTGTTCCTTAGACACTTTTGATGCGTTATTAAAGCTGGACACACACACATAAAGAAATTCATAGTGTATCACTTATTTATCCTCGTGTGCTTGCATGGCATGCATGCCATATTGGTTGCATCTTGCAGGGTTTTAGGGATGGACAAAATTAGATATATAATATGTATGTTTATTTCCTTTAATTGACATAGCTACATAACTAATAATGCACAATTATTAATGCATGTTCGTTTCTTCCTCTGCTTGTGTAACCACATTAGATCTTTCTTTTAGCTGCTTGTTTTACTGCCAGTTCATGAGGATAAAGTATTTTTTTAATCACACTCAATGGAACAAAGATAACCGTTTTCAAATAAAAATATCTACGAAGTATCTAATACTTAGGCATTGACAGTTGTTAACTCAGCTGCTGCTGTTCCCAGCCCTTACAGCGTAATGTGGGTTGCCTATTCGAAAAATTAAACGGTGATTCTGGGACACTGTATATCGCTTTCCCCGTTAATCTTAAATTACCGTCATTCTAAGGCGAGAAAATATTCAAATCGGTCTTTCATAAATCCATACTATATTTCTTTATGTATAGTGTTGTTATATAAATTTATTTTCTTTTTCGTAACGTTTCAAACACTAACCTCACCTCTGAACACAATTCACCCTCAGCACTGCTTTGACAGAAAAGTTGCCGTACAATCAGGGGTAGAATGTAAACATTGGGTCATTCAAAGCAAAGTATAGAATTTTCAAGTCTAATATGATCCATCGAAGGACAATCAAAAGCATCCCTATGTTATTGGGGTACCTCGACAACTGGGATAGCTTAGTTGTACAGAGAATATAGTGCCCTCACTACAACTTAGATTGACAAGCAAACACAAACGAATAATCGTAAATAAAAGTTCAGCTATATAACAACATATGTAATATGCTAACATTTATTTTACAGTTAATGACAATGTATAACTTTTTTGTAGTCGCTAGCTTTTGTAATGGCTTAAATCAAGTTGGTAGTCATATGAAATTACTAAGCACATGTACTAACATTCAGGAGTACTTATGATGTATGGGCTTTATATGGAATGAAAATAATTCCTAATATTCCATAAATTGTACACCGGATTAATTTAAACAAACTTTGTTTTAATTTAAGGCAACATGAAAAATTAATGATTATAATTGGATTGTTTAACTTGGTCAAAGTTTTAAGCAGAATTAGTCTAAATTTGTTTCTCATAAGGATAACTCTTGACGGCTAACAAACAAAACCGCACCAGAATACCGTTATAGAAAATTTAATTACCTCTGGTTTCATTGGTGATATATTTTTTCTATAAAAACGCAGTCTACTGTAAGAGTCGGGGCATGCAATATCTTTGACTGGAGTTGTAGAAGGCGAGCAACGGATGGCTAAGTGGAGAAATCTATTGAGTAACTAGGGAGTTTTATAAAGGAAAGAATATCATTGAATTTGTTGATTGATTGAGGTTGTTTGACGATTTTATGTTATTAAATTATTTTTATACGTTTTAATGCCCACCATAATGCTACATCCCATTTTTTGATACCTTTATGTTGTTTTTCAAATGTTTTCAGAACTAATCTAAGATATCCAACTTATACCTAAAATTATAAAAGTACAAAAAATAATTTATTCTAATCTAATGATAACACAGAGCATTGAACAACGGTAGAATATTGATAATGTTTTATGATCGATGGCTGGCCAGAGAAGTTGCTTGGCACACTTTTTTAATACTTCTAAAAATACCAGTTAAAGACATTCATATTTATTTGAGCGATCTTTATACATCATATTACATGTATATAACCTTGATGCATTAAAACACACATTTTATCAGTTCCAGCCATTTTTGAAACATAAATACGAGTTTATTTATATGTGCAACTCCAAATTAGATGCAAGGAAACAAAAAATGGGAAAACGACAAACAACATTTTAGTGTCAATGAAAATATTCAAGAAATCTGTAATCTATGCAATGGGAACAACAATTTAATTGTGTCAACAAAACTCTTTGCTGTGAATAGTTATTAAAAGTAGTTTATATGAAATTATATGAAACATCTCTTTGCTATCGCAAAAGCTAACATTTTCCAGCGCTGTATTTGTCTTAGTAGGTATTTAATTCTTACAGATTGCAAGAGATTTTGATGTCAATTGGCCATTCAAAGAGTTAATATATAGAATATGAAAATATCCTACATTTACAGTACATTTTAAAAAGAATTTACCCAATTGATGGCGTTGTAAAATGAATCCAAATAAAAAAATAGTTAACGAGAATTCGTCTGGTAAAATTTAAAATGTTTTGCAATTTATTTATTTTGAAGACTATTTAGAGAAATTATATTATATGTTAATATGAATAATTTGGCAGAAAATTTAATATCTGATTGATAAATTAACTTTCACTGAGAAATATTTTCTCTAAAATTAAGTACTTCTAGACAGCATATATATTAATTAAATATTATCTCTCGACTTTAGTATCTCATGAATTCCATTATATGGCAATGCAAGATTCATTGTAATACTAATACTAATGTTGCCATTATTTTGTAAAATTTAATTCTGGTATCTCTTCGGCGTTTATTTTAAGGATTTATTAATGGTTGTGCATATCACTAGAAAATTGGTTAATTGTTATTTTTGTCTCCATTTGTTTCTCTTATCAAATTATTCATTTGACCTACCTGATTAATTGTTTTTATCTTCATTAAAACAAAATTAATATGTTGAGCTCTAAATATTTTATGCACTAATGTTGAAATATAAATAGTTAAAACGTAAATCTTTGTGCAATTAAGTATTATTATTTAAAGTACAACATCGAATTAGTGATTATGCCTAAAAGGCTAAACCTTTAAAGTTTTCTCTGATTTTATAAGTTATAATTTTTACAAACCTACACTCTACATAGTTTCGTAATTATGAAAACATTGACATGCATTTTGAACACACTTTTCTTCTTTCTGGGAAAACATTGCTGACTACTTGGCGTTATGCGTATCCTGTATTTACGATAAACGTAACATTCTAATTTTCACACTGTTCAGAATATGTCGTTGTGTTTTACTTAGCATGTATATATCGCTCGACTTAATACGTTACGAAACACCCTAGTTCAAGATGTCTGGCATAAGCATTTGGACTATTGTTACAGCCTGTAGGTTAGGCTGAAGAGCGGCACACATGTCTTAGTTGTACTGGTACTCCGGGCATGCACAGACAGCAAAACGTGACTGCCTGGCTTATGTCACGTTATTTGTAAAGTGATGGGGTCTCTGGGAGCACGATATAGCGTACATCTTCCTTTTCTTATTCATCTTCGTTCTCAGCAAATGGTAGTCTAAAGAGAGAGCGTCAAATAACGTTTATCTTCGCGTATCGTTTGATCGCATATTAGTTAAAAATAACTTGTGCTGCATTAAGGTCATGCAGAATACACTTTATTATCAAAATTATGCACTAAGCAATTGTCACAAGAATACTTTGTAATGGAAATATCGATAAAGTAAATTAATTTATACACCTTAGTTCGAAGAATTAAAGATAGTTTAGAGAAGTTTTTAGGAATTGGTGAAGACTTATACAATAATGTTACTTTCTTTAATAGCGTATTATTATACCATTGCTGCGTACATGCTTTTTATATCTGCATATATTCGTTTGTAAGTGTATCTTGTTAGCATTTACTCCAACGCAATCGGTTATAACATTAAAATACATTAATATATTGCTATTTTTTTCAAATACTTTTTAATAGCCGAAACTGTTCTTATAAAGAGCACTTATTTATGCCAGTTTTCACAGCTTTTATCTTTCAAGGATAATATAAACTAAAACTGATTATTAAAATATTCATGTATCGGAATGGAAGCTGAATATACTACTTAACAAACTGAACAGGCAGATTCCACTTTTACACAGGCTGCTATTGATATTGCGGCGAGAATTAAATGATGTTTTCGTGGTTACTATAGATGCAAAAGAAACCAGTGCTGTTATAATTACTTACACACTAGTGCATTAAGCACAAACAAATAGGGTCTCTATTTGAAACATTAAATGTGATATTAAATTTCGTACAATTGCTAGCGCAGTGTTATTCATCCTTTTTAAGATAAAGTTCTTATCTATTTCCGGGAATGGTGGACCTGTTACTTCGGAATCTGGAAGAATGATCTTTCCGTTATAAAAATTTGTCGACATATTTTATTATAAGTTCCAACTGAAATAAAGATTCTAAATTATCGTAAACAATACTTTCAAAGCTCTCTTAAAGGAACTAGTCGGTCCTGATGGTGTAGTGGTTGCCATATTTGTCTCCTAAACCCAAGATTGCGGGTTCGAGCCCGGCCAGGACCGATGGATTTTTTCGGGCTTAAAAATCCTAAGTATAGCTTCCTTCGGAAGGGAAGTAAAGCCGTAGGTCCCGTGTCGTACATTTACGGCACGAAAAAGAACCTCAAGCCTGAAAGAAGAGGCCTCTGAGCAAAATTAGTCGGCCGTTTCACGCCCTGAGTTGAATGGGACGCAGATGACCTGAGATTTTAAAGAGCGTCCATAAATAAATCAATAAAAAATAAATTAAAGGAACTATCTAGTGCGCTAAGTATATAAAGATAGTCGGACATTACATATACTCTCTTCTTTCTTTACGTTACCTCGAATCTGTTATTTACATCGCTATACATGTAATATACCATTATAACGGGTTGATCAACAAGTTCCTCCGTACTCGGGTGATATGCAAGGCTCAGGAGAAACTCCTGCATTTCTGATATTCATGTCTTCCTTCGAAACCGATTTTTAGCAGGTAAACCCACCAACCATTGCTAAGATTTGTACTTTGGATTGTGTGCTTGCCTTGGCGCTCAAATGGAAGCTAGCTAGCATTGTAAACATATGGAATGGCAATCAACAGAAATCAATACGGTCTCTTAATGATTTGCTTATCAATAAAATCGGTAGGAACACAGAAAGTATTCACAGGAACAAAAATAAATGTTTATTTGAAATAACCTGTTGTAAATTGTTATAGGTTTTGAAACTTTATTCCTGAGTCACTACTAAACTCTACAAGATCTGCTCCGCCTTATTTTATAATTATAATTATTATATTTTCCTGAAGAATGTTAATTTCTTTTCCTACTTCCATTATTCCAAATGATTTTTTTTTGATTGGTTTATTTATAGACGCTCTAACATCTCAGGTCATCAGCGTCCCATTCAACTCAGGGCGTGAAACGGCCGACAAATTTTGCTCAGAGGCCTCTCTTCAGACTTGAGATTCTTTTTCGTGCCGTAAATGTACGACACGGGACCCACGGCTTTACTTTCCTTCCGAAGGAAGCCATACTTGGGATTTTTACGCCCGAAAAAATCCATCAGTCCTGGCCAGGTTCGAACCCGCGATCTTGGGTTTAGGAGACAAGTATGGCAACCACTACACCACCAGGACCGACATTCCAAATGGTAAATAAATGTAGATTGTCTAAGTAAGTGTTGCTACATAACAATTACATAAAGACTTTGGGTCATAAATAGATAAAACAGAACATTACATTAAATTTTTCTGTATTGTCAGATTACAATATGAATTACGATTACAATTTTCACTCATTATGACATCGCGAAAATTGACCCATTATTTTTTTCACCTCACTAAGCATTCACTTATGTCATATTCCTTATAAAATATATACATTGTTATATAAATGGCTAAAATATATATTTAATTTAATATTAAATTCACCAACAAGGGAAGTACCCCAGCTTGAAATACTAAAACGACTAGAGGCATATTTGAAATATAACATTCTCCTTGTTTTAACACCCATTCGTTTGTAAAACTTTAGTTATGACCATTAGCTCCATCTGAAGGGCAGCATACAGACTTTGCTGCTTCAGTGCTCTACCGACAGACATTTACTGTGCGCATGGCAGATACGAGTAAACTGAAGGCCTATGAATGTTGTTCGTCTGCTGAAAAAAAAGTTACTTCACCTTATACGAGAACCGCACTGAAAGTCGTTACACGAATTGAAGGAAAGTAGCTCGTGAAGATTTTTATATTGATTATGGCTTTTCAAAAATTTCCCCGTTACATTTTATACACGCTGCCGCCCTTTCGAATCATTTCTGAACATATTGAGTTCAAACATCTTCAGGCGTCTAAGGAATGCATTGGTGAACGAGTTTAACTGTCAAGTTAGAGCATTACATGTTGTTTCACTAGTTGATTCTAAATTTTGAAGAATAAAAAGAAATCGTACGGTGCATGGTTAGGGCTATAAGGAAGATGCGTCATATCTTCAATACACCAAGGCTTTAAAACTTGGAAATACCCACTGAGCAGACAGTCTTTTACTTCGCGGCTCAAAGCAGTACACAAAAGTTTCATTACCAATGATGTAGTTCTTGTATTGTTGAAATCTATCATGCTATTTTCTGCACTTCTCATACCAATGTGCTGGGAAGTATGGAGCTCTATATAGGTGAGCCTCTTCAATCAAACATCATAGCTCGTCGACGTTTTCTGGCGTTACTGTTGTCGAAGGTTAAGTTTCACTTGTTCGTCAGTAAGAGTTGAACCGGTTAAAAAGAGTGGCAAGGCATGAAAAATTACTTGCAAATGAATTTTCATTTTCCATTGTGAAAAAGCATAATAAACTTTCTCGTGTTAACGCCATGCTTCTGTTGCAAAACATACGATGTAATCGTCGCAAGTATTTATTACAGAAGTGTTCGGTTAGTTCTGGGGTCTAGTGGTAACCCTAATTGCCTCATAGATCCAAGTTCGCAGGTTCAAATCCTATATGAGTCAATGTACTTTTAGAGTATAAAAATCCTAGGTATAGGTTCCTTCGGAAGGGAAATAAAATCATTGATCTCGTGTTGTAGATTTACAGCACATAGAAGTACTTCAGGCCTGAAAAAAAAAGAAAATTCTGAACAAAATTTATCGGTTCTTTTACGCCCTAAAATAAGATAAACTTAACACAAGCGTCCACGCGTTACATTCTGCTAAACTCAACAGAACTCTGGTTGTGTTTGACCAACAATAGAGAGAATAGTCATATCTAATAAAACCATTGTGACCCTCGAACACCTGAATGAAAATGTAATTTTAGTAAATGATGCACGTTACCCGATCTTATGTATGATTAGTCATTCAATAGTTTGGGGAGAGATAACAGTGTCGGGTTTGCAATGCAAAACTAAGGCGAATACTCCTGTGTTGCAAACTCTGTTTCTTGATGTGACAGTTCTTCCCATTATCCTTCATACCTTCCTCCTGTGTTGCAAGGTCTCCACAGGAAGATCTTCGAAGTCCTTCACAACAAAATTAACAAGCTCATCTACAGTGGATGTGACTAGTTGATGTTAGAGAGGCCGTATGAAAAATTTGTCAGCAATTTCCTTTATCAGGTCTCTCTTTAAAAGACACATTTTTTGCTGATACGAAGCAAGTGACCAGAAATGAACCACCGCTGGTTATCTCCAATGTTGTTCATTACTTCCATTTTCGGAATTCTACATTCCTGTGATCACATAAACTGCACAATAGTATTCTATATACTGTCAACAAACCTTCAGATTCACCAACTGGCCACTGCACTTCCCTAATGTACGCGTATGTTGTGAAATGAACATCGAAACACTTTATTCAACCTTCATATGCTCAGTGATAATCTCTAATTCAATGCTCTCTGCATATCTGGTTCTTCAATTTTCATTTCTCGAGATAACAAGACCGTTGAGAAAATTCAGCTATTATTTTGGGACATAAATTTAAGTGGTATAATTTAAGTTTACATTACAATGTATACATATTAAATAAGGGAATACAGAAAACAATCTTCAGAGTACATGTGTATATATATAAAGTTCGTTGAAAACAGTAGCAAGGAAAATAGACACATAATTCATATGATATTTCTAACTAAGTATTCTTCATAGTGAAAGGACCACTTCTTGAATACCAGACAAAAAGCAATATGGCAATTTCGAAAGTTAGATTAGTTACGCTGGTGGGGATGGATGGGAGGGGGAAAAAAGGTGACCCAGCTATAGCGAAAGTTACGTACAGAAATCAAGGAGAAAGTAGTCAATAACCGTGGGCAGATTAAAAACAAAAGTGAAAATTAAAACGTAAGATTAAAACCTGGTATAAAACGCAATTTATGCATGAAAAATGGCAGCTATTTCTCTGTCTTTTAAGATTGCCTTCAGGAGCATTAGTGCTCAGGACATCGATAAGTGTTAAGCTGAATAATTCATAAAAGTCTTTATTATGCACGAGGGCATTTTGGAAACCGGCGACTTTACCTGTGATTACCATTACATGTTTTAAAGAAACTTTATATATATATATATATATATATATATATTCTAGAATTAATAGAAAAGTACAGGGAGTTCTCTTTTACGGAGTTAGTCTGTTGATGAAGCACATAGCAGAACTTAACTGTACAGAGGGTAGGTATATTCACGTGGTTAGTGTAGTTCATAGTCCATAGAAATTATGATTAAAACGGGCATACTTAATGTGACAAGTCACATTTCAGTCAATTGTTATAATTTTAAAAACTTTCATACAATATTTTGCTCTACATTTAAGACCAACTTATATGTATTCAATGATTTTTGTGCAGAGCGATAACTATAAACGATGTCTTTAAATATCCGTAGTGTTTGGCATATACTACATTTCATGAACTTAGGCGTAACTCATTAAAAAGGAACATGTAAATTGCTAGTTAATTACATACTTTCTCTTTTTGTTTTATTTCGCATAAGATCTATAGCTAAGCTTTGATAAACGTGCAAAGTTAGGATATTTTCGTCATCTCATTTTTGTACTATTATAAACAACTAAATGTCAAACAAAATGAGATTTCCAAATAAAGTTGCTACCATTTAAATATATTATCTCATGGGCATTGATATTATATCGGTTATATAAAGCAAACATCTTATTCATCACAGTCTTTCATAGGTATTTAGAATGACATTTTATTCTATGTCCTTAGATTTTAAGATCTGTACAAAGTCACCTAATAGACAAATAAAATGTCGTTTCATGACTCATTTTGTGTTTGTTTAATCGGCGGCAATAGATGGAAATAACTAATAATATTACATTTTCCACTCTGTTTTCATTCTCGATTTCGTTTTGCTATCCCGTTTGGTTGTTGTGGAAGGAGATTTTGTCATCGGTATTACATATTTAACTCTTCTTTTAGGACTATAGTTTAGTGAAAACCAAACTCTACAAAACTTGCAACTACTAAGGCAAAAATGAATATGCAAGAAGTATCTAGGACCGCTAAAATATGGAAAGGGCATTTTGAAAATAGAAAAAGATAGCAGATCGTTACGAATGTTGTCCAGCGTTGGCGATTCATTCGCGTCATGATATCTTGTCAGAATGAGTGGAGATAGAGTTGGTGATTAATTCGGTGATTAAAGGAAAAGTCATTAGGGTTGAGCTGCAAGCAAAATCAATGGCGCGTTTTGCGGAGCACCCAAGGAACACGTAATCTGCTTGATTAATTACCCCCGAGCTGCCCCCACAAGAAATGCAATAGAAAAAAAGGGGGGGGGGATCTGTGCCCAAGACGGAAAAGAATAGAGGAGGGGGGCATTAATTTTCCGTTCCAATTATCAGATAATTCTTTTATGCGCTAAGGAACCAGCCTACGCCTTAGCCTGAATTATTTGCGATATATTGCGATTTGCATTGCTAATTTGTTGAAAAAGGGCAGTCGCCCTCCCTAGGCTACATGACGAACAGCCTTGAGTGTTATAACCCACTTCACTTTATTTCAAAGAAATAAAATAATGCGCCATGCTTGTGGAGTCAGCCTTGCGATATTTAATTACTTACGAAAAACGTAATCGATTAAGTTGTAGGCAGTAAATATACTCTTTGAAATTGTATGCTGATCTTAGAGATAAATATTAAACTTGTGTTAAGACCAACCTTATGTAACTTGTTACTCTTTTAGAGATCGTTAGATTTGTTACCTTAAGTTCCATTGACCTGTTTGTGCCCCATTTGACCAGTACTAACCAGCAGTAAGCCGAAAACAGAAAGAAATTTTATCATTAATTCTTCCATTTTGAAAATTACAGCATGGCATGTGACATTAAACATTCACAGAAATAACATGTTCCATATCGGTTTCAAAATTGTATAGCGACACTTTTATAACTTTCCCCCCTTTTTTCAGGGAGAATGATACAAGTAATGATCACTCTCGTGACCTATCGTGACGTTACTCTAGTTGTGCATTGCCGATAGACTTAATAATTCTAAGTTTAGGAAATAAAATCACTCAAGTGTTTAAGTTTAGGAAAGGTGATGCGAAAATATTGTACATATTTTTGCACCTGTGTTAAAAACTGACTAACTTTTTTCATTTTATGACTGATATTAAGTTTCAGTTCTTTAAGTGTGTAAGCGTTTGTTTTTTGTGCGTGCTGTAATTTATCTCTGAGATACAATATAGGCTCGTGTTTGTTCAAATCATTTTGAATCTGGCCAGCTGACTTTAAAACCTATATATTGTCACGTCTCGGTGTATTACGTACTCTTTTGCTAAGGCCGAGGATTAGCTTGAATGTTTGGGGAAATCGCTCGAAGGGCTGTGGTAGAGCTCGTTCAAAACCTTAACATATCTCATGATTCAAAGAGTAATTATTAATTAAATTTTAGTTAATTAAATTAATGCTACTTCCCTTATATTCGGGCAATGTCTTGCTAAAACCAAGTGCCTATGAATGATGTGATTATTTTCCTGTTTGCATGGAGCAAGGCGATACTCGTTGGAGCAGTAGTTTCCCAAGACGTCTGTATCCCCTCAATTTAAAAGTATCTAACCGGAAAGTGGTTGTGTTATTTTTGCCCTTTTGACGCCATCAAGATTTGTTTTAATTTCATACTTTAAATCTGTAGCATTTTGTCTGTGTGGGCAGATTTTTCCCGAAATTGAACTAAATATGAAAACCCATGTCTTCGAAATATTGAGCCTTCCCGTACAGTTGTCACCTGCTAACTGCGGTAACCTTGCATACTATCACTTTGTCGACTGTAGGAATAAATGTGGCACAAATGGTCGATACTTGTTTGACTCACCCCGTGAATGAGTTTCTATTAATCATCTTTTATATAGTTTACGGCTGTAAATTGTGATATGTCTCTAAAGTTTTAACATGGTCGTAAAATACAGCAAAACCTATAAACCTTTACAAAAGTACTGCCCCAGATTCATTTTCTAAAGATGACTTGCTGATTTACTTTTGCATTACTCTTTGCTTACAGTTACAAATCTTAACTTGTTCATGGCATTAAATTTCTCGCCCCACTGTTTTAATTAGTTTTTTACTAGTTTACTTATTATTTGCATTTTATTAAAATGTGTTGGTTAGCAGAGTATAATGTTTTTCATAAATTTATTATTAAGATTGATTTCTCTCTTTTTATGTTATTTCATAAAATTTTAATTTCATTTATAAATATTACTCTCCTTTATTTCTTGGTATAAGTATCTCGGTCGTAGTATTTGCACCAATGGGGTATCATTTGCAGCAGATAACATTTTAAAATTATTTTACCTTTTTTTGATTATTCATTGCATTAGTTCGACTTAACCAGTTCTCTTTGCGCTTTTCAATAACAGGAGTATTTGTGTTTCACTTTTGTAAAATAGTTAGTTGTTCTTAACTATCTGTTACTTTCAGATATTTTTAGAAAATTACTAAATATCTTAAATAATATATATATATATATATATATATATATATATATATAAGCTATTAAATATAAAATTGTCATTTTCTATTTTTCTGTTCATATCTCGATTGTGTATGTTTATAATTCAAAACCTAAATGTTTCAATAGCGGTATTTATTTTCGATTTGGGCGAGAAGTGTTGAGAGTGCATGCAAACAACCGCGTTAAGTATCGATACTGTTGCTCCGTGACCTTTATTCTATTGCTCTCCCCTCATTGGCTGCCAGTCGGCAACCTGATACACAAGCATGCAGATTCCTAAGGTTAAACTCTTGTTAATGTGTCATGAGTAAAAACTGCCTTTTATTTGCGTTACCCTTTATAGCACATATTTTATGGGATGTATTTGTGATTTTATAAGTATGAAGTGTTTTTGATTTTGCTTGCTTGAACTCCCGATAGAGCCAAAATTTACTTTCGATCTCAAACATCTGAACCGAACAGTTGTATTTGAAAATGTGTGGGCTGATAAACTTATGTTTAATATCCTGATGTATTTCTTTGTGTTTTATGTTTAGTTTATCACTGAATGTCAGAATACATATATTTGTTGTTTAAATTTGAGATATTGATTCGGAAATTCATTTTCAAAGTTCTCTGCTTAACCATTTAGACATCAACCACGGAGGAATGTTTTGTTGTACATCTTTTGTGAACTTTTCTGACGTTTCACATATATTCATTGTCATCCATGTGAATTCGTATCATTCCCTGGTAAATGTTTTCTATATTTTCAAAAATTGATATGTTATGATCAAATAAAGATATTTTGCAGGTTTTTACTTATCAATACACTGGCCACTATCGCTCTGTAAACAACGCGTTCCTTGCGATTCCTTGTAAGAAATTCCAAAACTCTTATCTGAAAGTAGTTGAACATTTACCAAAATGGCGAGAATGTGTGTCATATTTTCACTTTGAGGAAACAATCACTTCTTTTGTGTCGATGCCCCCCTCGTTTCATGTTTCATAATTCAGAGCGCTAGGCAGAGCTCCGTACGTGCTGCGCTTGCGCCCTAGTTTCTCTCATCGTGACGTCCTCTAAGGCTGTACAGTACTGGTCAAAACCATACAGTGCTGGGATACCAATATAGGCAATTTGTGTCACAAATGTCCAATCGCATCAAGGATTTTTTCCTGAATTAAATATTTTTCACGATCCAAATATTTCACATATTTGTAAAAAACAATCTCCACAAATTAAAATTTCTTTTGGGGAGTACTGGTTTGTTATCCTGATGATAAAATCAAACGATATTTAATCGAATGGAATTCGAACTTGAGAAACTGACTTTATGAATATGTTTAAACCATAAATAACTGCAGTGGAAAACATGACGTATTTACATTTAATACACTTTTTTCACACATTAGTTACCTGCTAATATATTTTAATTGGTGTGGCCATGCTTACTAAGCATGTCAGTCCTGGTGGTGTAGTGGTAACCATACTTGCCTTCTAAACCCAAGATCGCGGGTTCGAACCCGGCCAAGATCGATGGATTTTTTCGGGCGTAAAAATCCTAAGTATATTTCCTTCGGAAGGAAAGTAAAACCGTCGGTCCCGTGTCGTACATTTACGGCACGAAAAAGAACCTCAAGCCTGAAAGAAGAGGCCTCTGAGCAAAATTTGTCGGCCGTTTCACGCCCTGAATTGCATGGGATGCTGATGACCCGAGATGTTAAAGAGCGTCCGTAAATAAAACAATTCAATATCTTACACGGTGAGCACGGCGAGCTGGCAGCATACATCGTAGTTGTTGTGTTTATTAAGGGTATCAACATCGTAAATTGACCTTTCATTAAATAATTTGTTGTGTCAGCGGCATGGAGATCATGAAAACAATTCATTACCTCGATGAAATCATAAGAATTTGTTTCATTGCATTGTCATTAAACAAAAAATACACAATGATATTGCCGGGATACCAGTATATTACCCAATACATTTGCATAAACTAACCAAATGAATAAAAAATATGAGAAAATACTTTAGAGTTTTCGATATATATTTGAAGTAGTTGTGTGTGTTTTATCAAGGGGAGTTTGGAATAAGACAATTTAGTGAATAAATACGCGGAATCTTATAAACTTGATAAAAGTAATCTCTTAGAAGTAGCATCTTCCTATTTTTGTCGGCCTTTTTTTTTTTTATTTTGTGGTTTATTTCCAGTTTGCTCACTTACCTTAAGATTCTGAATACATCTCAAACACAATATTACTAGAAGTATATTGAATTAAACTACGAGCCACAGATAGTTTAACATTACTAAACAATATACCATATTATATTGATAATATTAAAAAGTGCACTTTTTAAATATATATTTACATTATTTTACATATTTTCGAATAAGGTGATCTTTTCTAATGAAAATCATGCTTTTCCTCAGAACCTTTTTTTTTTTGTTATTTTACTATTTTACAGTTTATTATTAGATACCCAAATTTGTAGTGTTGCATGTCGTAGACCGTATAGATTCTGTAAATATATTTTCTATAGCTTTTTCCTATTCGGTGTTATTTAATAATAACAAGAAAGCATTGGGTTCGAACAAACTAAAATGCACCAAAATACATTTATAGGCAATGGTGTTATTTTTTTTATATTAATGTTGGAGTTGCTCACTAAAGGGCTTCTTTTATTCACCCTTTACTTGGGATGGAACAACCGCAGAAAAATATTGTTATAGGTAATTAACTCTACTGGTGAATTCATTGGTGACATGACTTTAAGAGAATTGTTCGTATTTATCTAAGTAGTCTATGAGCTGATTATTTTTCCAACTGATTTTTTATTTTGGCATTTCTTTGGGCTAGCAGAAGCAGATCTTTCCCGTTATTCGGTTAGTTTTCAATTACAATTTCAATAATCATTTTGGAATATGTCTCTTCTAAACCGCAGCAATGAGACTTGAACATTTCCGATTAACATGCAGTAGTACTTTTTACCAAGTCAATATTCTGGAAGTAACACACAGGTCTTCCAAATAGGTGTCATTCTTCCTCTATAAAATTCTGTTAACCCCATTATTCCTTTAATAACACACACTAATGAATATCTTAACTTGTTATTACTTAATGTGTAGCAAAGAAGGTAGGATTAAATCCAATGCAGGGTATAAGAACTGAACCACCAAAACGTTCGATATTTTAAAATATTTTAAAGTGGGTTAGCGCCTAGAACTATGACTCTTTCTAAAGACAAAGGAACGTAGTTGAACTTCTAACAAAACCGAAACACGTCTGTCATAGCACAGTCATAACTGTCAAATAATGACATCGCTGCCCACTTGCTCAAGCATTCTCCCTCCCTCTTCAAAATGCCAACGTGTTCTCCCTCTGTCTTACTGTCAAGAATGAGAAATAGGCGAAGGACTATTTTGCGTCCCGGAGACACTTTTTTGTCTTTCTTTCTTTTAACGGGATGCGAGGAAGACACAACAGCTGTTGACCGCACCGAGCTTTTCCCTTCGTCTTCTGCTCTGGCTCAAACATAGGCAGATGATAAAAGAATAAGAGAAAACTGACAGTTGCAGCATCCGAGTGGAAGGAGAGAAATAATTTGAAAAGAAAATAGAGCAGGGGAAAGTGCGACGTGGAGGGGTAGCACCCGTGTACGCCTCTGCGTGACGTCATTGCGACGTTGCTCATGTTAACGACCCTGGTTACTAGCATCACTACACTTTTCAATGAGCTGTGACGTTCATATAAGCGCAGACCGCGACAGTAGTGGCCGGCCAACTTGCAAGTTGAATGAAAAGTGCCGCTCCCTATTTATAACGTCTACAAAAGTCAAGATATTTAATGAAGTAAAAATAAAAAGACTCTATAAACTTGCTTCTTTATTTGCCGCTATATTATACGATAATGTAATAAAAACCATCATATACTTACTGTTGGTATCATTCCTTTGTTAATTTTTAACACAATCCACGAGCAATTGATAAACAAAGTTATATAAAAACATCCTTTACTATTAGCCCCTCCCTTTGCCACATATTCTTCCCAACGATTGTGGAAGCCTCACGAACGTTTTCAGCCAGTTGTTTTTGTCTTCATTCTGATGTCTCTGAAGACGTTCTATTATGTGGGCAATGGTGTAACACCTTAATATTCAAATGTTTAATTACTTGCAGTTTTCTACACACAATTATTTTGCTCCTACTAAATTTATAGTGCCAGTTGTTAAGAACAATTGAGTATTTTAGTGCCTCAGTGCTGTAATCCATTGATGGGAGGAGTTGGCTGTAATTCAACCATCGCAGTTCCTATACAATTTATTTGATTTATTTACTTATTCATTCATTGTGGCGACAATGAGGTCATTAGGCATTCTCCTTCGCTTTATTAACCATTACACTAAGATTAAGTTACAATGCGATAGTAAAGAGCATAAGCAGTAATCGGGGCAATATACACATAAACCTGTATAAAACATGAGTGTAAATAAATATTCCAATACAACGTGGATAATTAAAAGCAATAATGAAAAATATAACGTAATAATAATAATAATAATAATAATTAAAAGCAATAATGAAAAATATAACGTAATAATAATAATAATAATAATAATAATAATAATAATAATAATTATTATTATTATTATTATTATTATTATTATACAAGCAGTAACCTCATATAACACACACACACATCACGAAACAGTGGAAATATACTTTTTTAGAAAGTTGGCATTTTTTAATCTTCGGAAAATTGAGTAAATGTAATCCCCAGTCCCATTTTGAATTGTCAAGCTGCCACCTTCTGGAACATTCACCTTGGTGAAGGGACCTTAAATGCGATTATTTTGTTGAATGCAAACCTCAGTAGTTTTCTTGGTATCTCGGGGAAAAAAATAAAAGCCTCAGACGGAAGGGACAAAGGAAGGAATTTGACAAAGTCCAGCCTTTCTGTTTCTCTTTAACTTCTTCAACTTAGTAAGTGGGTGCTAGATTTCATTAGAAATTATATTTTTTAAGGACGTAACAAATTATTCTTTTCGAGGACCAGAGAAAAGAGCTCCGGGGGCCGTATCTGGCCCGAGAGTACAATGATCCGCAATATACACTGCGTACCCTAGAATCATATTAATACATGACAGGCTATATTCAGGATTTTTGGGTGTACTTATTTTGTTTTCTATGCGCTCTATCTTCACATACTACTCAAAAATGTGGTGTTACTTTTCAGCTTAGTTTATCAATATGACTCCACAGAAAAAAAGGGTTAATAAGAGGAAAACATTCACTCACTCCAGAAACCACATTGCGCAATAATGAAATTAGAGGGTGCTCTTTTGCTAACCTAAGCTAGCAATGCCAGCTTGAACTCTTTAAGCCTTACAATGGGCAGTGGAAAAAGGTCATTGGGATGCTAATTGTTTTAACATAAATATTTCCACGGAAAGTTGTAAAATCAGAGTGCTGAAAAATGAAGCTTTGTTTTCGAATTTTGGTCTGGGTGGTCACAATACCCAATCCCCATAACAAACCATTGTTAATACGTTTGCAACGCGCTTTCCTAATAACGGCTCCAAAGAACCCTTTTTTCCGTTTTAATCCCACAGAAAAGCTTTCCCCGGTAATGCAATAGAAGTGGAAGGGGAAAGTCGGAGGGCCGCGGGAGGGGGGAATAACATTGGCTAAATCCCCACGGGTATCGTAAATACAATAATCCCTATAAATTCATTATTATCGCCAAGCACACACACACACCGTTAAATGGATGCAGAGTCTCTCAATGCACAGTTCTACCATTGCTGCAACAATTAAAGAGGCGCAACGGACAGGCGGAACTGATTGTTGTGTCGGAATACAGAATGCCGGAGAATAATATCTAAAGTCAACTTTTTAGCTCACGGAGCTCTAAGGGAGTCGTTTACTGGTATTGAAAATCTATTGAAACCGTTTCATAAAACACTGCAGTTAGCACTTGATATAATGTACCTTGTTCATTTTACTTTACATTAAAAACTGTTTATATTTGGTTACTGATATATTTTCTACTCAAAAATTTAAAAAACGTATTCCTTTTTCTGTCTACTGTATATTGATGTTAATACAATTAGTATACTACAAAGCTATCAAAGGGATTTGTTGTAAAAATTGTTTAATAATATGTATGTAACGACGAAATATGAATTGATTTATGTGGAAAGAATCAATGTATTTATTATTAACTTACATAAACACTTATGATTGGAGGGGAAACGAATGCAATTTAAAACGTTTTTCAGTAACTGTAAAGATGACGAGAGATTTTGATTAGAAGGAATAGTGGAGATTTGTCTGGCGAGACATTGTATAGTATTCGCCGTTATACGTGTAACATGAAATTTTATTTTACGATGCAGTAAAACAATTCTGAAAGTCAGTTTTTCTGTCTGTAGCTTTTTTCTACTTAGATCCACTCACCAAAACGACTTCTTTTTCCCAAAAGCATAGAAAAACTTGGTTGATTGTTACCTAAATAGTGATGGTGACTTTTCGGCTCAATAGACAAAAAGTAAATGCATGGCTTTTTAAGTATATAAATGAATTAGCAATAGTATATAGGGTCTTTATTTCAAAACTTGCCAGTCTGTATGACTACCTATTTAAAATAAATTCAGTTTAAACAAAAGCACGTTACCTTAGAAATTGAGGAGAAAGTTTGAAACCAACGCTGATTATGTGTTAAGTTTCACTCCCTCGTTCCAGTCACTCCGCATTGAAATTTCAAGTCACCCTTATTAGTTACACTTTAAACAGAAAACTTTGTTTTCCATTGTTGCCTGCCAACCTTGAATGTTGTGTTTAATTTCGAGAGAATTAAAAGTAAGTGCCTTGTAAAATGAAAACGAATGTATTATTTTATTAATATATGGTTTATTTCGGAATTCTGACTATCCGTTTATCATTTGTTCTTTCTTATAAGATATACGCTATCTTGAATCAATCTATTACCAGAGCACAACATCGCCACGGGTGGCCGAGGTCGTTAAGGCACGGACTCGTAAGCGAGTGGTCTGGAGTTCGAATCCCCCCAGGACCATCCTCCCTAACAGAGTTTTTTTTTTTTTTTTCAGGGTTTCCTCAGTCCTCATAACTGGAAAATGCCGGGGAGGTACCCTAAACTTAGGCCTGGAACGTTTCCTTCCTTAAAAATAAATCCTTTCCCAATATATCATTTCATCTCGTTTATCATCACCATCGCCTGTGGTGCCTCTGTAGCAAAAAACGGGCGTTAAACACCAATAATAGACGTCGTTTGAGATTTCAAAGAGGCTGAAACCTAAAACATTGGTTTTCAACTTCTCTTTCAATATTTAAATTTAAGTGTTTGTCTTGCATAAGTAAGTTTAAACCAAATATACAATTATTAAAATTGGGGAGTATCTAAATAAAAGCCTGTATAATAGTCTTTGTTTATTTTAAACGAACCTCTGTGTGTGTGAATATGAACCTGGGTCTAGGATTTTAAAAGAAATACTAAGTTAAACGCTTTTTAAAGTTAGTTTTATTTCTCCATACAACTCGCATCGAGAGTTTAACACATGGTCCAGCGAGCCTGTAATTTATTCAACCTGTTGGAACCAGAACCACATAATTATGTTCGGGAATTCACTAGGGCTCAAGTGTGTGACATCGTTCTCCTAATGATCCTGGTGAAAGAGTATGTTTTTGTCACTATTTTACATCTTTAAAAGTAGTGTAATCAAAATAGAACTAAACTGATCGCAGTTTTCTCCTCTTAAAACGCACTTTCATCAGCATTTGTGTGAAATGACGGATCAAAGTTTCGCTACGCTTACGAATGAAAGAAAGTCTGCGTTGAGATTCAAATCGCCAAACACTGCATTTAAATGCCATTTTGTGTACGTTTACGGTCCACAGACAGACATACATAAAAAAGTGCTAAACACTTATTGTCACACCCCAATGGGAGTACTTTTTACTCCTGACTGGATATGAAGACAAGCTTAGATCTTTGTATCTAAGTATATCTCGGACATACTAAATTTAAATCATGAAATAATAAACCAGGATCTGGACCAAAGTATTTCTCAATCATTCTCCAAACTCCATTAATTTATTACATTATATTTAGTTAGGCACTACATTACCTTAATAGCAAAAGATGACCCATCAGAGCGTATACTCGCCCTTTGAAAACTCAAGCTGCACTCCTAGCGTTATCACGCTAACAGTCCAGAATTCTTCCCAATGCGCATGCGCACAACTAGTCATCCCATACTCTTTCACATGCAGTCCATATGATACCAATGACTTTATCGCTTGGCGCGTGTATACCCCATTTTTAATCCCATGATATTTCAACAATTTAAAGACAAAAATACTATGCTAAATAAGTAATAAACTGTACAGAAAAATATAAATACATGTCTAGATACAATGAAAAAAATGATTATTAGAAAATCAAACGGGCTTCAGAAAAGAGCGCTTCTGCAATAAGCACACACTTGCGAGTAATGAAATAATTGAAAAAGAAGACTATGCTGTTTAGAAACACATGATTATAGTTTTTGTCGATATAGAAAATATTTTGATAAATAGATAAGTAGAGCAAAACTCGGACACTATTGTACAAGAAAGAATGTCTTAAATATTTAATAGCTGTACTGAAAAACATACGAGTAACATAAAAGTTAATATAGCATTAAGAAATAGACGACTATCCCAGGATATGATTATTAATAATGCATTAAGACAAGGATGCATTTTGTCTCCACAATTGTTTAAATCTATATGGACATATTATGGCGTGTGCTAGTATACCTTATCCAGTACCTATATTTTTACCTGTATCAGAAGTACTTATTTTACTGAATATAGTTATTTTATTATTTCAAGCAATAACAGCATGTTTCAAACATCTTTCTAACAAAAAGGACGTTTTGAACAATTGACACGAACATTAGAGAGATTTTAATAAATAAGCACATAATGCATCAGCTTTAAGTCTGTCTACACAGAGATTTAAAGTCGGATCAGCTTTTGTTAAACTGCATGCTGAAACAAACTTTAAACTTCACTTGTTAAAGACTCGCAACATTTGTCCTTGAAAGTTGTCACTTATAGATTACAAAGAACCGAACTCAGTATACTGACATAGCGGGCTTTAAAATGTGCATGACGGCCATCTTGCATGCAAATTTGCGATCGATCTACCACGCAGAGATTCTTTCAGGCTCCTGAGCACACTAGAGGCGCTCGGTGTTAATTTGGGAAATGCGTGTGGCGGGGCCCACTCATTTTGATAACAGCCTTCGCGAAGGAATGGGTTGCATTGATGAAGCTGTGCGAGTTTTTCACTTTTTCTTACCCACAGCTTACAGGAAAAACTACACCTTCAAAGAACGATTAGTCTTGTGTGGGATCTTATGCGCGATTAGGCTGTATTTAACTGATTGCTATTTTCTCTTTTTGATTAAGGCTTGCGCAAAAGTAGTATGTTTAACGCACAGTGAACGTGATTTGGGAGGTTTAATTCTTTTCATTCCGCCTTCTCTTCTGCCTTTTAGTTTCTTTCGTTGGCCTTTGTTGCTTTGTAATTCTATATTTCGGAGTGTAGGCTCTCTGTAAGCGTAGGCAGAAGATATTGTAAGTAACGGCAACTGCTATCAATATAGGAGAGTTAACTATGTCATTTAAAACACTTCTATTTGGTTGTTTCTTAGAAATTGTACAAATTTACTCCAGCAGTGAAGTAGTTTTTAAGCAACATTATCACACAAATATTATTTTTTACTTTTATTGCCGAAACGTTTGCTGCCTTTCTGATGCTTAGGTTTGTAGTAGTCTCAAGATTCTGTTTGGTTTACGACCTTAATCTAAATTTGTCGTATCACGTCTACTTCAACATGAACTTTCAAAAAAAAAAAAAATCTTATTTGAACTGTTTAAGTTGTTCAGAGCCTCCTCAATATGATATGCAGTTAAATATTATTTATACTTCCCTACTCTTAATCTAAAATACATTTCTCTTTTATATCACAATACATCTTATATACATCAAATATGAAACTCCGATCCTTCAGGATAGAGCTTTTGAAAGGGGAATTATAACTTCCACTTTCCTGCATTAAGCTCACCAGCCTGTAACACCAATTCTTTTAGAATTTTCCAATGTCACCTTTACCGTCTGATATAATTTATATTTGAATATTTACTCAGGTTTGCTGATTTATCATTTCCATATTATAATTTTTTATATTTTAATGATCTCATTTTGTTGAATTTCATCACAAGTAGTATCACGAGAGGGTCTGAAATTACCGATAAATTCACGAACGTAGTGAGTAAATTTATCTGGAAAGTTCAGACCTTCTTGTGATACATATTAGGGCTATTTCAGGAATAGAATATGAATAAAAGGGATAAGTATTTGAAATTCGCGCACAGAATATTAACACTTGTATAAAATGTTATACTTATGAATATCTATTCTATTCCGAAACCGTGAGACTGAAATGGACAAAAGTCGCTACTGTTCGATTTTCTAATACCAACCGAAAAAATAAATTTAAAAAATGCATACAGTGTCTATATTTTTCTTTGTATTCTGTGGTTTGGAATTCCTAATGATAAAATCAATATGCACATCAAAACTCTTTGACAAACCCTCCATTTTGCGTTATGATTGGCCATTGTCCATGCTTTTGTTGCTATCACCTCTAGCAAAAGTGGTCAGTGATGTGTGTTCAGAAATTGTAATAGTAAAGGTATAGCGTTGGTTACACTGACCTTAAGACAAATGCACGTCGCATAATAAAATGAAATTGATACTTTTTTCGATAATTTCACGCCGTAATCTGGCTGTGATTGGTCAAAATTGTTTCCTTTCATTGGTCGGTTTTAAGATGACATGACAGGAGTGAAATAGTCATTTTAAACGTTTAATTTTGCAAATGTTGTCCGTACGGAGTACTTATGCTGCAGTAACCAACCATAACTTGATGCACTTTCAGTTTCTTTTCTAATCCTATATTTTAAAGTTATTTTCCTGATATAGCTAATATTTCAACATGTCTGATGTTTATTGATAACTTCCCACTTCGGTTCTTATTATATCCGAGTATTAAAAATGAAGCGTTTGTTCTAAAGGTTGATTTTATATAATATTTAGCTACTAACACAATTTCGAAGACAACCAATAGTCTTGGGGTATTTAGTTACCTCTTAGCATGTTCTTGTAGCTTAGATTTTTCTAGTTGGGGGTTCGGAGGCACCTGAGTGACCACGGAAACTAGTTTAGAGGTCCAGGGTGTTATTTTCACAAAACTCCCTTACCTTTTAAATATATCCTGCTTTTCAATAGTATATGTATAGTGAGCCGTTTAAAATACGGCAACGTTACATCAGCCTAAAGCGTTAAAGCGTGAACTAACTTAAACTAATCGCAGCTATTTTACATTGCATGTTTTATGTAATTTTTGTAATTAAAACCACGTGTAAGTTTTCTTTTGGTTATATAGAACCTACATTTTTGAATATCTGTTTTAACCTATTCTTTCTAACTTGGAATCCACTTCTGGACTTGTGCCTGGAGTCTATGGCAAATCAAGAGCGCTTGCAACAGGCTTTCTAGCCTATTCTGGCAATATTTTCAGTAATTTAACGTTACAAAAAATTAAAACTTAAATATCTTCCTTATTAATTAAAATAACTGAATATTTTCCCAGTATTCCATTATTAAGTTTAAAAGATTTATGTTTCAATGGAGAAGATATATTTTTACAGCATAAGCAGGGCAAAGTTTGTTATATATAAATATTGGTATAAGTGAAATGTTGTACAGTGTGCTTTAGAATTCAACTGCATAAATTCAAAGGATGTTAGAGGGAACGTTTATGTAGAGATGGGGAAGCTATAGTGTTTGGGGCCTAATTTCGAAGTTGTGTGGAAATTAAGACACTGAATAGTTGTGGTGGCAGTACGTCTAAAATTTTTCACCCAAAACCTTATATTTAGCTCCCTTAGTGAAGAAACCTTATTGTAAATGATAACAGCATTGTTGTTTTTTTTTTACACTAATTTGCTTCCAGCAAGTAAACTTTTAACTGTGCAGTACAATTTTAATTATACAAACTAATCAGAAATTCATTTACTTCAGTCAGTTTGGTGTAGGCTTTATAAACAAGAGTTAATTTGAGTTCCATATCTCTATCTCTCTCTATCTCTTTTTTGTTTATTAATATATCAGATTTTTTCACTCTATCATAAAATGTTTGTTTTTTTTTTTTTGTCTAGGCTTGAAAATATTTTTAATTGAGTGGTATTATTGAGTTTATGAAACTATTTTTTTCCCATTCTTCTCCATTTTTTTAATATTCTCTCCTTAAAATTATGTATTCGCCCTGTTCGATAGAACCCAAAAAGTGAGAAACGATAATGTGGTATGCCACCATTTCATTTCTCAGAATTACTTTATGTCATTGTTGTTAAACATTTTATTTTCTACTGTTTAGATTCCTAAAACTTCTTATGATATTATTCATTAACTTTTACACTTAAATCGAATTGCATAATAATGCAAGCAACATAAAAAATAATGAAAAAAATACTTTTTCACGTTAATTACAATTACAAAAGAAATAATAATAATAATAATAATAATAATAATAATAATAATAATAATAATGGTGATGGTGATGATGATGATGATGATGATGATAATAATAATAATAATAATAATAATAATAATAATAATAATAATAATAATAATAATAATAATAATAATAATAATAATAATAATAATGAAGCATTATTTTAGATGCAAGCCCTCGTTCTCCGTCAACTAGAGTTCAATTATATACTAAGACTGCGCTGCGGACTACAGCGAATTTCCTCGCCACGCTTTTCCACATTTATCATATCAAGTGCAATACGTAATATGCTACCGAATTTTGAATCTACAGATAATAAATTCCACATATCAAAATGCTGGTATTCGAACTCTCTGAAATCCTTGGAATTTGTACGGTTGAATTTTGAAACTTCCTGTAAAGCGAAACGGAAAGGTACACAATTGATATTAACACGTGATAAGAATATCAGAAAAAAGGTGCAATTATTATAAAATATAAAAAACACAGATATAGCGACAGAATAAACTGTAGATATCTTGAAATAAGAACAAATGACTAGCGAATAAGCTATGTGCTTTTCGAATGTTATAGTTGACTTCCCTGCAGACTATTCTTTTCTTTTACTGACTCAAATAATTTTTGTTACTCATTCTTTGCAGGTCTATAAAAGGTGGCTTGTTCCCAAACTTTTATTCACTTCTTTCGTGACACAAATAAAATGTTGTTTCATATAACCCCCCCTCCCCCATGTTCTAATTTTTACTGCTAATACGCCTCTTACCCCGCAATTAGATTAGTATTCCTACAAGTAATTCAAAACGCTTTTTCGCCATCATGGAAGGTCTCTTGACTACGGTAAAGCAATTATTTTTTGACCTGTTTAAAGTATTAACAGGCTTATTTACACAAAGAATGTTTTTAAATTCAGTGAAAACAAAGCTTTTCCTGGAAGGGGGCAAGAGCGTAATTTCACAGGGAAGAAAACAAAAGTAAACTTAAAGCAAACTCCTTTACTGGAGAAGCGGGGAAAAAAATAATACCTAATAAGGGCGTTGTTGAAATGCTAACAATTGTAATGAAAAGATTCCTGCTATATATAAAAATCTCTGCTGAAATCATAAGTATTGTTAAGTCGAAGGAAAATCGTCTAAAATATAATAGAAAACAAAAAATAAAAATTAAGAATAGCATTTAAATTTCCGGCCCAAAGTATGCATTTTTAAAAAATTCTCTGTTAAAGAGTAGTTACAATTCGAAGGCTTAAAATGTGTCTTTGACATTCTAAGTAGAAGTTTCAGATTTAAATTTTACTAAATTATATGAATTTCTTTTGCGAATATTCATAGATAAGTTCTGGTTGTTGCCCTATCAATAAAAAGTTTGCTGCGGAACATAGTAAAATAAAGTTAGCGTTAATATAACGTTAACATGCGCTAAAGTAAGACTGGTAATACTGGAGAAATAAACTTTCCAGTGATGTTTTCAATGACTCTATAGTAGCGGCGTATGGTCATGTCACAGGTGTGTTGCTGGCAACTTCTGCATAGGTTCGTAAATCTTCCATTCTCAGTTGCATCGAACGTCCGAACCAAAGGTAATAAAATACTTCCCAATGGTAGTAACTTACTTTTCTATGAGGGAAGGAAAAATGAACAACATCCTACACTTCAGTGAAATTACGTTGTAGCATGTTTAGCAGTTAATTCAGCACGTTAATTTAACGCGTACTTTATTATTACAATGGGAGGCAAATACAAAAATTAGGCAAAACACAGTTTTCTAGCCACATAGTACATAACTCCCTAAGTTTGTTTATAAATGAAAGATAAAAAGTATATTAAATGAAAAAACGTCAGAACAAGTAGCATAATTTCACTATTTAAGAGTTGGTATTAGCACAATAAACACTAATGATATAAGCAAAATGTTGAGAAAATTTAGTACATTTGCGGCATCATACATAAAATATTTTCAAACAAAACTAAATTAGAAACAGAAAATTATTTAAACGGTGTAAATATTTTTAAACTGAAATAAAATTGGAACGAAAGATGGCTATCTCTAAAATATAAACTGTAAAGATAAAATTCCTAAGAAGAATAAATAGGTGTACTATAAAGAAAAAACAAGAAACGACCTGTAAAGCAATAATTTATGCAGAAGGAATAAATAATAAAATAGAGAAATATCGAAAAATTGGTTCCTGTACATAGAAAAATGAAATGTAAAAGTACACAATTATAATCCATAAGGAAAGATGCGAGACGAGTATAGGCAGGCAGGTTAAGAGATGAAGGGAACTGCAAAGGAAGTGTAGATAAATAAGAACGATTATTAATTTTGAAAATAATTTGAGAATTTTGAGGAGTGTTGTAATATTTCTTAGACATTACTTAACGACATTATGCCAAAATCTTGCTTTATGTTGCACTTCAAAAGTTATTTGAACAGGTAGTGGGCATTAATGCGCATTATCTGGATCAGGGGAAGAAAATCACAGTCTTTAATTTAGAAAATCTCAAGAGAGCAAAATAAATCAACCACCGTAGATAGTACCATGCTTTTTTTTTCTTAATTTTTAAATTCTTTGCTAAACAGTTTAGTTTTAACAAAATCATTGAAATATTGGACCATAAAGAAATTCTTTCAATAGTGAGATATAAAATAGTGCTGAAAATAAAGACCCTAATAGAAAATCACAAAGAGGATATTTTCTGGTTTCAAAATGAACATTATTTTGAAACCCACAATGAACCGAAACAGGAAATTGTAATGAAAGAATTACTAAAAATCTGTGTAGATTGCTGCAGTATCTTGACAAGTGTTATGGTTTTACAGAGGCAATAACAGATTTTGTTCTGAATGCTTACATTTTTTTTCAATGTTCAAATTAATGACTTATTTCGCATTGTGAGTAATTTGCAAATACTTTTAAAATTTGATGGTAACGAACTATGTGATGAAGGGTTATTTTAAAAATAGCGTTTACTACAGCTATTCAGTGCAAAATTTATTGAACAAAATGCCACATGTGCAGTCCTCTATATAACTTAGAAAGTTTCCATTGAGATAAATGCATTGTGCACAAACGAAACAACAAATCAACAAAACTACAGACATCTTTGTTCACATGATTCTGCATAGGGTTTCAAAAATATAAAATCAGAGGCAGGAGTTTTGATTTCACTTTCAAGTACAATTTAAATTAGTCCTCCTTTTTATTGATTGAACTATGTAATTTATAAATTGTTGAATGTTTAAGGTGCAAACATTGTATTGCTTACGGTTGCGGAAAATATGTACAAGGAATATACAATTAGAAAGGAGGTAAAGAAATAAAGACAACTTAAGAACATGAACAAATGGTTTTGGGCCTTTCGTTATTGTGGTGTATGTGTTAACTTCAAAGCTACAAATGTGCTTAGGGCCGGTCAGGAGGACGGAAAACACAATAGCTTACTTTAAACACATCAAAAATCTGCAAATATAAGCAATATCAACTATCTAAAGTTAATGCAGAATTTTTTATAAAACTTACCTACTATAGTTGTCAAAACACATTGTCATTTTCACGAGACCTGAAAATTCTGGTTAGCGTGATATGCGCCTCCGCCAATGCCATACTTTACCTTTTACTGGCAGTGAGCACATGTAACATCGCAACGTAGTTATAGCGTTGATCCATGGCGATGCCTGAGCTCCATATTGCAACATCTGAGATCGTTCTTCCCTACTTCCGAAATACTTAGTGCCAAGAATTTATTCTTAAAGTTTTTGTACATATTTTTTGCGCCTTGAATAGTTTAATAATAACACAAATAACTACGTTTTCTTTCATGCCTATCTGGCAATCCTGCAGAAAGTTAGCTATGGTTATTGAAATGCCTGGGATTTGTTTAAGCGATGTGACACAACAAAATATTAACCGCTGCACCTGAGAAAAGCTGTTGAACACTCCATTTATAAGAGGGCTGCTCGGCCAAGATTTTAAGTGGCTATGACGTAATAAAACAGAGGAATAAAGAGAATAATTACTGTGCAGCAGTTGAGTATGGCGCCAGTGGGGCAGCGGGGTGCAGGTAGGGCCGCGAACGTAAATTACATTTTGAAGGAGTGTGTTGAACCTCCATATACATAAAACGGTCCAAGTCTTACCTGACTGCGCTCCCGGCATCATCTGCGTTCTTTGCAGCAGTACTATACGGTGCATCTTTGTAAACAATTCTCTTTATCAAACTGAATTATTTTCAGATATAAAACGATTCACTTGAAATTCATTTATATTATTTTCCATAACATTTAAAAATATAAATGAAAATTTTTAGAAAACACACTTTACTATACAGTGTGCTTATTTAATTAGAGGAAAAGTACAGTGTCCAAAGATCGCAAAGGAAAGCACAAGGTGCTTTTTACTCAATCGTGGCACAAGGCCTTCCCTGTGAGCGAACCCTTAACTCATTTACTTGTTGACCTTGCTGACTGTTGCAGTCGTAGTCCCGTGTGTTGTGTTGTTCGTTTCTTAATTCGACAGTATACCTCGTGTGTTACAATGGTACAATGTCTTTATGTACTATTCATATGTGTTAACATAGCGGTGAAAGAAATATAGGACCATTGTTTTTTTATAACGTAAAGTTGATTCTATTACTTATGTGAATACCATACTAACCCATTTTTTTCGGAGAATTAACTGACAGGGAGAGTGATCATGTATGTGTTCTATAGGATTCTGCCACTGCTTACACTTGGAATTATTCCATGAGAGCAATTCACAATGTGTTTTCACAAGACAGTTTTATTTGTAGGGGTTTGTGGCTCCCTCAGTTCCCCGATTTAACAGTTGTACTAATTATCTCTGGGGTAAAGTAGACAATACCGTGCATAACGAATCCGCACACTATACAAGAACTCAAAATATAAAATTCGTTAGGGAATTGTCCGGTTGTCTCAAAATGAATGACACCAATAATGAATAATTTCCTAAAGAGATGCCAAAAATGTGTGGAGAATGAAGGTGGGCACTTTCAATACCTCATTTTATAATTTGGTAAGTAATGAGCCTGTTCAATTAGTTTGTTTTATTATTTTACTCCCCGCCCCCGCTAGTCGCCGAGACTGGCTGGCCGACTAACCGTAACTGCACCCGAGTTGTGCGCACTCATAGGCAAAACACTCCGGGGGAAAACAACTGATCGCACGGTACATGTGAGCTCACAGCGAATTGCCCCAATACTTGCAAATGAAAGAAGCATCAAAGCCAGTGGTTTAAACTTTTGAGAAAAAAAAAAACCACTTAAACTGACCAAGAAAATTCTTTGTTGCTAATTTGCAGTTCTCTAGCCTGTGGGTACATAGTGTTTCATTTTCTATGTAGTTTTGATATTTTCTTCAACAAACTATTTGAAATCACACCAAAAATCTTACATTATAGCAATTTTTTTTGAAAAATTAAAATACTGGGAATAAAATTCTCTTGTCATTATACTCCCCTTTTTTAAATTTATAGTAACAGAGAAATTGTGCGCAGTTCTGTGATGCTATAAAGTTTCTGCTAATGTGTTAAATACAATCAAGACACTATACAACGAAACTAATACAAGTGGTAAGAGATGAACAGAAACAAAATTATTCTATTGGGTGCAGAAAATTATTTTTAAGCATTTATTAGTAGAAAGGGGATAAAAAATAAGCTTCTTAAAAATGATTTCGGACGCTTTGTTGTTGTGCTGCAGACTTTTTCTTAAACTAAAAATGTGTTTTTAGATAGTGAAGAGGATTGAAAACTCTGTCACTTACTGAAAAATAATGTTGTTTAATTGAATTTAAGCTACTTACTGTTGTTCTCTAAACGTCTTAACGCTTCTACTAAGTACAATGGCAATGTGTGACATTGGTTTACATTTGACGAGCTATAAGCACACGTCACATCTCAACGTAGGTATGACTTGATCCATATCGATGCCTGTAGCTGCACATTGAAGCGTCTGAGAATAATGCACCCTACTTAGTGTCATATTTTGTACGTATTTTTAGTACTCTGCATTGTAAATAGATCATCAGAACTTTAGCGTTTAAATTAACTTTGTTGGTATAGTAATGAAGGACGAGGAATCTAAGAGAAGTCAAATGCGAAGGGATTTTCCTGATAACTAGGTATCTATGAAAGAAAGATTTGAAATAATTATAGATACTGAAAATATTTACCAATATCGTTATTTTCGATACAGGTTCAATAATTTCTTGTAAATGTCGACGCTCGCCTTCCACCGAAGTTTGATCTCAGCGTCTGCGTGTTCGGTTTTCCCTGCTATTGATCGTCGCATTAGCTAGAAAACACAATACAATCGCTCTAATTCCTGTGCTCAAATTGGATATGAACTCCACTCTTTCTGCTGTCTGAGGTTACTTTAGGAATCACCATCTTGTGCCAATTTCTTTAAGAGAGATGGAGGTAAAGATGAACTTAAATAACGCCCTTGCCTTAGATTTGGCAATGAAAACTTATTACTTGCTTAGTAAGAAAAACAATAAGAGAGGAACAGCAGATACCGTTACCGGACAACTTAGCGACGGAATAAACATACTATCTTAATAATTCATGAATTTTCCTGTTATAAAAGTGAAGCCCAGATGAAGGCTGATTGGCAACCAACTGATGGCTTGCGATTAAACATAAACACCATAATACACTAACGATTCAATCAAGGCGCCACAAACACCTGAAGTATAAATGCCCGAACTATTGATTCAGTAGTTAGGTCATCTATTCAATACGGTAGTGGTTCCCAATATTTTTGAGGTGCGACCCACTTATCGACGAGACTTTAGTTTCGAACGTTTCACTATTGGTTTCTAGATTTCATGGTATTGCGATACAAGTTCAATACAAATCGCAATTATGCTTATATTTTTAAACGCTTAAACAATGAATAAACGTTTCCAATCCGATACTTTACCATAATAACCAGAGATAAAATCAGCAGATTTATAAAGAATCTGGGGGGTTGTGGTTGGCATAAATTAACAAAAATATTTATATTCACATCTTTGTATTCAAGCTCAGAAAATAAACTATACGAGTCACAGAAAATTTTTGCGTTTGATTTTGAAAATATGGAAATAAAATTAGAGATTTAAAAACCCACTTTCTGAATATTTTTGTGAAACATATCATAACATTTACGATAGTTAACTAATTAATATTTTAACCGTATTCAGACAATTTGACTGAAATTCCAACTAAAGCGAAAGCTATGCTTTCACGGCCAACGTTGTTGTTTTACTAAATTGATTACTAGCGATTATTAAAAATGAACATTTATCACTAATGATGTTGGTCGTAGCAGCCAGCGAAAACTCTTGTTTTGGAATGTTTAATTTAAATTAACAACCGTGGCAAAATAGCCCGGTGATGATCAATATCAATGAATAAAAATATTGTAATATTACAAAATAAGCTGTTACATTATTTATGCGATTTAAAAAATAAGTTTATATATGATTTCCATTAAAAATAGTCAGAAACCAACTTAAAAAGGAATAATATAAGAATTACATATTATAAGTATGTACGTTGTTGTATTAAAATTATCTGCAGTTTTTTTTTTTAAATTGAGGTAAATTGCTTTTAACACCGAGGAATCTAGATAAATTATTTACGAAATTATAGAAATTACATCAGTTAGCATTTCGATTAAAGAGGAGAAAAGCTACTGAACGTTCCATATTATTGGAGCTTTCTTAAATTTTTAATATTTGGCTTATTTCTCTTTACCCTTATAGTTTTAATATCTCAAATGTAATTTAAAATTGTTTCTACTCTTTACCAAAGGTTGTTCATAAACTCATTACGACCGTGTGGCTCAGGCGGCAACGCGGGACTCGCATTTGTGTAGTTTTGAGTTAAAATCCTTTGGAGGCAGCATCTGGACCGTGTACTTTTTGTGGTTTCCCCTGATCGCTTAGGCGATTGCTGGAATTAATGTTTACTTTCCTCGAATTTTCTATCTTCCCGTAACGTTGGTTCTGTTACACAATCGAAAGTGCCTGAGTAAAATGGGTTGGTGCGGTATGATGGTGACTTGCGCTTAGTAAAGGTTTCTGCCCCTAAGTGCAATATGAAAGTGGACCTTTTGAGAGCGTCGAACTGTTCTATTTAGAAATACAGATTCAGTCTATGCCTCACTCATCTTATCACTTCCTCCCAGATGTGCACAGGCACAAACGGCCAGCTATGATCAAGATTGAAATACCGAAATATCGTTCTCATCCCCAAACAAGCCAATCCAAGTTGAGTCATCGGTTACTTATAGCTGTGTTGGTAGGGTAATCACAGTTATATTCACAAACCAGCTCTTTTAAATTTAATAATATTTGTTTAAATAATTACTACGATTCTGAAATTAAATATCTTCTTGAAACTGATAAACCTCAAAAATTCACTCAATAAGTAAGAAGAGTGTATGATTGAAATACTGAAACATTCATTTAAAATAATTCTATAATGCCAACTGTAGTATATTTCAAAATAATTCAGAACAGTGTGCTCGTTTTGTAATCGACATTGATTTATCATGTATAAAATTTTCCAGTTAACCACAAACACTGCTCCATATTCGAGCGGCAGAGGGAGGGAAGGTGCCATGAACGAGGCTACTGTTCATGAATTAAGACACTATGCTCCCATGTGAAATGGAAAGAAAGAGCACAGATAGAGAAAGAGAATGGCGTGATAAACAAAACTGGTTGCTTTCTTGCGCTGAAAAGAGTACAGGTTTTCGCCGCACCTGTACCAGCTTACAGGGCGAGAAAGGTAGGCAAGTAAAACGCCTTGAAGCATGCCGTTTGTTGGCCAGGGGTTGGGGGAGGGAAAGGACGGGATTATTCTGGGTCTATACTGGCTAATTACTCCAAGCCTCAGCCACTGCGCAGACGCACACACAAAGTCTGTTATTACCCATTAACTGCCCCTTTCCCTACCCGCGCGCCCGCCAAAGTGCGTGCGTTTCACTCGCTAGACTACAATAATACACAAACACTATGCTAGGAAAGGTGATAATTTCTTATGACTGCTTTCCGGGAGCTAACGGCAGGTATCAGATATCCAACCAAGACCCGTGGCACTTCTTGAAGCAGCATGTGCTTTCCCGCAGCTCTGGGAGTCCAGTGCATTTGTCACGTAACTAAAACCTGAGGAAGTAACGGCGCCAGAAGTTTTTCTTTTCCATTGTTCAGGTCTCCGCCGCCACACTACCAAATATCTGTAGTTTGTATCTCTTCTTGCTGTTGTTGAGAGATTGTCTCTTTATATTTATTTCTTGTGAATATAGCAACAAAAGTATAATACATTACAAAATAAAAAACACAAGTGAACGATTGAAATATCTAGCCTGCTGCTTAATACAACAAATTGTAAAATATAAACTTTATAGAGACTGTAGAACAATCTAACACACTTTTAGAGACTGTTCTAAAAATAAAAGGAGCCAGCTTTGCTTTTAAGCCTATATTATAGTAAAAACTCGATCGTGGAATAATGAAAATGACTGTTTTAAATTTGTTACTAAATATTCATACTCTAACCATAAAAGAAATGCAGTTATAGGCAGAAATCCACCACTAAAAGAAATGCCCATATGTAACAGTTAAAAGAAAGCAGGTATTTGTTGTTGCTTCCATATTTAAAATCCATATAAAATGAAAATACAGAATTATTCTTTACGTTTCCTATTATGCTACTAACATTTATCTTAAAGAACTTTAAATTTAAAAAGTGAAACAATGAAATTCATTTTTATCAGATGATTTTGAGCAGCTAATTAATCATGCGAAATGTCAAATAAAGAATGTTTCACTGTTGAAAGAATTAAAACTACTTTGATAGATTCAAAATGAGCACATCAGCACGTGTGAGTCACATGACAAAGAGAAATGCGGAACTATGTTCAATTTTGGTTTCCTAGATTGATGACACTGAATATGTTACAGTGTATATTCTACAAAAGTTCAATCTTAAGAAATTAAATTTAATTTTAAAAATTACAATTAAGTGCATTTTTGGGGAAGAGCGGAAAACTTAAGTTGGAAGGACGTACAACATTTGGTATTTCTTTTAATGATGTTAAAACTAAAAAATTCTGTTTAACCAAAGTGCAAATATTCGATAAAATTATCGCAAATACTCTTCAGAATGTTAAACATTTGTGATTTGAATCTGAAAATGATAGTGCATGCTTTGTGTACTACGATCAATGAAACTGAGAGTGTGGATTTTTACATATTAACATTTTATTATTATAAAGCATATAATAAATTAAGGTGAACCGCAAACGTAAAAAAGTGTTTGTACATATGTTGCTTTTTTCATTTCCAATGAAAAAATTGCCTAAATTGTAGATGCTTTTACACGTATGTCGATGGTGCTGTAAAAATATAACGTTTTGCTATACATGAGCAGACTTTACATTTGAAAAATCATATGTTACACTAAAAATTATTAACTTAAAAACCATTTATCTTACAAAAAATTAACAAAATATTAAATCTGTTACAAAGAATACGTGTTCGAAAAATAAACTTCTCATTTAAAAATTAATGTAAAATAGGAATCTGAAATGTTGCCCCTCCTTCAAAGATATATAATGAACTTCATGGTAAAGTTTATGGTATAATTGGCTGTTTAATTGCTCTGTTGGTTAGTGTATATAAAATATATAATACATACCCAATGGTTTTGTACAATTCAGCATTACTTCACTTCTTCCAACTGATTATTTTGCACAATAATATTTTCAGATACATGTTTTTCCAATTTTTGTCTGCAATGGTGTTTTTAATAGACACACTTTGAAAAGTTTTCTAAATAAAGTTGGAGAAAAGGAATTAAATATTGAAACTTTTTGTATTTTAGAACATTGTCTACCTTAATATTTGGCCAAAGATTCCCTAAAGCCTAAATACTATCATGAAAGAATGTACCGCTACGGGTAGCCGAGGTCGTTAAGGTGCATACTCGTGAGCGGGATGTCTGGGGTTCGAATCCCGTCAGGACCGTCCTCCCTTACTGAGGTTTTTTCCAGGTTTTCCTCAGCCCTCATAAATGACAAATGCTGTGGAGGTACCCTAAACTTAGGCTTGGAACGCTTCATTCCTTGAAAAAAAAAACCCCTTCCCAATATATCATTTCATCTCGTGTATCATCAGTGTCCACCGCCTGTGGTGCCTCAGTAGTAAAAACGGGCGTTAAACACCATTAAAAAAAATGAAAGAATGTACAAACATTGTCAACAGTGATTTGAATTTCTTTGGTCAGTGTTTGTTTATTTATTTATTTTAAACCATTTCAGAAGATGATATATGGAACCAGATTATGTTAATAAGCGACATGGGAAAGCAAAATATATTCAGTAATTTTTGCCATTATTATTGTTTTATAAACCCCTTTGATAAATCCGGTTTTCCTCGTTTTTTTTTTATTTGTAAGGCATAAGTATCTCCAGTACAAAGATAATAAATCAGCAAAATTCCTTTATCACACCACGCTGACTTCGCGTCTTTGGCTTTCGTCCCACTTTTGACAGTATTACGTTTCTAGTGTATATTAGTGGATCAATTTGTCAAAATTTGCCACATTTATATCTGCTGAATTGCTCTAGAAACGCATAGAGACTTTCTTTTTGATTTGTTTTATATCAGGCATCAATAATCACTTCACCGTCTAGGGGCTAATTTTTCCTCGTAGTTCATTCTACAAAATATGATATACTCATTCACTACAGCTTCAGCAATTTCAGTCACCTTTAATCAGCAATCACTTAATGCCATATCGTGCCATTTTTTCAATAATTTTAAATACTTTCGTCCTCTGTCGCAGATTTGTTGCAATGTTAACGATTTTTTCAGTTACTCTGATTCTTAAATATATTGCATTTAATAGTAATATTTTACAATCTTGATTTAAAACAATTATGTTTAAATGAATATCAAGTTTCGATACGGTAGCACGCCCAGGAAATAAAATAAAATAAACAATAATCCTGAATAGTGGACACAATGCACCCAGAAAGGGGAAAAACATGAAAGTAAGTGATACACGATCAAATTAAAAGAATGGTTAGTATAAAAAATTTTTAGTTAACTTTTATGACAAACTTAAAACCTAGTGACTATGTATGTATGATTGAAAATAGCTTTTATGAATAAATAAACTGTCATCATAGTTATTTTAATAGTTAGTAAATCCTACTATTGCAAATGCATTTGTAAGCCGATTGATGGAAAAAGACTTTAGTGTTGGCATTTATATTACGCTATTAAATGAAAATCTTAACCTTGGGTATATATTGGGTGATTGAATTATTTGATGATCATCGCGGCCTCTGGGACTGCATTGGTCGATAAGCCCAGCTGGGCTACACTAAAATCGGGGCGGACAGACAGGACAACTCAAGCACTAGTTTCACAGTTTAATAAACACAAATGAATTTAAACGGTTATGTACTGACCCATGCTATACAAAGTGTCCCTTCATTTTCTACACATTTGTGGCACCTTCTTCAGAAATTACCCATTATCCTTCTTTATTCTCTTTGAGAAATTAAATTGATCTCTTAACGGATGTTACACTTTAGTTCGTCTTAAGTGTTTGCATACTATTAATTTATGAATGGTATTGCAATTAGATGTGGAAAATTCTCTATAAACAATTTCCTGGATGGATGCGTTACGGATATGCGAATTATAAAAACTCTCATTGTGAAATAGAATAAACCTACCTACCTACCTACCCAGTATCTGCCATTTAGTATTAGTATTCTTAGGAGCCTTTACTCTATGAATTAGACATTGTTTATTTTCGTGAAACGGACATTTATAAATTGGCATGAGACTCAAGGCGAACGTAGCAGTTCGATAAAAACCGTCAGCGCGACTCCTATACTTCAGCTGGCTTTGAATAATGGCTTGTCAACCAATGAAGCCCCTAACCACCGCGCCGAGCAACAGACATATATCCGATATATAATTACAAATAAGATTTCAAACTTTATGATCGATTATTTATCATACAATAAATTTAATGTTGAGATCGGGGAATAACCTTTACTTTCCAGACTACTTTCTCAAAACGGACTTAAACCCAAGTATTTTCCTTTCACCACGTTCCACAATTTAAATTCATTAAACCATACAAATGTCAGTAATAATGAATATTAAAGAGAAGAAAAGTGAGCAGATAAAACAGTTGCAAGAATGCAGGAGAAGAAGATCATATTTAAGATCACCACAATTAAAGCTAAGTTGGTGATTTTCCTGTAACATACGTATAATTTCCATTTGCTTTCCTCTGCTAATATTCTTGGATGCAAAGTATGTAAAAACAATGCTTCAAGGCTATATGGTTACTAGTGTCCGTTCGACTAATATTGTGTTGTTGTTGTTGAACTGGTTCTCTTCTTACATGGCTTCTGGTATCGCAAATTAGATCTGTTCCCCTTTTCCCTGCTTAGTTAAATGTTCAAGTGTTGTTTCTCTCTTAGAGTTTGTAAAACAACATAATTTATACGTATTGCTGAAACTTCGGAGTCGTGCACTACCGAATATGGGGACAAAAGTTGAACCGGCTACAATGCACATCCCAACGAACCGAGGAGGCTTAAACCCAGAACGTGAGGTTGGGGATGAGTTGTGTCTTTGCCAAATTATTTCTGTAACGTAAACTAGATGCAGCATGACCTCTAACCCTTCAGAAGAGAGGAAGTGCTTGTAGCGTGGTCAAGGGGCTGTGATGAGCAGATCCCAGAGGGCTTGTATGCCTCGCGCACAATACCAGAACTTCTTCCTCTGCTCTCCCGTGCGGGCTTGATAACGCCGTTCTTGTAAGATACACGCCTCGCAGAAGTTGAAGGGGGCGCTCTTCGTGGTCCTTAGCCCCTCCAGGGAGCCATTCCACTCTGAAAACCAAATGGACACGGCGGGAAACATCGATACAGCAGTTCTTCCTCTCTCATTGGATAAGCGCACCAGCCTCTCTACTTAAAGTTTCGCGTGGCCTAATAACAAGCACGCCAGGAGCTAATTTTTGTTTGCATATCGTCAGCTATTATTTTACTCTTAGAGACCTGCGTCTCACTATTGTAACTTTCAATAAATATACTTCTTATTGGTCATATTTGTAAATATTACAAAATAAAATTCAATATATAATATATGCTTGAAAGTGTTAAGCCGATTTTAAAAGTAATATAATGCGGATATATGATGAAAGTAAAAAAAATATATATATATTTTTTTTTTTTCATTTCTTTTACATGATCGAATAGCTCCATTTCTATGATTCAGACAAAAATTATATTTTTTGTGGTGATGGTCCAGTTAAACTAGGTATATGTATTACACATCATAGTCGCATGGGTTCATACTTCATTTCTGAAATTAATTCTAACAAAAGAAAATAACATTTACAAGAACGTACTCACACACACACACACACACACACACACACACACACACAAGAGACAGGTATACATACAACAATTCTGATATTCATATAAATTTTCTTATTACTTATGTACAATGTTTATAGAAATATCTTGTCCCTAAAGCTACATATTTTATTTAAAAAATGCCCAGGTTTATTCAGTTTTGTCTATTTACAATTAAGTTTCAACATAACCAGCCTTTCCCTACTGGAAGTCAAAAATGAATCCGGGAGAAATTTATTCCAGCATCTTCTGTCTGTGCGCACTTAGCCAAAATGTGCACCCAGCCTTCCTCTTCCGAGCATAATGGGCAAATCCTTCTGTCTTCCTCATCAACAACCTTACGTGCCTTCCCGCCTCCCAGTTTAAGCCATGCTATTCCCGACCTCTGTTTATGCCTAGCTCCGTGATTGCGCTCTGCACGTCCAGAGATGACATCTGCATGCATCGCACCACTATTACCTGCTGGTTTATATCAGGCAGGCGTTTTTTTGGCTTTTGTCACTATGTCACTTTTGTCACTGTTTTCAATACCCTTCTGCTAAATATCATTTAAGCCTATTTTTGACAATTCCCACTGTACAACCGCTACCCATTATTTCGGATAATGCATGCTGTTTATTTATTACCGGTAACATTTAGCCTTCACGGTTGTTTGTTGTTCTTTAATTATTCTTAACCAGTAGCTAATTACATTTACTTTGCTGTAGACTGCATCTTCCCAGCATCTCATTTCTCCTAGTACACCATCATTCGATGTGCCCCGCTCAAGGTTTCAGTTTTATTTTCTTCTGATGTAACGGGATTGGAGACCCCGAGTAATGTTCAACTTTAATATTAATATTAATAGAGGGAAATTGTTTTAATGTTGAAAGCACAATTTTTATATAAAATATTAAAGCGCTAATAATTCAGAGTTTATTATAATTAGAGTACAAAATGTATTTTAAAAATTAATAATTAGATAGTTTGTTTCATTACACATGATATATTTGCACTAACATACTTTTAACAAAAAGCATACAACTATTTCCACCGATATTTTTTATTCGCTATACTTTCCAAACTATACAATATGGATCTACATGTATTGTGAAAATAGGTAAAACGATACGAACTTTCAGAAGCTGTAATCGTAATTTAGATAACGTTGATAATTGGCGAGCTTTGGCTTAGTAATTATTTGTTCTAATTAGTGTGTCACGTTACATACTGATAGCATAACATGGCGCGCAGCAACGAAACGAAATACATGAGAGAATACATAAACCAATGTGGATGTTCAATGGACGTTTAGGGAACCGCAGATCCCCTGCCAAATATTTTTATCATAATTGAACATTTTGCTCTTGTTAATTAGTAGCATAACTCTATAGGTATTTTTATTTTTATGTTATTTAATTGTTCCTCAGTAATCTAGGAAGGATACTCACAGAATGTTTTAATTTTGTTAAACATTTTAGCTTTTAAAAATAATTACAATGAATTCTTTTTACATGAGGGGTCTTTGAACCGAAAGTTCGCTGGTTCATGGATGACTGTAAAGCTTCCGAACGAAAGACACCCGGATGGAATTTTAAGTTGTGTGTCCCATATCGTGGATTTACGATACATTAAAAACTCCATACTGAAAAAATTGATTTCAGGATAAAATTGCCTGCTGTTTCACATCCAAATAAAACTTTAGAATGTTACTCGAGGTGTTAAGTTGCCCATCTCTTTCTCTGATATCTTTAGGCGTTAAGTGTGACTAAATTCGAATATATCCAAAAAAAAAAAAATCAGCCAAACGTGACTATTTAGGGCTTAAGGGAAAGAAAAAATACATTCAGACAATGCTTAAGACCCCCTTTCATATTAAATCGTCTCAAACATGTATGCGGCTTGACGCTAATATTATTCTATATACAGGATGTTCTAGAACAGCTATACATTTTTTTCAAGTAATACCCGCATGTACTTTTATGACACGCATGCCATATTGGTTACATCTTACAGGAATTATAGGAACGGACAAAATTATAAGTTGTATACGTTCCTTTCCTTGAATTTTTTTTCATTGTCGAATACGCTATAAAAACTTTATTCAATCAAGGGAAAATAATCAATTTAACTTCATTTTGTCTTCTAAATTTGTATCTATATTACTTATAATTTATTTTATTTGGTAGTGAATCCGAATGCGGAATTAAGAGCCGAATTTAACATGCCCAAAGTACTTAACTCAATGACAGAAGAACTATTAAAGATAATATATCCTCCCCCTCGAAAAGGGTTGCAAGCATACCTTGCCCAGATCTTTCAGGATGATGTTTACCGCAGTGTACTGTATTGTTTAATTCACTTCTATTAACTCTAAAAGTATTTCATCATAGTAAAGTTAAATTGAAGTTAAGATTGAAAAAAATTCTTTCCACTTACACTTTTTGTATAGTAGACGAATTGCATTCACTTGAAAAATAATTGTTCCGACCGATCTTGTGATAATTTTTCCACAAATATAATAACACACAAAATATAGATATCTTCTTTCTTAATGTAACAGAGTATGTATAATGGTCTCTTAAATTTAGGGTCCACAGATAGAATGATATATGAATATGGTACGTAACCAAGTATCTGTAATTAGGTATTGACAGTTACTACTTTACCAAATACATACGGCGTAATGTGCGTTGCCTATTTCGGAAAATAATACGGCGACTCTAGGACATCTTGTAGAACAAAATCATACAAGAAAGAAAAGATAGTAAGCATAAACAAACATAAAAATTAATATATTGCATGCAAATGACCAATTATTGGTATCGGGAACTGAAAACAATATACAAAGTTAGTGCTTCAAAGTTTACAATGCTACAATATGAAAATAATAGCTAAAATACAAAGTTATGTCATTTGAATATCAAAGAAGAGCCACAGTTACAATAAACTATAATATTATTGATATTAAACAAGTTAATAATTTTAAGCGTGATATATCATTATACACGTATAGAAACTAACGTTAATAAATTAAACTTTACAGGTGGGTGTATCAAAAGACATTTCAAGAATTCAATTATAGTTGAAATACATCTAAGACTTGGTAATTTTATATGGAAGCCTACTTTACTGTATGCTAGTGAGACATGGATATTGAAAAGACAACAGGAAGAGAATTGTAGTAGCAGAAATGAGATTACTGAGGACACTCTTGAGAGGTAGACATAAGAAAGAACTAAATTTATCATCTATCATGGTCTAAGCAATTAACTAATACCGAATCAACCGATATAACTGGTAAAAAGAAGGAATTCTGATCATTTACCTTAACAAACCTTTATTATAGACCAAATGTAAGCATTGACTCTGTAGATAACGAAAGCCCATTCTTAGATTCGGAAGAAAAATAAGAAAAATACTTGGGGTTGCAATGTCCCTTCCTCTACGTGTAAGTTCGTATATCGTAGTTGAATACAAAAATATAAAAAGGTAAGTTATAGAGGACTTTATTACACGGAGGTATTTTAGACTTCGTAGGGCAAGAACATAGCATGCATTTTAAACGACATGACATATTAAAGTCCTCTGATTTAAGCGAGAATCGAGCGGCAGCCCTTGCTATAAGGAAACGACGCTTAGTGAGGAAAACGCCGCCGAAGCCAATATCGCTTAAAGCGAACTGTTCCAAAAGAGAGGGGAAAAAATGTGCTCTTCATAACGAAGGCAAATGGCCATAGCAATATTAGATAGTTTATTTTCCTTTACAGCTCTGGCTATTAGTTTTGCATCAGCTGCGCCGAGCCGTTAGTCCTGCTCCCTCACAGTTTTCACAAGATTAAAATCTCAAACGCCATTCCTGCCACGCTTAGCTGAAAATGCCATGTTGTTTTTTTTAAAGCTTTGTACCTTGGAAATGATGTGTTCATGATTAATGTAAGGGGATTCAAGGTTCCGTAAGAAATTAAAGTGATCCTGAACAGTCTAGCAACCATCCAATTTATGTTTAACAGACTGTAATAAAGTAAAATAGATCCTTCAGTTCTTGTAATTCAATATTTATATACTTTAATTATAACAGGCTGACTTAGATCCTAAAAAATGTTGCCGTCTATCAACGGAAACTTCAACTTATCTTAAAATTTGCAGAAGCACTTTAATATACAGGGTATTTCAAAATGAATTTCACAAAATGATAAATTTTAACTTTTTATCGCCCTCAGAAATTAAAATATGCACGTTTAGTTAATTCTCACATCCTCATTGCTAATCTGAAACCCTTGTTTCTCTATCACCTAACAGATTTTAAAAGGACATGTTGATATTTTCCTAATATATAGTGTGTAGTGTTCTTTTAATTTGTACTTTTGTATTATTTTCTATAATTCTATTTGTTGTGATTTCCACCCAATTTATACATATAATCCAAAATACACAACAAAAATTACTTTAAGGATTATAACAATATATTACAATGAAGACTTAAATATAGCAAACATTCTCACGTTTTTAAACATTCTTCCTGGAGGACTTAGGCATTAAGATGGCTCGGAAAGATCCGTGATAAGTTGCCAGCAGTAATCAGCAAGTATGTTGAGTACTGATTTGTATAGCCTTTCCATTTCCTATAAGTCCTGATGGAACCTTTCCCATTCTTATATCTGACCTCGCCCATGTTCGATGGAAAGAAACCTAGGTGTGAATGGAGAAAGTGAATCTTAAGGGATATATCTTATCCCAGTACCTTACGGTGCGTAATTTGTTGCTCAATAGTTTCCCAAAAAATTCACAATACGAATTTGAAGGCAAGCTAGGCTTTTTATCAACAGAATTGACAATCCCCTCGAATGCAGAATCGTGAAGCAAAACGCGTATAAAGATGCCTTTCTTTAGTTTTGTTTCACTCAACCTTTGAAAATTTCCCCTTAAATACAAGTAGGAATGTGAGAATTGCACAATTGAATTGAAGGATTTGGGCAAAATTTCTCGTGGAGAGGGGTTTCCCTGGGTTTTATTTATTTATTTATTTTTTTTTACTTATTTTAGCCTTTAGTTTTGAATTGATCAGATAGTTGAGTTGTGTTCGTCTTTTATTTATTTTTATTTTTGTTACTTTCCACAAACGAAGAATAATAAATCAGGGGAGTTTTTACAGGAGCGAAACATTGCAAATGGATAAGTATGGGCACATTATAGAGGTTATTTATAATATCAAATGGCATATTGTTTTAAATCTGCTACGCAATACTTTTAGTTTAAAATGACACAACCATCACTCACAGAATAAGATATATCAAGACACCGCTTCATGTTATTCACAATAGCAGTCAGAAAATTTCGTATAACTGGACATTCCTGGGGGTTTAATAGTACCTTAGAGTAATAAAATCAAGGGATACAATGAGAAAATTAGCACCTTCCGCTGCCCATAAGAACAAGCACTTCCGCTATTGGGTGCCATACAAGTATCTCAAAACCGCTGGGTGATAAGAAAAAAATAATGGTATGTTTCAAAACATAGTAATTGATATATTTTGTGTCTGAGATGAATTTACTGTTGTTGAGTGTTTAAATGGGTATGGTTCCACACTTATCAATCATGCAGTAACATTACACACATCAAATGAGAGAACTATTCTAGATTAGACGGTCTAATTAAACTGTACAACATTAGGTTTTCATAACACGAAGGTGATCTGAAAATTATCGACCTGATAACGAAGAAACGATTATTTTAACTTGAACATTATTTTATTTTCAACATAATCTCCTTTAAGAGTCAATATATTTATTTCTGCGATGCTTCAATGCTATTATACTGTCTCTGAAATGGTTTACTCAAAGTTCTGCAAAACCTTCTACAGCTACAATCGCCTCTTGATTTGATGTAAATCACTGATCAGCGGGGAAGAATTTGAGCTTTGGAAACCGATGAAAGTCAAGGTGAAATCTGGGAAGGGGTGGCTCTTCCAATAGTCCAGACCTCAATTTTCCGATCATTAAAACACTTGTGTGAGCAGATGCACAGTCTTGATAAATGCTTATTTTTTTTTTTTTTTTTGAAAACGAGGTCTTTTCTCATAATTTTTAATCTAGCTGTTTTAAAACATTAGAATAGTACTCTTATGAAGATAATTAGAAATATACCTTTAGAGTTCCAAAAGACTGTGCCATAACTTGCTCGCCACCGACTTGTCATATTTAGCGCTGAACAACCGGATTCTATCTGGTGTGTGTTAGTAGAGCGTAGTCTCATCCGCAGTTAGAAGTTGACACAAAAGTCAGTTTCGTTGCTGTTAAAGTGCTCCAAACCATACTGCTACTTTTACAGGAATTTAATTTTGGGATCGGTGGTAATTATCTGGCGCATAGCTTTTTCATGGTAACTATTTATTTAAAATATAACATATAGCCCCAGAAATATCACGCGCTTTAATCATAGAATGTATTTTTCTATGTCCTTCAACTTAAAGGCTGGTATATAGCCATGTTTCAATTCAGCAGCTTATTTTTCAATCATTGCAAATAGGTTCCCATAATCTTTTATTAATTTGGTAAAACTTTCTTTTGATGCTAAATTATCTTTTACATATAACTTTTATCACTGGACGATACTCAATGTAGGTCCTGGTGATCTAGTGGTAACAATATTTGCGTCATAGATCCAAAAGAGTTTTTTCGGGCATAAAAATCATAACTACGAAAGCAAAAGTATGGAAAAGGAAGCAAAATCGTGGATCCAATTTCGTAGATTTACGGCAGGTAAAAGAACTTCAAGCCTGAGAGAAGAGGCCTCTGAGCAAAGTTTATCAGCTGGTTCATGCCCTGAATTGAATGGGACGCTGCTGACCTGAGATGTTAAAAAGAGCGTCCGTATATAAATCAAATCAACAACGCTAGGCAGTTTGATATATTTTACTACACATATCATACGTGCTTTATAAAGTTATATTAAGTAAGTTATTTAAATGAATTCTTAAGGCAGATATATCAGCGTAAAAACAACTACATTGCTTATTGAATGTCCACCTATGATCGAAGCCAAGAGGTTTTCAGATCGCTCTCATATGTGCGCTATTTAACATCTCCGTGTTATATAAATCACAATTTACCCTAGTAGCGTTTATCCCTTACTACTGCAGTCCCTGTAATTATTTGCACTTTTTATTCAGATATGCATGGTTATCCCGTATCGATATTTAAAGTATCACTGACGGATACTTTTAGTATCTAGCGGATCATTACGTCGACTGCACGCCGATTATCAGTTCCCATTCAGAAAATTGCAGCACAAAGAATGCAGTTTTCTGTTCGATGACATTTGGGAGGAGGTATTAGAGAGAATTATCTTAATAAAGTATTTTGATGGACATCAGTAGAGAAAACTCCACACAAACACATTTTAAATTTGTGTTTACTAGTAAACAACTGTCTTTAGCATAGCAACGAAATAACAGCACATATATATAATGACTGTGTAAACTTGGAGTATTGCTCTTGTCATTTGAGATATGCAAAATCAGTACAAGCTACGGGTCAGCGCAATCATTTTGAATGATTCTGTATATTCGTTGTGCAAGAATGCCTTGCATTTGCACCGATCTTCAATTTTTAATTTTTGCATTATGTAAATACAGTGAACAACAAATTTCAATGAGGAATATCGACACCGATTACAAAAATCCTGGTTTATTAAAACAATGATAATGACCTAAATGATTGAATTGGAACAGATTTGCTTCTCCATCCCGCTTATTCATTCAATCTAACTCCATATGTTTGTTATCTTCTGAAAATTAAACATAAAAAAACTGACCAAAGAACTTCAGGCAGCGGTCCGTTGAGATATGTTATGCAATCTATCGTGATAGTATAAAGGATTTGGAGACTTTAAATCCTAATATGTAAATTTAACACCTTAAACAATTTGAAATAGGGAACACAGGATCAATAGAGTATGCAAATATTTCATGTGGTTCATTAACACCTTGTATGGAGTCTACATAGATTTCATGCTCAAGTTCAGTTATATTGATATAAAATTGGTAACTTTTTACTTGAGAATTAAATATTTTGAGTAAAGTGCAGCAAAAAGTATTCTTAGAAAATGTTTCATATGATAGGAGAAATAATCGTTAGCTTTGTATGACATCTACTTTCAAAATTAGCCATAATTAGCCTGCTAACCACGGTGTTTTATTGCGGTTCCGAGGCTCTTGACCGCATTAGGCACTTGGCGCTGCCTGATTGGCTATGAGAGAACAGCACAGTTAATGTGCGAAGACTTACTTTAATGAGGTCAGCAGTTGGAATCCCGTTCGGGGCACCTTTGTGTAAATGAGTCTCACACCCCGGCATTTGCCGGACTTATCGTTAGACGAGCCCTCTTAGAGACGTCCGGCCCCTTCAGACATAAAAACACGGCGCAGCGTGGCAATAAATCGGAAAGGGGTGAGGAGGGGACGATTAAAATCTCGGGGGGCCGTGTTTTCCGACACCGCAGACTGAATTACGTCACAGATACTAATCGTTTTCGTGCAGTGCTGCCGCCTGGTGGTGGTGTTAGGTAGTGCAACGCCATGACCGGCCACCCGCTCACTTTTCATCCCAGGATGAGGGGAGAGGGTGTTCCTGAGGGATGGTCTCGTGCTATCTTTTCATCGAAAATATATTTTATTGACCCTGTTGTATCCTGCGTTATAACCTGGGAATATGTAGCCCCACGCTGCGCATGCGTAATGCGTTGTTGCACTTGGGCGTGTAGTGACAGGTTAATTTCACTTCACGACCCTCTAAGGTAACCTTTTCTCACTGATGACGTCCATTCCACATATTGCAGCCCTGCATTAATGAATTTATATTTTAATAAAAAGCCGTTAAATAAATGTATAACTTCATAAAGTAACATATTTTAGAGAGTATTTATATAGAATGTCTAAAACTCAGTCATATCAGGGATAATCAACGAATGTATACATTTTTTATCCAAACATGGTTCACGATGTCATATATTAATTACGCATATAATTAATTTTCGACATTTTACATAGATGTTGTTTGAATCAAAGTATAAAGTTGTTAACCTAGAAAGCCGTTCAAGGTACTAAAATCTGACTAGTGTTTTATCTATTGACAATTTATCCATGAGTTCATATTTCAGTGTGGCTCAGTCAAACAAGATTTATAACATAATGTAGTGGGGGCGTCTAATTTCCCTGTCTACCAATGACCCAGTTTCTTCAGTTTTTCTATGCACTTTCCTTGCTGCAGGTCTATGAACTGAGTCGCAAGTTTTTCTTATAATTAATTCCTTAATATAACATAAAAAATAATAAACGTATTATTGGGCTTAATTATTTCATCTGTCTCTATGGCAAAGTTTATAGTTTTTTTGGCGATACAAATCCTTGGATTTAGCGGCAAAACTCTATACGTTTGTTTTTTGATGTCTTTAAAAAATCGAAACTATCATTATTGAAGAAATGGTTTCCTAAATCGGAACAAAGAAGGTGCAATATTTGATCTGCATGCTGAGTGAGGCAGAAACTATACCCTTCACGAAATCTACAGTCAAAGTTTCGCAAAGGTAAAAATAGAAGGAAGACAACCATTCCGATTAGAAAGAGGAGTTCGCCAAGGTGATCCAATCCTCTCCTCTCCTTAACTTCACCTATGTAATGGAGCATATATTCAGGAAAATGAACTGGCACAATAATTTCGGAAATAACACAAACGGCAATCGACTAATAAATCTAAGATTTGCGGACAATGTGATCCTACTTGCAAGAACACCGACAGCACGACAAACCATGATGGAACAATTATGCGAGCATAGCAAAAATATAGGGATCTCGCTAAATCAACTGAAGACACAGTTAATATCAAAGGGACCTAAAACCCCAAATAAAAATAGATGGAACAGTCCTCACATAGTAAGCGAATACATACCTAGGACAACAGACTTCCTTCCAAGATAAAATGGAAAAAAAAAAATAAAAAGAAAAATCTCATTAGTCTGGAGAGCATTTTGGGCCTTTAAGTTTATATTATTAGACCAAACACTAACTAAGGAAATCAGATGCCAGATGCTCGAAACCTGGTATGCTCTGAATTACTCTAAGGGTGTTAAACATGGTGAATAACAGAAAAAAACACCAAAATTCAAATATGCCAAAGAAAATTGCAATGCAAAATCCTGGGAGTAACCATGAAGGACAAAATACCTACTGTAGTAATAAACCAGTTGTCTCTGACAACAGACATCGCACAAATAGCTACCAGAATCAAATGGCAATGGGGCGGCCACGTCACAAGAATGCAGGACGATAGGTGGACCTACTAGATCTCCATGTGGGACCCCCCGGATAGGAATAAGGACACAAGGCAGACTCTGAAAAAGTTGGATAGACCTCTTAAAGGAGCATACAGGTCCATATTGGTCAAGAGTAGCACAGAAAGAGAAAAATGGAAATCTCTCGAGAAGCAACTAGTGCAGCGAAGAAATAGAGCAGTGAGCAATACTCGCAGAAAAAGAACAAACCAGACAAGAACATCTTAAACATCGTACGGACTACTAGCGTGAATAGCTCACCATGTTAACAAAAATGGAAAACAAATAGCACAGACTTAACACGTTATAAATCCTGTGCAGTTGAGTGCAGTGCAACTCAGAATCACCTCCACTACCGTTTGGGATCGAACGGTACATTTGATGTACGTTTATATCATGCAAACAAAACTCAAGTTATGTCCTAAATTGATTAGGACACTAATGATCAGAGATGTTAAAGAGCATCCTTAAATTAAGCGTATAAATAAAATGAAAGTAAAGACCACATTTTGCCCAAAACCACTGACTGAGGTTCTTTTCCATGGGCTCTGTTATCAGAATTACGGAACAAGGGCGACTTTCATCACATATCACAATGCGCTTTCAGAATCGATTGTGAAACCAAATTTTAAAACGTGATTTACAAATATGAACTCTTTGCTAGACCTGAGCTGTGTTAAGACTTGCCCTTACTTGGGTAAGGCAACACAGATTGCAAGTCGAACTATAGCGAAGAAAGCCGACCGTTACCTTTCGGATCTGCAGCCAGCAGACTCCGTTTCGTATGGAAGCGCTGTCAGTTATTATGAAGTACTCTTTTATGTTTTATTAATTTTTTTCCTTCACTTAAACTGAACTAAGTAACATTTAATCGCTTAAGAATAGTGCAGAGAAATTATGAAGATTAACGAGGGGAGGGGTTAAAGGATAACGAGTTACAAAGTATTATTTTGGTAATATTATTTATTCTGTTTTTTTTTTTTTGTAAAATTACACTAGCCTAATCTAACCTAATGTGTGAAAAAGTAACATTTATGGGATTAAAAATAGTGTAGAAACAAGTGATTATGGAGAAATATTATTTTGTTATGTTCTATTATTTGTTTTTGTTAAACTAGCCTAATCTACTTAACCTAAAGTATGAAAAAGTAGCATTTATTGGATTAAGCATGTTGTAGAAAAATTGCTATTAAGAAATATTATTATTTTTTATGTTATGTTATGTTATGTTATGTTTTTTTTTTTTTTTTTTTTTTTTTTTTTTGTTAATCTTAAACTAACTTCACCTAACCCAAGGAAAAAGTAATATATATGATTAAGTATAGTGTGGAAAAATTATGGAAATTGAATACACAATAGTAATATTTATTGTGAGAAGACAAAGATTACAGAAAAGAAAAATACTTATCCACGGGGAATCGAACCCGCAACTTTCACATCAGTGGCACGACGCTCTTATCTACCTAGCTAATAAGCGCTTCATGCTCAGAGTGGAAATTATTTGTGTAAAGTAATAGCCTACTAAACTCGTAACCACTCGGTAGTCATCGCTACCGTTCGGCACCGCAGCCTACATTTCCTGCTCCGTGTAAGGAAATATGCGTTAAGTTCATAATAGTCTGCTCTTGGCTTTTACACATTACGTTGCACAGTTGCTGTTATTTTGGAGACACCAAACCTTCCTTCCTAACAATTCAAGGGTATTAGCAACACTCGAATTTCTCATCCAAAAAATCTATGAAGAACGCAAATATTTTTCAGATTTGGAGAATACATAATGTAATAAACGACACATTCTATTTTGCTTTCATTATTTAATAATTTCAACCCAATTCATCAACTTAATGCATATTAAACTCTTAACTTAACGCACACTTTTGTATTTTATTACTTAGAGGACAGAATTTCAAGATATGGTGCAGTTCTCTCAGCACTACTTATTTACTTTTGAAGGAAACTTAGCAATTGCGTTGTAATTCAATTTCCCAACTTCTCTGATATTACCACTAGTCTTCGTGTAGTCATTTGCAATCAATGCTTCGGTAGTACTCTTTTCGACCATGTCCGAGGACGTGCTCTCATTCCTCTCTGGGCTGGTTTCGCTATCTTTCCTGATCTATACGTTTTATGTGACCATAACATTGCTATGACCTACTTTTCACATATATGCAATTACTGAATTCCTGACATGCTCATGCCAACAAACACGCATTCTATTTCACAGACCATTTCCACTGTCTCTAAGTCCTCTTTTTGTCTCTCAGTTGTGTTCATCTTTCGGCGCTATACGTAATTTGTTAGAAGCATTTAAGAAGTACATAGGACATTGAAAGTCAAACAGACACAAGTATATTGTTAGCCTAGACAATAACTGATATCTTAACAAACACTACAACGACAAAAAACAAATCACTATTTTTCAAAATATAGTCCATAATTTTAATCCCTTCATTCATCTCTCTGCGAGCTTTCGATTTTTTTTTTTTTTTTTTGGCTATTTCAATTCTTGGATTTAGAGTCAAAAAGTTCTGAACACTTTTTTGAGTTCTTCTAGATAGTCGAGCCGTTTTCCTTGAAGAAATGCGCCATGGACCGGAAGAAAACATTACCAGAAGGTGCACAATCTGGACTATATGCTGGTTGAGGCAGCAATTTTATTTTATTTAATTCCTGGACATTTTGCTAGAGGGGCAAGAGATTGTCTTATTACTGAAAATCACGCGTTCTGTCTATTACAGCCTGGTAACGTAGTCTTAAAATCTAGTTGCCGGTTTAAAAGGGCCAATACCTTCGAAATTCCACCAAACGAAAAGCACAACCTTTTGTCCAAAATGACTTTCATGAACGCACCCATTTTGTTTAGCTCCCGGAAACATTGTAGACAAACGGTTCTTGAATAAGGGAACTTATATACCGGGCCGTCTGCTTTTCTAACATCTGTTCATTGAATTTTTACATCCAGTGATGACGTTTTGAGCACTGCATCTAAAACTGTGCATGGACGTTTTCAAACAAAAAGAACCTTAAAATATAAAACTAAGAAAAATACACCAAATATTATAAGGTTACCCAGAATGTTTCTTTCTACTAGTTTTCATCTGTCTCTGAGTTAAGCAATTAATAATTTGTTTATGAATTCAAAAATTATTTAAAGAATAATTTTAGACGAGTTTAAATATATTTATCAATTAAAAAGCTAGATAAAATGTTATCAACTTCACAGTTTACAGAGTTAGCTTTTTTACTTGTTCTAGACAGCAGATGCTAGCAGTTTTGTATGTCATCAATTATGCTCGATATCGATTCTGACTTGATCTAGCTTGCGTAGGATCAGTTGGAACAGAGCTAAGGCATTTAAGTTCTGTTTCCCAGTTCCACATATCGTTACTGTATCCTCCCTGTTTTTTCCGACGGGATATTTATTCTTAATATTGTTATTTTACAATTACAATATGCAATAAGGAGTAGATTATGAGTGCATTTGAAATTTTAGAATCTAATAATTTAAAAAAAAGATTGAAACATATTTGCTAAAACGTTTAAAAACTTTATTTTCATGTCACATAATAAAATGTAAAAAAGTGTATAAGTACCACGAATTACGCCTTTTAATTCTCTTGTTGAAAATTCCATGGAGCTACAGTGCACAATGAATAGCATCTGCAAATTGTGCAATAAAAATCTCTGTCGATTATCACCAAGCAAAACTCAGTATTGCCACACGAAGTGAGCCCAGCAACAATCAGAAGAGGGCATTTAGAAGTAAATTTTTTTTCATACATCATTTTTATTATTTTGTTAGACTTTAAGGTGCGTTGCAAAATATTAAGAAAAACTGATGAAACCCACCATGTATAGAGAAAAAAATTAAATCAAATGTATGTGAACCTAAGATCATCAAATTATATTGCCTTTATCTAGGGCTCATTATAAACACGTGCCTTCATTGCACGGAGGTCAAAAGACAAAAAATAGTTCTGTTGCAAAATGATAATACCAGACTGAACACTTCGTAACCTTCGCACTCAAATACTGTTCTGCAGGTACGGAGTGAGCAGTCTTTTCACTACCGTGTTCGTGAAGAGTGCAGATTAAGCATGGGATCGGAATGCGAGTTGTCAAACTTTGAACAAGGTCAGGTTAAAGCGTACAAAGAAGAAGGATTTTCGTATCGAGAAACAGAAAGAAGGCTTGACAGGTTATATGTGATAAATAACTTCTTGAAGCTAAGAAATAATTGTGAAATGAAAAAGTCGCATGTTAGACCTCAACAGTTTACACCTCGACAAAAGAGGCAAGTAATCAGATGGCTCAGTGCTGGTGGATCATAGCTACCAATTTGTTCGTGATCCCACTGTAAAAATTTTTACAAATCGCCCAGGCTAGTCAGACAAACAAACTTATTGAAAAACAAGAAAAGAAGAAGCAACCCATGTCCACCATAAATACAGACAGGTTAACCGAGCTAATAATGACACTTATATTGCAAGAAACTATAAATAAGTAGGGACCAATACCGTATGTGAAAAGAGAATGAGATAAAATTATCAACCACATCACGTCCAAGTAATACCTTATGTGACACTTTATAGCACTTGAGACGATGGGTTGACCACCCATCCCCCTGATATCTGTAAGGGTAGATGTGACTAAATACACCAGTTTCTATACTGCGTTTGTTGAAACTATATCTGAATTTTATGAAACAATTAAAATAAAACTAGCCTCACGATAACTGCGTTCAGTGTATTTTTGCAAGGTGTAAGCACAATGACATCTGGTACGTTTTAGATTAGATTATATTTTTAGGGTCAAAGGAGGATATTTTGGTACTTTAGCGTTGCTCAGTGGCAGGTCGTTTGTGCCTACGATCCTAGTGAGAGCACCCCCGGGATGCAAGAATGTAGAACCTTTGACCGGACTTGACGGGATCGCTAACATTGTTTCCAGTTAGAGAAACCCGACGCGGGTGCAGCCCCTCTCCAAGAAATTCAAGCCTCTCCCATGCCAAATGCTAGGTCAGAAAACTTTCCAAAGCGCAAGACTCTGCCCAACTCTCCTTAACACTTTCTACTCTTCACAGAACTAATGGAATGAAAGAATATGAAATGTAAGAGTGAAAAAATTGAGGTTAGTAAACATCCATTCCAACTTTTGCCTAAGCGACCAAAGGAAACCCACTGAAATGCCCAAGGTCATGGTGGTCGGCCCCAAGGGATTTAAATCGAAACAGTCAGAATGCGAGACCTAAGTCTCTATTTTAAATTTATGAATTATCATACAGCAATTTAACTCTCTTGGTGCCATTTGGTAGGGCGGTCGTCCGCCCTTAAACGCCAGAGCCGATATGGTCGGCTTTTATGCGGTCCAAGATTGCCAGCGCCGATCTCACCGGCTGGCTTAAATTTTTATGCTATATTTATTTTTGTGACAGCCTATGGTGAAGAAGATATATCCGACTTACACAAGGGTGGTGTTTTGTGTTTGAAAATAATACTGTCAGTTCTTGTCTCAAATGGTGTTCTGAGGGTGAAAATGGCAAGTTGTTCCCATGATATTTTTAAAGCAAGTGTAGATTATGATGAAACCATTGCGTATTTTGAAGAGTGCTATGCTGGTCTAATGATTTGATATCCGCAGTGATAATTTCAGTTCTGATGATAGTGAAGGAATTATACCGGGCACTCCCTTTGGTTCTACGCAACTAAAAAAGAAGTGTTAATTAGTCAATTCTCTCAACACTAACATTAATACTAGTGTTTCCGATAATAAAAATAGTGATGATGACATCTTTGACCCCAAGAATATTTCACAGTTCTGTGTGTGATGACGTTCCTGTTTGTAGCGGGAAAATTCTGTCAAGAAAATTAGAAAGACAATGTATCGTATAATTTGTCACTCCGCACAAACAACAGAAAAAGAGGTCGCTTACAGTGTGCGTGCGGTGTGATCAAGGCTTGCATGCTAAATGTGCAGCACAACACAAGTACCGTAATTAAAAAATATATCAAGTTTAAGGAATAAATAAATAAAATGTGGAGTGTACAGTTAGCAGAAAGTGTTTTCTTCATTTTGTGTTAAGCCTAGATATTTCAGTTTTGTGTTTTTTCTTATTTGCATTACATTATCAGTACTAGACAACGTATTAGGTGTTGAACATTAATGCAACATATTTAAATGTATCCGAGTGTTTAAAAGTATTTTGAGATATTGCGTAATATAAAATACCGTTTCATCTGATGGTAAGTCTTCACTGCTGCTCGTGTCGGCCAGTGCATTTAACTAATTAACTTCTCTTTCCCCCCTTGCACAAATGTTAAATTTTTTAAAATGCAGAGTCCCAACAGGCCAGTAGTATAATTTGTTTTATGCCATTTTATTCATAAATGAATAGTCCATCATTATGAACATTTCAGTTTATTGTATATATTAATTTGAAAGTTAATAGTTAAATGAAAAATACGAAAACCATATTTATCTTTTGAAAATATTTGATATCGGTTGAAACAATTAAAGTTATTACATTTTTGGGTTACCATTAATACATCCTGACAACATGTACTTATATGGAACATTTTGTGACGCTATTTGCTATTCTTGATTTTACAGAAGCAAATTGTCAAAGGGTGCATTTTCCCTTTAAAAATGGCCTCTGGTCACTTTCAGCTAATCGCAGGAAGCCGACCAGATCGGCGCGCGGCAACAAAAGGGTTAAACGCTTTCTTCTACCGTCATTCTCACTGTTAAACTGCATTTATTCAATACAGAAAGAGCACACTTCTCTAGGAATATAAATCACATGAACAACCAATTTCCGGTACACCGAACCTAGCGAATTCAGCAAAATACTCTTATTTCTAACTTTAAGATTCACGTCGTAAACAACATCGACTAGTTTTGAACTAATGTTTGCAGATTGAAACATATTGCTATGCACATAGAGTAGGAAACGGTGAGAAATCCCGCCCAGACCAGGTTTCATTTTGCTCACGGTAAAATAACCTCCCGCAATTATGATAGGTAGGATTTTCTGAGCGTGTAGTAAGTCGGGGAGGTGTATTATATATAATTATAGTGAAATATAGAGTAGCTATACATATTATTTAATTTTGTAATTTTGTTGTTGTTATAGAGAATTTGGTTTTCTGTTCCTGCTATAAAATTGAATGTTGCAATGATAAACTTTGCTGTTCCTACTATAAAATTGAATGTTGCAACGATAAACTTATCAAAATAGATTTTTTACAGTAATAACTTAAATAATGATAATTTTAATTCAGCTACCACCTAATCAATTTTTCAAGATTCCCTCCTCTGGCCGCATTGCCAGATAAGAGATACTTAAATTTAAATTAACAAATTTAAAAGTTAAATAATACAAACAGCAAAAATTAGCAATCTGCCTATCCTACTTCCTCTTACAACAAATGGACATTAAATCAGACTGGCTATTTAAGGAGGAAGAAAAGTGAGTCAGCAAGCGCTGGCGGGGATCGAACACGCAAGCTACCGCCCAGTACGTCATGCAAAAAGGTAATAAATGTTCCCACAAGAGTCGAACTTTGTACATCAAGTTGGATCTACCGGCACGCCCCTTGTTGGCGGAATTAACCTTACCGTTAATTGCAGTTTTATGCGAGATAAGGAGCTCACATACATATGTGTGTCACGCCATTAATATCGCACAAAAAACAAACTGCCGGGTCTGATGTACAGTGTTATCTATGGTTGGAGAACATGTGATGAATAGGGAAACATTTCTGCCTTAATTACGCCATAGTATGCATACACTGTATTAACAATTATAGCAGGGCGTGAGTTGTCTTTTTTCCTTCTTCCCTCCACTACATATTCTTGTTCTCTTTTAGCATTTTCTCTTTAGCATTTCTTACATCAGCATTTATTTTCCTATCCAGAATAATAGGGTTTTATTAGAGTCTGTCTATTGGTAAAATACCAAATCTATAGGAGACTACATGATGAGCTAACTGGGTTGCTTAGGACGGTATCTAAACTCTCGGCAGATCAAGTCATTCTCCCTCTGTAGAAGCGGTAGCGCTGATGTGACAAACAAAATATTTCATTTGGAATATTCATTTTAGGTTAGAATCATTTACTTCACAATTGTGATGAATATAATCTGTAACACATCATGTGTTACACTAAGTTTGGCTGATACTTCTTTAAAAATGTACATTAGGATTTCCTACACAATTTAATATATCCAGTATTTAAGTCAATACGACATATGTGCGAGAAGAAGAGATAACGATTATGTAAGTACCCTGGCTCTTAAACTCCCAACATCTATATTGTTCAAAGACTATGAGAAACATTCCCTAACATATAACTAAGAAATCTGTGAGAAATTATGTACAAAGGGGTTTTTCAGATTATTAATAAGAGTAATTATAACTTGTATTTTGAAACACATATCACAATTATAAAAACAATAAAACTAATAGAAAATTAATTAAAATAATATATATTTAGAAAATGGCAAGAACAGAATACAATATACTTACGTTTTAAAATTAATGATGAAGTCTTGAACACTTTTGTTTGCATACGACAAAGTAAATGTTACAAACACAAAAGATAAATTTCAAATGGCAGTCTACAAATTAAATTAACTAGCAAGTAAACATAACATCACTATTTCAGAGGGAAAATCCGAATGCTGTTCAAACGGGCCAATCACTTATGATATCAAATTAGGGTTAACAAGAAACAACTTTAATTACTTAATATTCAAGTGGTTTACTGCCAAAAAGAATGATAAATATAAAATTAAACATATTTTAACACCTGTGTGAAAATATGAAAAATAAAACACTCAGATACACGCAATTAAAAATGTACAAACCTATGAGAGTTCCCACGCTGACAATCTCTTGTGAAAATTGGACAATGAACAGGTAAAATATAAAAAGAATAGAGATAGTCGAAATGAAGGCATTACGTTCTATAGCAGGATATACTCTGCTAAACAAAAATGTAAGAATGAATGAAACATGAAAGTGCCCTGTGTAGTGTGCCAGTCGCTGCATGCGCCTTGTGAATACAGGGTTTACGAAATTCCCCGATCGACACTTACAATCTAGGGCTGGCTTTTTTGCCAAAGAGTGTACGTCTATGAAGTATAATTAAACTATATGAGCCAAACTAAGTGTTATACAGATAAATGCATAATGATAAGTCACTGTTCAAATGTTTAACTTAAAAGTACTGTTTCCTTGTAAGCAGTTGAAACGCTACCTAATCAACCCTACTAAAAGGAATGTTGGAAATATTTGTTTTCCTTTTCATAACTTATCTGGTTCTCCTTGAGAATTGCAGTCGATACTTTTCCAAATCTATTATATTTTTAAATTTCAATCTTTTAACGTTCTCTAGAGAAAATAATCACAAATGTTAGGGGATCAAGACAATTAATATGTACAAAGGAACGTCTATTAAATATGTGCCGTTGCAGAATCCTGCTGGAAAAAACAAAAGTACGTTATTACCACATTAACAATCTCTATTTAGCACCATATCTGGTAAACTTTTCTAAACTATTGCAAAACCACTATTGCAGAAATGCACGTAAATCACCTCTGAACCTTATTGAGACTTAAAATGGAAGTGATCTTGGGGATGAAATAACTGGCGATATTGCATCGTTAGCGAATAGCAGATTTTCCAGTTTGCTTGAAAATATAGTCTGACCTCCGTGTTAATATAAACAACCACGTATTAAAACTATAAAAATAAACTTCTTAACTTATTTTATTATACAGTTTATCAAAAACTATCGTTCATCGTAGACAATTTGTGAAGTTTCCTATGCTGAAGTATTATATTTTAATTACTTTTTCACTTGTGTTAACCTGCAGGGTTGTTCATGTAGGGTTGTTGGAAATGGTATTCGGAGATCCTAGGTTCAATTCCGCAATTTTATGGGTCTATTTTAAGAAAGGTAATATGCCGGGTTAGTATTTCTCTGCCTCTAATTCTCCATCCATTTCGTCATTCACTTCATTCTCTGAGTGTTTTGTATCTGCGTGACTGCTGGCCGCCCGGTGTATCCCTCATCTCATCTTTTCCTCCCGGAGGTGGGCGAATGCAAAAATAGTCACATCTTGAGCAAAGCTAAAGTAACGAAACATTTTCCTGCGTTCATAACAATCAAATTCACTGCAAAGTCCCTCAATGTGCATACTTACTCTCTGTTCGTCAAGAGTAAATGACTCCCGGCGGCAATTGACCTGAGCATTTATGTGTAAGTCTCAGAAGAGTAAATACAGAGAAGTGCTTACCTGCCTTTAAATTTCTTCGTTTATTCCGCTTTCTTTATAAATAAATATTTACTCCAGTTTAATTGTTTCAATTATGAAAATACTATAAACTGAAATGGAAAGCGTATTTAAAAGGATTGAAATTCACAAAAAAAACTTCAGAGCTGCTTTAAATATAAAGAGAGGGAAGGGTACACACAAGAAGAAGCGTAATGAAGATGAAACACTGGAAAATGGAAAGGAAGACGTCCTTTTTGGCCTTTTTCTGTACTTCATTAACACTTTGATATTTTCTAGCGTTTCTTATTAGCCCTCTTCTTTCATGTTTAACACATCTACCGACGTTTTTTGCGTGTTTTCTCAGCTTTTGTCGATTTTAATCCTTTATATGGAAGTTTTAAGTATCTCCCTCCCCCGTTTCTTTGCTTCTTTTTTTTTTTCTTTCTTGTATCTTTTAACTTTTTTCTATTTTTTTCTTTTCTCGTCTTTTCACTTTGTTATCTCGCCTTATTTTCTTCACCCTTCCTTAACCGTTATCTAAAATGTTAATTATAACTTCTGTAAACATTTCTGCGATTCTTTTGTCTCTGTTTATTTATTCTGTTTCATACTTTTCTTCTCATTTCACTTATGTTTCATAATACATTTTTTAAAACTTTTTAGCGCAGTAGTTCTTTTCCATTTATTTCATTGTCACCTCCCTCTTTCTTTCCATTTCTTTTTGCACTCCATTTGTTCTCTTGTCTCTTGATGGGTTTACATACTGAGGCAGCACAGGCGGTGGACACATGATTTGAGATGAAATGATAAAATGGAAAATCATATTTTTTAAGGAAAGAAACGTTCCAAGTCTAAGTTTAGGGTAACTCTCGGTATTTGCCGTTTATGAGGACTGAGAAAAACCTGGGAAAAAACCCAGTGAGGGAGAATGGTCCTGGTGAGGAATGAACTGCAGACTTCCCGCTCAAGAGTCCGCGCCTTAACGTCCTAGACCACCCATGGCGGTCTCTTCGATTTAAATTGTGGCACCGTTTAACTATAAATTTACTGTGAACTACTGCAGGTCGTAACCTCAGTACTGAATAGTATTACCGCAAAACAGGTCCCCGAAATAAATACAAAAACATGGTAGAAAGCACTAGGGAGAAAAGTTGGTTTCCAGCAGCGTGAGTGACCTCCTGTGGAGCTCTAATGTGACCTAGAGTGCATATCTGGTTTCTGTATCACTTCTTGTCCATTAGCTGTGCGTAGCAGACTTATAGAAACTCTGAGAGGCTTGTGTGCATACTCGAAATGACAAGAATTATTATTATAAGAGCACAAAGTTTGAAATTGATACCTGTCGAATATAAGTAATCAAGCATTCCCAACTTTATTTGAGGTGTTTCTTATATAAGAAATAAACATAAACACGAAAATTATCCTGTTTATATCATAAGCTGTATCCTTATTTATAATATCTGCGTTACTATTCGTGTAATTTTGTAAATATTAGGTTTCTAGAATATTAATATTGTACTTTTTCAAATTCTAGAGTGTATAATGTGAAAAAATTAATATGATACAACTACATAAGTGTCATTTTTGGGACGAATGGGATGTTAAGAAAGAAGACGAAGCCAAGCTTATTAAAAATATGAATCCCTAAATAATAACTTTAGGTATTTTACAATGCTTTTTATATGAAAGCGCAAATGTACATTAAATAAATATTTAAAAATTTAGATGGCTGTCTAAACCGGCCATCAACAGATCCATTAGTTTGCGCTTTTTTAAACTCGGAACCATTAAGAAATGTGTATCCATGGAATCACAGCTTGATTTATTGATGATTACGCTTTCATGTTCGTCTAAACCGACCATAATCGATATAACGATTAGGAAAATATGATTACTATGTACGGTGGCTGCAACTCAGGGAATATTGTAAATAATTTGTATAGGGTATTCGAAATTAAAAATGAAATAATTATCGAGGTTGCGGAGTTTGCTGTATCAGATTTGGTGCCAAAAATTTCAGTAAATATATATAAAGTGGATGAAATATTACGAAAGTGGTATTCAAAGACAAACGTTGACAATAAAAATAAGTAGCTATGGAATGAGAGCCTATTACACTGGTGAAAAGTTAAGTTACTTTAGGCAATGCAAGTTATGAAATATGTAACTAGAGAACAATGCGGTTAAAGTGTGAATGAGAATGTTAAACGTGTTACTTATTTGTGTTGCGCACAATAATTACGTCATGAATAAAGTTCGTGTTTGGTACGTAAACCGAATAGCAGTGCGAAATGTCGCTATTGACTTCTTTAGCCACAAAATTTTAAATATTCATCTTATACACTATTAACAATTGGAAAAATATTTACATGTGTTATTATTACCAAATATTTTCATTTTGCCCAGAGAAAATAATACTCTTAGAGAGTACTCTTGCATAGAGAATCAAATTTACCTACATATGACACCTTTTTTAAAATAATAAATTATATGTTTAAAAAACAGAACCAGAATGTTAAACACCAACTTAATACTTGTAGTTGAAAAAAAATATAAATTCTATGTACACAACAAAATGTAAAATGATGGAATATGAAGCGAACTACCATAAATTGAATGTATTTAGAGCTGAAGAAGGTGGCATTGGTTATTTCTTAGTTGATTGATACTGCAGTTATGCTCCTTTGTTTATTCAAATATTCCATCATATTGAATAATCATTGTTGTTTCCTTCTAAATGCTAAATTTGTCCAAAAATTGAAATGTATTATTATTATTATTATTATTATTATTATTATTATTATTATTATCGTTGATATTGTTCGCTAAAATCAATGTACTCTTATACCGAATAACGGAAACAATTCTTTGTACATTTCACACCAAAACAGTTAATGACTAGAAACTGCATTTTATAACACTCACTGCTATAAAAAGTTTTGTAACATTGCAGTATTATAAAAATTGGTTCAATATGGAATGTTATAATTATTAATGTATTTAAGCGGATATAATTGACATATTTTATAATGTATTACACATTTTTTTTAAAAAAAGTGTTACTATTTCATTTGAAGATTTAGAAAGTAGGCCATACTGAAATTAATGATATCGTATTTTACATGTTTCTAAAATTTACTTGCATAATTAATAACCAGACCGTTAGAAAATCATTAACATAGTTCCATCAAAGCGCATGCTCAAGTAATAATGTAGACAGCTTCTTTCATTGAGAGAAAATTAAAATTTAAATATTTTAGAATAATATATAAAATGTAATAATAAAAACACATAAAATTAAATTTATAGTTTAATAGTTTAAAAATAATTAATTACCAGTGATGCGTTGCTGATAGCATTGTCCCTATAATTATAGCAGGAATGCTTTCACGGCCGGTGTCAATTATATGAAGTGAATCTTCCGGGCTGCCCAATAGGATTCTCCTGGAAGACTGCGTCGTGTAATTATCCGTATATTTCGGTAAAGTCTGATTCATGTTTACTCTAGTGATAAATATGCAAACTATTTCTTTGAATCTGAACTAAATTTCATTTCTGATTTCTAAATGTTTTAGAAAAGTTAAATGCTTCTAAATAATTGTAAAATACGAGTTTTAAAAGTAGCGCCACTTTTAGCATTTGTGTCATAAATATTTATTATAACCTTGGCACAATTTATTTTAAAGTTTATACTATAACTACTTTAGTTATATTACCATTGTTACAATTTTGATTATACTTTTAATGTATTAATCCACTTATAATTATGTCGGGAAGCAGGAATTTAAAGCTCTTATGACAAGAAATGGAAAATCTGGCACACTGCTTTAGAACATTTTGAATACCAATGCTTCCATGTAGAATTGAGAATTTCTTCTCAAAACTTCATTTTGCTAGTTTCAAAGTGTTCCCTGCAATAGACAACTCTTACGTTATTCTCCTTTGGGCTCACAGCCAACATGTGTTTCGAACTCAAACTATAATTTTTTAGTTTTTAACACAGTATATTGTGCTATTGTGATTTTTATCTTTCGTATGTGCACACAACGTTACCATTTACATTTTGTACTATATTTAAGCTTTTTATTAATACAGTAATAGTAAACCACAGAAATTTTCCAATAAATGTCCTTTCTAAAGATAAGCATATGCTCTGACTCGAATTTTATGTTGTTTCCTTTACTTTGAAGCTCCTTGGGTTCGAAGACTGAGAACACAATGTAATAGATTCTGTGATACTGACCCGCTCTTTGAAAGTTGGCTACACTTCTGCCCAATGGTACCGGTGTGCTGAGCTCGAATGTCCGCTTAGACAAGTATTAGCATCATCATTGTCCTTCCTGAATAACATTTATCTTGCAACGAAACTTTTTAACCATGTGAAATCTGTTATTCCTTTATAAGATTATATTTGTATTCTCTTTAACTAAATAAATTTAATTGTTATATTTTTGTTTCATATATTACATCACCTCATTGGTCTCCTAAGTAAGTTATAGTGGTCTTTAACATTTGAAGAGTTTCAAAATACTTTAACATAATCGAATGCACTAAAAAGAGAGTATTTAGTAAAAGTACTAACTGAAATTTATTATATACATTTCCTTTTAAATCAAAATGTTTTATAACATTATTGTATAAATATTCTTATTAGAGGGCGTTGACCTTGCTTCCAGCCTGTCTTACTTCCCCTTTTCACAAAGATTTAGTCATTAACACCATCCTGAATTAAAATCCAACTTTTCAATATGTTATTCATGACTGAGGATAGAGTCAAGACGACCTGTAAACTACAGCTTCTCTCTAATGCGGAGTTAACACCTAAGGAAGCACTCTATATAACAGAACCTAATTTTTAAAAATAAGTTAATTATTGTATAAGAAATAGTGCGTGTTTAGTTGTGCTGCTTGGTACTGAGTGTGCTTCTATTGTATTCCCATTAGTGAAGTTTATTTTAAACGACGAATTAGCGCTCGTTGCACCTTCATTCGTCGTACCGAAATCTGACATTGGACGTAATTTTCTTTTATTTCAAAACATTTGAAATGAGACATTTTATCTGGTTCTATTAATAACAATAACGAAAAGAAATTAGCCTTTATCGCTCTTTAACCTTGTAGTTTCGGCACTGCTGTAGCTATTAGCAAACAAGTAAATTTTGCGTTTACTATTATGTACTTTTTAGTTGTCAATTTCTTTTACTGCTGATTATAGGAATGAAAGTGGGTGGCTAATGTAAGAGGGGTGTTCTAAATGTCCTCCGCCTCACCAAGAAAACACAAGATTTCAGAGACTTTACCTCAGCATAGTCCCCTTGTAATTCAATACATTTAACTCAACAACTTTCCAAATTTTTAATACCTTCAGTAAAATAAGATTTGTCCAACTGTTAAAAATAGTTTCTGTCTCAGTTTTAACCTCATCAATTGACCTGAATCTTCGTCCACCCAGCCATTTATTCTTAAAAGTAGCGTTGGGAGCCAAGTCTTTTTTTTTTTTTTTTGAGTAGTGTTTAACGCCCATTTTTACTTCTGAGGCACCACAGGCGGTGGACACTGATGATACATGAAATGAAATGATAAATTGGGAAAGGATTTTTTTTTTTAAGGAAGGAAGCGTTCCAGGTCTAAGTTTAGGTACCTCCCCGGCATTTGCCAGTTATGAAGACTGAGGAAAACCTGGAAAATACCCCAGTCAGGGAGGTCAGTTCTGGCGGGATTCGAACCCAGACCTCCCGCTCACGAGTCCTGCCTTGACGACCTCGGCCACCCATTGCGTTGCCAAATCCTGAAAACGTTATAGATATGGAAGCACTTGGAAGCGAAGGTGGTGCAGCTTTGCAGCAACGATCCCAGAGGTGTGTGAAGGCGTATTATCGTTATAAAAGAGAACTTTTTTTCTCGCAAGGTGTGGATATTTAGCCTGAATACCATCTTCAGTTGGTCAATAATGAAGCGTAATGCTCCCCTATGAGCTCCATGACTTTTCCGACTGATTGAAGTCGGTCCTAGTGGTGTAGTGGTTACCATACTTGCCTCCTACACCCAAGATCGCGGGTTCGAACCCGGCCAGGACCGATGGATTTTTTCGGGCGTAAAAATCGTAAGTGTGGCTTCCTTCGGAAGGGAAGTAAAGCCATGGGTCCCGTGTCGTACATTTACGGCACGATAAAGAACCTCAAGCCTGAAAGAGAGGCCTCTGGGCAAAATTTGTCGGGGACGCTGATGACCCAAGCTGTTAAGGAGCGTCCATAAATAAATCAATCAATCAATCAACCTGCTGATTGAACCGTTTTTGCTTTCTTTGATGCACTTTCACCTGTTGTCATCCACTGTTTGGACGTCTCCTTTGTCTCTGGCATAGTGATGAGCTCACCTACGTTATGAAATGTCGGATAAATTCACTGGAATCGTGTTTAAATAAGTCTAAAACTCTTGTGGAATGTTTATTCGAATGCGTTTTTGGTCTATGGTTAATAAACGGGGCATCCATCAAGTGGAAAGCCCCTCTCACCCAAAACTTCATGAAAAATGTAGTGGATACAGACTATCAAGATCTTTGCAATATCAACCACTAGCATAACTTCAATCGGCGATCATTAAGTACGGCATTGTGAATTTTTCTCAAAATCTCTTCGGTTGTAGTAGATTTGGGACACCCTGAGCGCTCATCAGTTTGAGTAGGTGCACGGCAAGGCTTATATTCACCAGTCCACTTTTTAACCGTCGAAAACAAAGGGAAAATACCCTTTAATGTGGAATCCAACTCCGTTTTTCATTTCTGTTGGGGGGAAACCCTTCAAAACAAAGCGCTTTATCACAGCTCATGTTTCAGTTTATCCATTTTATAGAACATGTTAACACTAGTTTGTTTACACGATCGTCACAAAGAAGTGACTACACTAACACGTATGAAACTTTACAGCGCTTCATCTAAAGGATGATATTTAACAATTATTGTAACAATTTGGCCATCTTCACGACATCTCTAAGTTAGGCTCAGAACACTTAGAATACTCCTCGTAGAACCAACAAAATTACGGTTTCCATATGAAATTGCTTGTTCTTTCAACTTTGACATTTTCGCTTATTTTACTCAATATCAAGTGCTCAATATGGAATCTTTGTTTCGTTAAATTTTTTCACAAACAATTTATGCCAATTTTTAGGAGATATGTTTTCAGGAGATATATTTTCAGGACAAAATATGAATACAAATAGTTTCATTTAAACGATTAATTTGTAATGAATATTGCATCAAACCTGCTGATATACTAAATTATAAAGTAACGTTTTCGTTTCTTTATCTCCAATATGTGAATTTTGAACTGTCACGCTGTAAGCATAAGCAGTATTCTTCCCTCATGTTTATGTTCCTGCTGTTATACTTTATTTTATGATCCCGAGGGATTTGAGAGAAAGAATTAAGTGGCTGTACAGAAACTGCATCTTGACACAAAACGTTCAAATCTGATGAAACTAAGGCATAAGAAGGTGGTCACAGAACAACTGGTCTAAAATTAAAGTAGATTAGTGTGGTGAACTGAATATTTTGAATTTGTTTTTAACATTTTAATGTTTTCACCGTGAAAAAGCAGCAGTGCACAACCTATTTTATTTTCTGGCCTCATCTTTGAAACAGCAAAACAGATTCCTGCTCTGACGCTGGTTCCACCCTCTGAGGTTTTCAGTTTAGGCCGGAAACGACAGAGAACGGCTATTTTTACGTAAGAACGTAACGCAAGCCAGATCATGTATTTTATATACTGGGAGTTCGACCTAAGCCGTTGAAATCTGTTTAGGCAGCTTTAACAGAAACTGTGGCACGAGGAAGGTATTCGTTATTTGGTGGCGAAATTTGGGATATCCACCTATATCGATACCGTGAACATTACGAGTTTTATGTTAAACATGTGATTTCCTTTTACTCACGACTATCATAGGAGAGTGTTTAATCGGGTCATTTGTCCTTTTTATAATTTTAATAACATCATATCTTAATACGCAACATATCTAATTAATTTGTTTTGTTTCATTCGGAATAAGGAACAAATATAAGCAAGAACAGGCACTGTATATTTTTATCATTTGAAGATATTTTGAATATATCACACATAGTGGCACTACCAAAACTATAGTATCAAGAAAATGTAGTAAGCAGACTATGAAAAAGCACATGGTTTAAAACACACGAAGTCGATTAAAACGATGAGGCTACCGTAGGTACAATTGTCAACATCAACGCTCGAAGCGACATCCTTACTCCTGGTGGTGTAGTGGTTACCATACTTGCCTCCTAAACCCAAGATCGCGGGTTCAAACCCGGCCAGAACCGATGGCTTTTTTCGGGCGTAAAATTCCTAAGTGTGGCTTCCTTCGGAAGGGAAGTAAAGCCGTGGGTCCCGTGTCGTACATTTACGGCACGATAAAGAACCTCAAGCCTGAAAGAAGAGACCTCTGAGCAAAATTTGTCGGCCGTTTCACGCCCTGAATAGAATGGGACGCTGATGACCTGAGATGTTAAAGAGCGTCCATAAATAAAACAAATCAACAAAAACAATTACTCACGCAGACCTGTTGGAGACGCAAGTCCATGTCATGCTCTTAATTTTCGTTTGAGATCGCGGTGGGTTTGGGGCCTCGTCTAGAATGCCCTATTCTTCAATCTGGTAATCGAGCAAGCCATAGTATAGATCGTTCAACCCGATCGATCTGCCCGGATACTCTGAGGGAAGTCAGTCCGCAGCTAATGCAAGAGGAACATCCTCCAACAGACCTACTCTTAGCTGCTTCTGGAAGAACTGCAGACCAATAATGCGATGTTACTTACTGGAAACGTGCAGCTCCCACAACCGGATAAAGGAAAGTAGAATCGCCGCACACATAGTTAGCGCCTTTGTTTAGTATTTGTATTCTAACTAAAATGATACTGTATGTAATACTGATAATAAGAAGCACTAACCCGTGCTACAAAAATGTTGAAAATGATGCCTGTCATTGACCACACCATGCCGACATTTGCATAGGGAATTCCTGTATTTCATCCAGAAGAACTCAGCGCTTCGAAACACATTTGACCGCCATGGATGGCCGAGGTCTTTCAGGCGCGGATTCGTGACGGGAAGTCTGGGGTTCGATTTCCATCAGGACCGTCCTTCCTGACTGAGGTTTTTTCCAGGTTTTTCTCAGTCCTGGAACGCTTCCTTTCTTTAAAAACAAATTCTTTTCCCAATTTATCCTTTCATCTGATGTATCATTAGTGTCTACCGCCTGTGGGGCCTCATTTGTAAAAATGAGCTTTAAATACATTTGTTGCAGTTGAGAGATTCTCTGTCCTTCTCGGGACTTTTCAACAAGTTGGCGAACCTGGAATACCATGGCCAGAATATTTTTTTGCTAATCGCCTTATCATTTATCAGCAAGAGTCAGTTTTCACATATGCATCGTATATAAAATCCCATTCTTTAAGTCTATATTATAGTATATGTAGTGAAATAACTAACAAAGAATTATCATCATACAATGAACGAAGTAATTCACCAACGCATAATCACCCAATACATGGTTTCTCTCAATCTAACTACAAGTTGCCATTTGCATATGCATTACATGACCTTGAGTAGGATTCTTCCTGTACGCAGCCGAGCTGTGTCGGCGGGTAACTCAAATAATTTCACATTTAGTCCGCTGCGATGATGTTGGAAGTGTTTACCTTACAAAATGAAACCACGGACTACTGACCATTTTCTTGTGATACCTCTTTCCCATTACAAGTTGGGATAAAGTTTAGAATGCACTTGAGCGGCGTGGTTTGGAAGCAGGGTGTTTCACGGCTGCCAACTAAACCTCTTGCATATGCAATTTACAGGGAACGTTCTTCTCTAGGAGCATTTACCGCAAAGTTTGCGAAAAGGGGAGGCCTGGAAGCATATTAATAGTTTAATAAGTACCACGGGTGTATGTGTGTGTGCGTGAAGGGGGCACACCCGCACATCACTAACCGGGACTGCCTTACTTGTTCTTCGTTACTAAATATCATAAATTAATAAGAGTAGCAGCAACTACCAGCCGACCTTTACTTAAGTTTGCACCTTGCTAAGCCCATGTGTGTTGGCAACGCTGTTTAGGGCATATGTAAGGGACTCCCCGGGCCAATATGTAAGGGGGTATCTTATTTATATTTGTATGTACTTAAGGCTGGAAGTGGAGGCGTGAGGGGCCCTTTAAAGTTGGTGTGTGCGTCCGTAACGAGGTCGTGCATGGTGTGTTTTCTAGGAATACTCGAGGGGGTTGGGAGGTAAAGGCACTTCTCTGGGAGCTTAGAGAGGTGTGTGTTTGTGTGCTTGTGGCGAAAAGGGATGGAAAAACGAGGAGCTGAAAAGAGAAGGAAACAAAATTTCTAGAAGACTTTCAAGGTACTGTTCTAGGCGGTCCATTACGGTTTCATTATCAGGGATATCCAAAATATGCAACATCCTAATGTAGTTGCTTTTAAACGTTGTTGTGGTATAATCTGATGCATGGAAACTTAAATTCGAAGGCGGTTCAATAAAGGATGATCATAACTTTACTCGTTTTTATAATTTTGATTGCCTTTCTCAAAGTGATTACGTTCTACTTTCGGGAATTTTCTGCATAGTACGATACATCCTAATTATTGGTAGTTCGAGGCGCTGTAGCAGAATTTGAAATGCAAATATTTAAATTGGCATAATCTTTCTCGTACTTTTTGCCATTGTTTCAAAATTGAATATAAGCTTTTGAATTCCCATTCCTAAATGTTTTTACCTTCTGGTACCTTTAAGAATAGTTCTGATCTATATATATATATATATATATACTTATGTAAACATAAGATAATTTGCTATTTTACGATGTGACGTCATAACGCAAAAAATCCTTGTGTATGCATTTATAATATTAAACTTTTTGGAGAAAAACAGTTATCATCCTTGATTGAAAAACTGCTTGCATCAAATTCCTTTAATATGCTTTTAGTATGCAGTGATAGGTAAGCGTTAGTAACAAAATCAATAAATTTAACCTTTTACATTCATATCTTTACATTGTTTTTATAAACTTGCCCCTATAATGGTAAATATTTCTGTTAGAGGACTAACAGGTTAACAGCATCATTCGAATTGGTGCTAGATGATCGGAAACAGTTATGGCTGTGTTCCGTGATCGAACGAGAGACCTATGATTAACCAATAGGCGATCTGTCGTAAGTGGACGTTCTGATGTACAAAATACCGGTTTATGTGGGTTTTCTCTTCGGTTCTTCTGCAACACATTTCACCAGTTGCTGATCTTCATCTTCATTCCCATCAACTTTTCATAATTCAGCAGCGTGTAGTTCTACCAGCAGCAGTGATGGTGAAAGTGGGTTACACTACTGGCTCCTGGCTCCCATTGAATGTAACCCAATGTGGGATTGGATACTCGTTGTATTTAAAGCAGAAAAATATTAATTGAAGCAAGAACTCTTGAAATATGATATAATTATTGCATTTCAGTTGATACACTATAGTGATACATACATCCTGAGTTTGGACGGCCCTTAGTAGTAAAGTTGTGTGTGTTTGCTGCATCTGCTTTACTTACCTTCTTTCGTAACTCGGTTTTGTCCCGTGTTCCACAGCGTTTTACCGTATATAGTGTAGGCAGGGTAGGTAAGTATATGCGTGGAGGGCTGCCTAGAAGCTTTTTGAGAGGCAGCTCTGTGTGTGTGTATGTGTGTGTGTGTGTTCCGCCTATCAGATTTTCTTCCCTTCGCTCTTACCCATTCCTTCCTTCTTTGTTTAGAACCACTCACTGCTTTTAACCCCCAGAAACCACGGCAAGAAAATGAGGCGACGCCTGCGCTCCTCTAAATCACAAGGTATCATTAACACGACGCCTGGATAAAGTTTTAGCAGGAACAAGATATTTTCTTGTGAACCATTAAGAGGACTGTAATATTCCAAAGTATAGTTAAATTATCCAATGTACTTGCATTAATTGCTTTTTTACTTTTTTTTGTTGGCAATGCAACTGTTTTAAGCCCCATATTTCCTTAATGAGAAAACGAGTGTTTCTGTAGAAGCATAGTTTTGAATAAGCTAATATGAACAAAGAAATTACAGATTTATATGTTTATACATAATGTATTTTGGTTTTATAATGTAATGGCGGTCCCTATATTGCTGCATGGTTGTGAGTTTTGAGTTTTAACCGCAAGAGAAGAGAAGATTATAGAAGCGGCTGAAATGAGCTTTTTGACAAGTGAAGTTGTTATACTCTCTTAGACAAAAGGAAAAATGAAGATATAAAAATAGTTAGATATTTTAAAAATTGATGAATAAAATATAATAAAATTAAATAACTGAAGAGAACACGTTCTAAGAATGAAAGACGACCACATACCAAGGATTACATTGGACTATGATGTGGGGGATATGGGTAGACCAAAAAACAGCTTAGACTTTTTGAATGAAAATTTATGAGGCCGGAAGAAGCCTTAAAGGCTTAACCTGTGAGTGTTGTTGATGACGACGATGATGATGCTGATGGTATATTTTACTAATAAATGGTCATGACTAATTATATGGCGGGCATAGCAATGGGGCTTGTATTCCGATCGGGCATCAGAAACGCTCCCCTGTCGTCAGAGATACAAATAGATTATGGACCTTGCTTTAGAGTATAGATAGATATCTTCCTGTCGTATACAAACTTCACATCGCGAGAATATGTTGTCATTTACTCGTTTAAGTTCATTAACTAAAAGCCTGTTTCATGTTCAGATTACCCCTGTGTGAAACACTTTGTCTTTCAAACTATACCATGAATAAAGTTTACAATGGTAAAACCAGAAGAGTGTAAGTGCAACACTCATTATTCTTATCATCGAACAGTTCTCAATGTTTGTCTTTGGGAACTCATTTTGTCCATCGCTGTGTTTACGGTTTCAGTTTATAGATTCGTCTTTGTATATTGAAGGAGACACTGCATTGGGAATATTTTTCCATAAACACTCTTTTAGCACAATGAGCAGAATTGTTTTTAAAATAATTTTCCCACAAAAGTTTTGTTCTTTTATAATCAAATATCGCACAACTTTAAACACCTGTATCATTATCAGAACACACCTATACGACTAGTATACAGTATGCATGCTTTCCCGTCTCATGCGGTGTGAGTTGCATGTTCTTGGCGATCCTAAAAGTACGGATGAGTTCAAAGACAGAAGTAGGGAAGAATGATAACCGTAGTCCGGCCAATGCAGTGGCATTTCTCCAGGACTCATATGTCGTATTGTTATTGATTTTTTTATTCACGGACGCTCTTTAACATCTCAAGTCATCAGCGTCCCGTTTAATTCAAGGCGTGAAACGGTCGATAAATTTTGCTCAGAGGCTTCTTCTTTCAGACTTGAGGTTCTTTTACTTGCTGTAAATCTACGAAATGGGACCCAGGGTTTAACTTCTCTCTCGAAGGGAGTCATACATAGGATTTTTACGCCCGAAAAAAATACATTGATTCTGGCCGAGATTGAAGCCCCAATCTTGGGTTTAGAACGCGAGTATGGTTACCACTACACCACCAGTACCGACATATGAAAAAGAGATGAAGCAGTTCCTTCGGAAACAATACATTAGCATAAATCTGATGCGCGTTAGTGTACATAACCTCAGAGGAAAGGAGTTAGAGTTTGTTTCTACTTGCCAGAAATCTACTGTTTTTTTCCCCCCATTGGAACGTTAGGCAGATTCCAGGACCAGCTACCCTGTATAATTGATGTTAAGGCAACTTTGCGGTCATAGTAGAAAATGTTCATGGACCAATTGCTTCTTAAACAAGATATCAGCATAAGCCTGACACGAATCAGGGTACATGGCGTCAGAGTGATAGAATTAAAACTTATGGCTGCTCTCTGAAAATTTCTGCTGAACAGTATGTAGAATTTAGGTCAGTTACAATGTATGGTTCATTCCAAGGCAACTTCACTACCATGGTAACAAATGTTTCATCTGTAATTATAAGTCAATATGTTAGCCACTGTTTAATCATTTGACACATTTGCGTAACTAGTTTACTAGTTTCTTTTGAACATATGTGGATGCATATCTTTATGAACTTTTATGAAAATATGTTTATGTTATTGCAGGTAAGTTGACTGTCCAGTGACTGACCGCAAAGATGTTCTTTACTTCTATGGAGACGTCATATGAGGATGTCACCGGAGGTAAGCTCAAATCTTGGATTTATGCTTAAAATATGTTACCAAAATAACGCATGATTAATATAAATGTAATTACAATCTTTGGTTTTACTGTTATTGTTTTGAAAGAGAAGCAAGTAAGCACCATTTTACGAATCGTTTGAGGGTTTGGGCAACTTTTTGGAGAATGAAACTTTAATTTTTCAAAATAGCTTCCAAATTTCTTATTCCGTTGGAAAAATTAGCTAAATCAATTGACAGCAACCCAAGAAATCGCTATTCTATACAAACTGCTTTCCACTAAAGCAAAGGAAGAAGTATTTCATATTATTTTTCAAATCAACAAATCTCTCCTTGCTTTTTCTACCTATTTTACCCAATTAACATCGCCAAATACTAGTACGTGTAGTAGTGTTATCGCATTAGTTTGTAGTCCACAGTAATAATTGGGATACCCCGCGCTTGACTGTTTCAAAATTATCACTCAAACCAAGCGTATGTCTTCCGATCATTTCTTAAGAAATAGGCTACAACCCTTGCGCATAGCTCCTAAGAATTTTATCCAACTTGGGCTTTGATATAAAAGCCATCCATGTCGTCAGAACTTTTTTTGGTTGATTCAGTGCCTGTACGCGTCATTCTGTGATATAAACTTTATCGCAGAACGATATAGGTTTGATGCTTGCCAACAATGGTATCACTTAATAATTCTTCGCGCCATTTCATAGATATTAACTCACTGTTCAAACGATCATTGTAACATGTGTTATGCTTCAAATTTAACTAGGAAACGATCAAAGATACGAGCGTATTTTATAGTTTTACTCTCATTGTGTTCAGTTTTACATTTTTTTCTCTCTTGTCATAATTATTTGAAACATTAAATATTGGTAGGAAGAGGGCGTGGCTAAAATAACAGTAAAGTGAGTGGAAATGAGTGAATGCGTTGAAAGCTAGTGACGAACCCACAACTCTAATAAGTTTCGTCAACTTTGACTGAAATCTAACTAAGAACGAGAAAATGGCGGATATTGTGGTGATGTCACAGTTGTACCAACAGTAAAACGTGCACTAGATAGCATAGTACAATAGGAGAAACAGAAAGTTAAAACTTAGTGACGACATAGATCAAAAGAAGATAAATATATACGACGAAATAAGCAACAGCAAACAAAAAATGGACAAAATTAAAATTCTTAATAAATTTATATTTATTAACTTTGGGCGAGTTCTATAAACCGGAGAATCCAGTAGTTGCCATAAGTATAAACTGGTAACTTGATATTGGCTCATATAAATGTGCACACACGTAGAAATGAAACCTTGCAGTCTACCGTTAAAATATAAATTCTGTTGAAATTTTAAAAATGGTGTAACCATGAAGGTAATGCATAGAACCGCCCATGTTTAAAGGTAAAAAATTGAAGATACTCGCGAATATGACAATATATTGTAAAATTATATAATGGTTGGCAACTGTGAAAAATAAAGGAGAAATCGCTGAAAGTGCTGCACAGAACCGCCCTAGTGAGGAAAAAGCAAGATATTGATCCGAACATGGCGGCATGTAATTTCGCTATACTAATAACACACCATCTAAGTCTCGGGTGTCAAAGGACTACACACAGTCCACATCGTGCTATAATAATGCCTCCACTCACCCTCCGTTGTTTCTACTCCTTTGCTTGCTAACTATATAAGATAGTTTTTAATTAACTTTTTAATTAAAACTATATAAGATAGTTTTTAATTGTACGCCTATTTATTCTTTGTTTTATTATCATTTATGTACGAGTATCTCTTAGCCAGAAATAAGTCCGCGTCGGACACCCTCTCGGCATTTGCTTTGAATGTCATTCTTACTGTGCAAAATATTAATTACTTTACTAAATACCACGTGTTTTATTCAAGTATTGTCACTTGCTTCTTGTTCAGCTAGTTATGAATGCACTGAGTACATTTTTGGCATGAAAGTAACACAACTGCCCTCAACAACGTTTCAATTTTGTTTCTCTGGAGTGGTGAGAGTGATGAAGGCCTTCACAATTTATGGATTTATTATTGTCAAATATGTGGGCAATCAAACGATATATGTAGCTTATTTACACCGAAATAAATAAATGATTCTAAACTAATTACATAACAAAGAAATGAATTATTATTTAATATTTTGTAAAGTGTAAATGTTAAAAATAACTTTTACTTATTTATTAAAATTAAAATTGTCAGAAGTACGGTCCACTATTTACTTGCTCAAATCATTGGTACAATATACAGAACCTGTGCATTACGATAGTCGGTATATAATTTTTGAAATTTGAAGAAACTTGAGAGATATAAGTTTCCGGTTAGCAGCATTGGAATGGAATTGTTGCAGCTGCAGGAAAAATTGAATTGTGATCATACAATGAATATTTGATGCTCTTAAGATTGAGACTCTAGAGTATTTTCGTACGGTGATTGTTTACGATCCTAAATATAGCCTAAGCGAAAAAGAATGTCTGAAAAAATTAGAGATATTTTCTATACTCTGCTCCTTTACACACAAAAGTCTATAACTTGTGTGTAAAGCTATGACAAGGAAGAACAGTCTTGAAACACGGACTCACGGGGTTTCCAGCAACAATAGTCACACTGAAACTATTGCTCATGTGGAAACCATAGTGAAGAACGATATTGCTCATTAGAAGCCATAGTGAAGAGCGATATTGCTCATTAGAACCCTTGGGGAAGAACGAGCCAATAGTGAATTACAAGGAAATAGATGAATTTCAAATTTAATTCACTGCAATACCATAAAACCTACACAAATATCTCCGTTGAGGAAGATTTGTTATAGTTGGATACTCCACAACTTCACAGAAAAACAAAAGGCAGCAAGAGTGGAGTGGTGCCAGAAAAGTTCTCGACATGTCGACAATGCCTTCTCAACACCAAAGCTGCACTTACTATGACCCAGAATCAAAGAGGCAGTCGGCGATCTAGGTCTTCTCAAATGACGACCCCCCCTCCGTGAAGGTTAAGTGATGCGTAAGATGTTAGCTAATTTCTTATCAGAAATGGTCATGTTCCAATCATTTAACTTCAGGAACGTAACTGTCATTGTCAACCACAATTGCCTCCCCAGAGTCTTCAGAGCTGTGACAGAAAGACATTTCGAGCTTCAGGATTGTTGCTTCATCACGGAAGTGCCTCTGTCCACACCTCTTTGGAAATAATGCTATTTCTGCAAGAATCGCGAGAGATACTGGTAAACCACCCATCCAACAGTTCAGATCTGCTCCCGGAATTTTATTTCCGTTTTCAAATGCCAAGAAAACACCGAAGAGTCATCAATCTGGAAGAAGTTGACGAGTACTAGGAAGAGGAAGTTAGCGCCATCTCTAAAAGACATGGAGTGGCTGCTACCATAGTTAACCGAATGAAATCTTGTATACGGACGCTCTTTAACGGTCGTCAACGTCCCATTTAATTCAGGGCGTGAAACTTTTGGTAAATTTTGCTCATAGGCCTCTTTTTACAAGCTTGAGGTTCTTTTACTTGCTGTAAATCTAAGACACTGAACTCACGGCTTTACTACCATTTCGAAGAAGTCATGCTTACAATTTTTACGCCCGATCTTGGGTCTACGATGCAAGTAGGATTATGACTAGACCACCAGCATCAACAAGTACATAGAGGGGATAGAAATTACTTCATAAAGAAATGAACACTGATGAGTTATGACCTTTTGTTTAGCAGAATTCCGAAGAATTAAACATCTACAAGGGAGAAGTGAATTTCATTCCTCTTGTAAGGCTTTTGCTCTAGAGCAGGTAATGGTCTCGGGCATCAGCTTTGATTGCATTCATGTGGAAAATGTTTGGTCCATGCTTTTGGCTCAGGCATTAGAACGTCTTTCTCCCGATGTGTACGCTCCAGTTGGATTTCTGGTTAAGGCAAGTCGCCAGATGAGCTATCTCCCGGAGTTGCGAATGCGACATAACTTTAGATTCCAAACTCATTTGCACCATCATTAATTAGTCCTGAAGATTTATGCAAGAGATGTCAAAGAAATAGTGCGCTAATGATCTTCGGGTCGACTGAGGTCTTTTTCTTCAGGGGAGATTTAGATTAACTTTTAATGCTTAAAAACTAAAGTCCAGCTGTAAAGAAGTCTATTGTAATTATTTAAACTTCATTCCAGCCCTTGAATTAAATAAATGTGACCCTCTTATGTAGTATTTGATTTGTTTTCTGAGTAATTGTTTTTGCAAACCCCAGTCTAAAGAACAAGCTCAAGGTCTCTTGAACCCGTTTAGGCTACTGTTAATGTCATGAGTAATGTGGAGTCCCCACCGTGTTTCTTGTTGGAGTTTGAGAGCAAAAAATCTTTAAATACTGTGACACGTTATCGTTTATATATTTTTTGTCTACAGTACATATTTAGAGTCTATTTTGGGAAAGTGTAAACGTAATTACTAAGCATTGGAATTTCTAAGCACTAAATTCACAATGAAGTTATGTTGCTACTGAACTGCAGATAAAACATGTGTCTGGTACAATAGTTCAGGAGTTACAAATCACTCTTTCCATTTATGCCTGTCACTTGTTTACCTGCCTGTTACTTGTTTACCTGCCAGCCGATGGCTCATTATAGTTTGTGTTCGTACATTCATCGACCTACTAGTATACTCCATGTATATTAATCAAAAACTGTTTTTTATCATAAACAATTCTGTCTGTGAAAGAACGCACCCCTTTAAATTATTTTGACATTTCTGTGAATGTGTTTAGGCTCTGAATATAGGGCTAATAAAATTTATTTCTTCAATATTCATTCATTTGAGAAACATTATTTTAACTAAATGATCTCTAGATAACACTTGTCATGTACTTCTAGCGGATGAGCTCCCATTTAAAAGCCTATAATTATATTTTTAATTAAAAGTTGTACCATTTGAATAAATTAACGAAAAACTCTTACTATGTCTTAGTAGGAAATGTATGCCACACAGAAATTTGCAGGTACTTTTTTTACTGACCTTTGACCCCTTTAGATTACTGGAGAACAATATGGCACCGTACAGAAATGGCTTCTTGTTTTTAATTATTCTCAAATCGTAAGCAATCAAGAATGTGGCCTTCAAGAACACATGCATTGAGGCATACGGTCGTCATCAATTTAAATAATTGCTCTCATGATCAAAGTGACGTATTTTTCACAATAAGATAACTAACTACTGAAGCGCTCAAAGCGTATTTCTGAGCATAATTAAAACCATCCCAAGTTCAAAGGCCAAATGTAAACTATTTGTTTGCCAAACCTCTGTATAGTTACGGTGATCATGGAAAGGCTGGCTGATCCAGAGCCAATAGCTGCAGATTGCATTAATTGCATTCAATGGAGTTAATGCAGTAAACAAAAAACTAATTCCTTAAAATTATGGAAACTAAGGTAGTCGTAAAATACTTATTTCACTGTTTTAGGAAAAAGTGGGCTAAAATTGCGTATTATCGTTGTATAAATATTCTTAACACCTCTAGTGCAACATCACTCCCTTAATTCCTGGTAGAGAAATGGAGGCAATCTTACGAGGCACGCTAATCTTCTGATCTTCCAGAGTTTGTTGTTTGTGCATTCTCTTTTTAATTAACATCTTAGGGAGTTATATAGAGTATTATTAACTTACCTTGCTTGAACCCTTTTTAATTTAATTTAAAGAAATGGGCCATATGAGCTGCGTCAGAATACTTGAAAAAATAAACATTGGTTTTTATTTTAGTGAATTCTGCTAAAAGTGAATGTAAAATCATACAAGCAGTAACTGTTAGCACATTAAAATTTGATCCTATGTTTATTTCGCCTTCTTTCAGCACAATAACAATTGTGAAACTAAAGCTCGTCCGAAAAATAAATACGGTTTTGGATTTACTCTCCATCCTCTACATTGTTAAATTTTTGTTTATAAAATATGTATCTAAGTGTTTTAGCCTGAACATGAATATTGTTTCACAAAGAACATATAGCCTTTGCACTGAGCATGCTATATTATGTATAAATCATACATAAATATTAGCTCTTTAGAAGGAAACCTGCACGGCGTCACATTTTGCGTTACATATAAAACTAATTTCATAAAAAAACTGCCGTGGTCTCCTCTGCTTAAGAGAAGGTTAATTTTTAAAAGAATAACGATAGCTCCAAAACTAATGTCATCTACATTTTGTATACTTGTCATTCTAAATTTCCAATAATTTTATGAATGTTATTATATCATCTATTTGCCCTATTCCGATTCAGGAGAAGATATATTCCTATCTTGTTCTGAGTGTGCCCTGAGTTGTCCTTCCCTTTGATTTATATTTAAAAAGTAGCTAAGAAAGTCTTTTTCATCCATTCTTTGGATGTGATTGTACAATTATTTTCCTTTCTTCTACACCATTTAAAGTACACAGTAGAGTTAAAAAGAAACGGAACTTTGCCTAGTTCCGGCATGTTATATAGGAAACTTCTCAGTTTACCTTCTTGAAGTACGGTATATGGCCGATGTGACGGCGCAAGACTAATAATAATCCGATTGACTAGTATAGCATACAACCAAGTACACCTCGAATTCATTTCTGAAAATTAAAATGTCAATAAGGGGACATCTCAAACCACTCAAGTGTCTTCGCGATGCAGTGCGACGAAAAGGGCAAGGAAAGAATTGGATTTTCTATCACGATAACGCCCTAGCACATACCGGTCACGCCTGAAAGAATTCCTCACTTGATCTTCCTCATTCTCCGTGCTCTATAGATCTTATTCAGCTGAGTCAAGGGTCAATAATTTATATTGTAGTTGAAAATTAGTAATATTATATTGAATTGTTATACACTTTGCAACTATTAAATTCTATTAATATAACACTTTTATATTTAGCACTTGTATTTCTCGCCATATTTTGTATTTAAAATCAATCATACAAGAACTATCCACAGACAATCGGGTTCCTTGCCCAGTTCGTTCCTCTTACCAGCATTCATTCATGACAATATTTAGAACTATTTTGTCCCAAAATAATAGCCACGAGTGACCGAGGTCGTTAAGGCGCGCGGACTCGTGAGTGGAAGCCTGGGGTTCGATTCCCGCCAGAACCGTCCTTCCTAACTGAGAATTTTTAGGTACCCTAAACTTAGGCCTGGAACGTTTCCTTCCTTAAAAAAAAAACATAATTTCATCTCATGTATCATCAGTGTCCACCATCTATGGCGCCTCAGAAGTAAAAACGGGCGTTAAACACTATTTAAAAAAATGCCAAAATAGCATTTCTTTGGATGTTTGTTGACAGCGAATGCATTCATGTACTTGTTTATAGTGATTACTGATTAACGGTATTCTCAGAGAGTAAGTCACTCAACATAGCGCGCAGCAGTATAAGCGGGGATAACAATGTAGGGGCTGCAACGGGGAACGCTGCTTCTCTCTGTAAAGTAGTTCTTCTTATTAATATTTATACATTCAATCATGACGAGTTGCTATATCAGGAAGACACTATTTAATGTTTCCACAGGAAGATCTTCAAAGTCATGGACGATGGTAATAAGGATATGATTTGTTGATGTCAAAGAAACTATAGCAAATTGTTCAGTACTTTCCTTTATCAGTCCTACTCTTGCAAGACACAATTTCTGCTGGTACGAAGCAGGTTCCAGTTTCGTTCATTCTTCCCATTATTTGAATACTGCTGCAGTTTTGAATAGTCCTGGCGAATGACCTTGTATCGAGGCAATTCTAGGAAATTTGTGGGGTGGTAATTTTTTAGCTGCCTAAATGTAACAAGTAATTGTAAGCAAAAAAGATGAGAGCGGTACAGGTATGAATAAACCTTCCTACAATTTGTTCAGTATGGAAGTAAGAGAGATTCAAACCCGATTCCGCCATGAATGCATAAACAGAAAATGAACTCGACCAGAAACCACTGCGTATCTTTTGATCATTCGCCAGGACTATCAAAACTACTTTACACTCCTCTGATCACATAAACTGCATTCCATATGTGCCAACAAACCTTCAGGTTTAGGAAATAATCTCTGCACTTGCATAATGCATGTGTGCAGTGAGTATACTAACACTTTACCTAAGGTGCCAAACAGGTTTCATACGCTCTGTAACGTTCTCCTGTGCATACCTGGTTCTTCACCTTTTTCTAGAGTAAACAGAGTCTTTGAGGATGTACGACTATTATTTTGGGATAGACCTAGCGTATCTAAAGCCTATGACGCTTTTATTTTACTAGTTCCATATTAATTGTATCATTTCCTGGTGATATTTGTTTTTAAAGCCTTTTAGTATTGTCTGTAATTCTGCTAGCTCTGTAATTCTTCTAGTGCGATTAAATCATACTTAACATCGATTATTGCTAACATCGCCATTTTATGTTCCTTCTCATTAGCCCAATGAACTCCAAGTAAGCGTTTTATTACTTTGTAGGCCGTAATTTGTGCTCCATGTGCATATATTCTATATAAGTAACAAAATTTTCCAAGCTTTTTCGATTTAGTTCCTTATTTCTCTTATAGTTGTATTATTTATTTAATTTATTTAATATTATTCTAACATAAAAGTTGGGCTTAATTTTTATTTCTAAATATATTTTAATGTATTTCTTCGTTTCATATTTTAAGCTTTTTATTTGTTTAATCTCATTAAATGAACATTTTAATGTCAGTTTATTTAAACTACGGAATGGAAATCTTAAGAAATCAGTAACCTTTATATAACCTTTAATTTCCTTTTGAGCGAAAATGCAGTAGTGAGGCGACTGCATTAGAAAGCAACGGTTGATGAAAGGCTTCTCATTTTGCCTTTCTGCAGTGGAAAGACAGGGTCGTAGCAAGAAGCTCTTGGCGAACGGTATCTCGTAAGACGCCCGACCGCGGCTTTTAAGTCTGAACGTAAGCTTGTGGCGAGGGAGGGGAAGGCAGGGAGGAAAAGGTCTTAGAAGAGAAGTTGTGTTTGAGCTCCACACGGAGCAGCATGCAGATGAGAAGGATGTGAACCAAACAGTGTACAGATATTCCTTTACTTAGCGTTGAGCCTTGGATGGTGGGATGAGGACTGAGAAATGTGAAATTCCCGATGCTTCTTCCTCTGCAAACTGGCCGCTCCGAGAGGCTTCTGAAAGTACCGTCGCCTTCAACACTATCGCTGGTGTAACGTGGTGTCCCAGGCTTTTCTTGTTGACGTAACCAGACTGACAATCATACCTGCTGTAACCACTCAACATCCATCTGATCTCACTCCAATTCTCAGACATATTTCACTCACTCCCATTCCTTCTTTTGGGCGATAAATGTAGGTGATAAAATTTGAGGTGTAAATTTTCTGTGTTCACTAAATATCGGAACATTTCTTTACGCAGAATGTAACACAGTTATAACACAGTGCACGTCTTATCTGAATAATTGTCTCTCTTATATAACAGCAAACGTTTTTGTCAACTTTTAAAATAGCATATTTATTAAGAAACATACAAAATAAAACATACTTCAAAATAATGTATTTTAATATTGGTTCATAACGTTATATTTTATTATATCAGTAATATTTAAGAAAGGAGTGAGGTTAATTTTGTAATTTTTACGAACGCAATCGTTTTATAACATCTAATTATAAAAAATAAATTAATAAAATACAATTAATATTATTGTAAATTTTATAATGAATTACTCTTGAAGTAATTTTATTGTGCTTATGACGTCAATGTATCGACGCAAATTATTTAGTTCGATTGTCTGTTAGCGAAGATGGATTTTAGCTGTAGCAAAAAATGCTGAATTGTCACAAATACCGAGAAAATAAGAAGCTTACCAGAAAGAACATGACTGATTCATTAATTGGATGAACAGTAAAAACATTAAGGCTGTTTCAGAAACTTTAACATTGGCATATATTTCAAAATAGTATTATAAACTACAATAAATTCATTTAGTGACTGATATTAACTTATTAATGTTTTGTTAATTGTGTAATTATGTATTTTGAAATGAAGATGAATGATTGATTCTGTTTTCAGTAATACATAAATTGTTTCGTTAATAGATAAAAAATTGCAACACATTGTACATGCTCATAATGATCATGCGTAAATGATATGTCCTGTGTTCAGTTGAGCCGTTAGGACTTTACATGCCATTTTTGTCCTACCTCAATTCACTGATCTCATATTCGGTTTTCGTCCAGCATGAGCATCTAATTCTCGGAATGATTCGCACTCTCAGATGCCACATTCTCCCTTGATCAAATACAAACACCTGCTGGTATTGCTGTCGTATTTTTGGCGATTTATATTCGTTTTGGTAGAGAAAATATGGAGTCAGTTAAACGTGTTTTTTTTTTTTGACGAATGTACAATTTTAATGGGCAGCAGGGTATTATTGTATTACCATTTTAACAATAATAAAACACGTAATATTTACTATGGTATTTTATGCAATTAATTTCATTATATAGCATTTTATTAATGGTCTTGACTAACAATAAAAACTGTTTATAGCTCTGGTATAAAAGTTTTAATTTATATAGCCATTTTGAGAACTATTAATACTCTAGTTACATTAATTATAATTATTCTTTGCAGTTAATAGCTCCGGTTCATAGGTTGTTGGAATTTGAAACATTTTTATTTGAATTAATAGAAACTATTCGACACACTTCTAATTTTCTAACGAATTCTGAATGCTGAAAGAGGGCGTAACACAAATATTAAAAATAATTTTACTTTGAGAACGGGAAAGTTTGAGAATGTAGGTCGCTAGATCTCGCTTTTAACACTTGTCACACATTTAAAATTTGCTTACACTGTGGCCGTTTCCTTCCTTAAAAATAAATCCTTTCCCAATATATCATTTCATCTCATGTATCATCAGTGTGATGCCTTTGTAGCAAAAACGGGCGTTAAACACTATTCATTCATCACAATGAAGCTACTGTTAAAGAGTTATTATTTACAATTTATACTCATAATTCTTTCCTAATGTTGAGTGGTGCAACTTTAGCCCATTTATACCCAGTGGTAAATGAAAAAAACACATTGTTATTACCTCTTCATTGTTTAACACTTATTTTAAATTTAAAGTGCGCAAAAATGTTTATCATATTTATTTCCACCCAGGAATCTTCATTCTCCTTCCTTGCTGCTGTGTCTAAAATCATCGTGAGGGAACGAGCTTCACATTCTCTTAGTAAAAGTGCAATATTTTCTGTTTTTGTAACGATAAAGGTTTCAAATCTCTTAAAGTTATTCCTGATATTGTTTAGATTGATTTTTAAGAATAAATATTTTCATGTGGTTTAATAACAATTCAGTAACAGAATAAGTAGAATAAACAGAATATATCTAAATAGAATTAAATAAGTAGAATAAACAGAATATATCTAAATAGAATTAAATAAATAGAATAAACAGAATATATCTAAATAGAATTAACAGAACTTACAAATAAAGGGAGAACTTAACATTCGTGGAAAGCAAAAATTTTTCCCGGCATTCTCCTAAGTGATCAGGGAGAAAGTGCGAATAAAAGTTCAAGGGATTTGAATCCGAGTCCTCCTAGACGGAAGTCCCAAGCCTTATTGCTCGAGCAATCCTTTCCGTTCTAGACCAGGTGCTCCTGGTGTATCAGATTTAGATAATCCTGATGGTAGTTAATATGAAAAACAACCCATAATAATAGTAATGGAATATTTTAACGGGAAAGTACAGCAACAATAGTACTATAAGAGCATTAACCCTTAAGAAAAGTAAATGCGGACCCCGGAACTAGAGACAGATATTTTAAGTGTTAACTTGCCGGTATAAAGAGTTCGCACTCTCTTTTAAGGGAGCATTAGGTAAAATAACACTAGATATAGCAAAACAGTAATCTATATATGCCATTTGGACAGAAGTAATTCATTGAAAAGTTAGGGCACGCAGTACTGTGAAATAATCCTTCCTTCCAACTATGTCTTTAAGAGATACTCGTTAATATTGCAATTTGGTGTTTTATACTCGTATTTAAGCAAACATTGTTATGCATTTATCTTCTAAAGTATATATTTATCTTCATTGCAAGGCTCAAATAAATATACTTTTTTCAAGATATATATAATACGAGTAAAGTATATCTCACATGTATATAATATGTTTGATATTTAATATGCATATATCCACATTTGAATGCTTGAAAAGTAATTTAACATGTAATCACAGATTTGTTCCCGTCAGCCATTAAATTTTTTGAGTTCTTTGTTAGCTCAAAAAGCAGTATGTCAGTCGATAATCAAAATAAAACATTCTGAACAAATAATCCTAAAAATTTAATTAAAATTTGACTTAAATGGATTAATGTGCCTAAATTAGTGATAGCAGCCCTTATTATCCTAAACTGAATTATTTTTCGTATTACCGTTACCAATGTGCTCTTAGAATGAACTATGGTCAGGAAGTACAAGCCAGCATAATAAAACCTTATAATTATACTTTGAGTTCATAAAGACTACACATCCCTTCAGGCAGTTTCAAAACGGCGTAACATCAAACAAACAGGAGAACCATGGTGCGTAACAGTAGGAAACTCCAAAGTCGGGTCGCGAAAGGGCATCATCGCCACTTGAAGCTTCAAGATATTACAGTGAGAGAAGTGGGGGAGGGTGGAAAGGGGCGTGTTCCTATCTTCAGTACAAGGTCGTTTAATCAAAGTAATGAAATCTTACCGTTTAATAGTGCGGAAAATAACGGAGCACCCACATACATGCATACACGCATGCTCTTCCCTACCCCAAAACACTTCAAGCTTAACACCTTGGGGGAATATCTGACAGTGCAAGAACAGGTTAAATCTCGCAGAACAGTCTTCAACAGAGAAAATAACTTGAACAAGTGTCTAACATATTCTCATATCATTAGTTCATAAAAGTTATTCTTAGTAAAAAATAAGTTTTGAAAGTTGAATAAAGCAATCAATGGCTAACATTAAATATCTTTCTTAATCCCCTCAATATAACTTAGAACAATTTGAGTTTACAGCAACTTCTTAAGGTAGGTTTTTTAAACAGTACACTATATGAAAATGCAATATTGTAGTAAAATGCATCAAAAGTAATTACTTTCAACACTAATGTAAAAATTAAACGATGTTCCACTGTTTTAAATATAGACGAACATTAATGCATTGATATCTTGATATATAATTCAGCTTTGCATAATTAGCAAGCTTATGGCAAATTAAAGTTTGTATACTAATGCAAAAAGAGACATGCATGTGTAATTTTATTTTTTTTTTATTTTTTTTTAAAAATTTTTTTTTATTTTTTTTTTTACAATTAGTGATATTAAAATGAGAAAAGTTGACTGTATTGCCTACTTCTAAAAAACTGATTTGCAGATACAGTATTTTATAAAATTAAAGTAAATTCGTAATACCCTATCTGACAAATCGGTTACAATATTCAGAAGAAGAATTTCTACCATTGTTGCGTAAGATCCTGATTTCCGCTTTCTCTAATAATGATATGTTTCATTTCCAAACATTTCGATACAATTTCTTCCTTAACAATCCAGGGGTAAATGTAGAACGCCCAGGACTTCAAATTACGTACACAACTCCCATGTAACCGTTGCAGATGAATTCCAACTTTTAGACGGAATTTGAGTGCGGGAAATAAAGGTATTAGTTAAATTTGAGATAAAAAGAACTAGTATATAAATGCTTGGCAAATAAGGGAGTTCAAAACACGAATTCTTGTGCAAGACACAATTCAATATACAGAAATCAAAGGAAATAAAGGATTGAAGGTGATTCTACCATGTTTAAACATGCTTTATACTGAATCTGATTCTTGTTAGGGTTTTATAATTCAATTTTAATAGGCATTTTTCAATAAATGGAATGGTTTAATCGTTTTTACCAACCTGTATATTAAATTTTTATAAATAATGCATTAATATTAAGAATAATACACTTGTTAAAGATTAGTATGCAAATTTTGTTTAGCAAAATGCCTTGGTAAATAGTGGTCTGCTTTATAAAGATGTCATGATTTGTAACAAACCGGCTCTACAGGGTAGGCCTGCTATTTCTGCCCAAGTAAAGAGCTTTCGACAAAAACGCAATTTTCTACTTGAATTTGTTAAAGCGTTTTTTAAAACAACTTTGTGGGGAAAGAGCGTTTATATTTTGCCCCCAAGAATAAATACTAAACACAAAAATATTGAAATAATTATTTTAAATATCTATTGAGCTACAAAAGTAAATCAGCAGATATTCAAGTTAAAAACAATAAGGGCTTCAAAAAGTTCTTTGCTTTGTTTAAGAAGCCAGAAAAAGTAATAATGTGCAAAAGGAAGTGATAATGCATATTATTAATATGCATGCTATATTATTTAGCATATTACAAATATAGGCTGGTCTTGATGGCTTCATAAAGGAGAAATATATTCAATATCTGATTACTGTGTTTCATAATGAATGCATGATCTTAATGAACTACAAGAAATAATACCAGTACTTTTATGATTAAATTAAAACATTTTTAATTTATTAGCCTTGACGAGTTCAAAAATGTTTCCAATTATCCATTCAAATTGCATAATACTTGCAACTTAAATTTGTCATAGATTTAGTAGGACTAAGCCTAAGGCTTAGTACGGGTCCTGTTGGACCATTGAACCATTTTAATTAATTTACACTTAAGATGTCAAAAGGAAGGTGACCAGTTCATATATTTAAGTACCTAGGTACCATTAGTTTGATGCTCAGATAGTACTAGAGCGTTAAATAGCTGATGTTTGTCCAGGGACCTTTTTTCGGGTATGGAGCTATTTAACGTGTCGCAAACGTATGTCACGAGATCCACGACTTTTAAGTCTTTCCCCCGTATGACGTACGCTAAGGTTTTTTACTTCTCGAAAAAACATATTCAACCGGGGGGGGGGGGGGAATTTGAACCCGCGAACCTTACTCCTAAGTAATAGCTTAAATTCCTAATTTTCCGTCCAAATGACTCTAAGTTCGTAAATTAACTTTGCATGTTTTTCTGCTTTGAAGCCTTTCATATTCGTTATAAAGAGTTCATAAATAATTATTCGTGTTATTCTTACAAATTTCACATTTGGTATAATTAAGATTTTTTATAATATGTAGTCTCTATTTTAATTTTATTTGTTTCATATTTGATACCTAAATATCTGTGTAGCTTTACAGTATATCTCAAAATGAATAAAAAGGTTTAAAGAAACTATATCATAGCTTATGTATAACCATTTTGAGACAATAAGATTAAAACTGGCCAGCAAGAAGAATTTTGAATGTTGAAAACTGTAGTATTAGTAGTCAAGCTGTAATATTTGTATCAAAACTTCCTAGCGCTGTACACCTCTCTTTCATTGGTCTTTTTTTCTCTTGTATAACTGTTTTAGATGGTCTCTTTTTATTGGAATTAATCTTTTCATTATTTTCCGCAAGAATTTAGCTTCTTTCTATCGTACTTGTCACTTATCCTATATGTTTCAAACATTTTTCCTGCTTTTTTTAAGGCAAGCGTGTACTCATATCAGACATATTTACTACTGCCATATTTAGACACAAAACTAATCCTGCAAGTAAACGCAGCTCATACCAACCCATGATAATAACGCCAATGTAAATAAAGCAGCTATGTTATTGTTATATACTCAAACAAGACACTACCAAATTACCCGGAAACTCTTAATTCCAATCTTAAAATGGACCATATGCCTATTAAATTAAGAAATCATTTTCTTTACTAAGCTCTGCTTATGAGAAATAGATTGAAAAACGTGCCTGGAAATATGAAAAATAAAAACGCTTATATTGATTCCTATGAATCTTGTATGCACATAATAATACAAATGATAACGAATGCCAGTTGTTTTAAATTGCATGTGAAATTTAAAAAACTCAAAAAAGTTGAAAATTGTAAGATATATGAGATTTTATCCTAGAAAGAGATACGCGCGTACCATAAAATGATTCCTCTGAATTTTTAACTTCTAGTACAAAAATATCAGCTTTGTTTTTGAATAATTTTTACCAAAATACCAGTGAAGTCTCCCATGTAATAATAAATAATGATAAGTACAATAAATGCTTTACTAAGCACCCTAAAATGATTCCCCTGGGTTTTTAACTTCTAGTGCAAAAATATCAGCTTTGTTTTTGAATAATTTTTACTAAAACATCAGTGAAGTCTCCCATATAATAATAAATAATGATCAGTACAACCAAATGCTTTACTAAGGACCCGTATATTTATCATTTTAAATGTGGATAATATAACATAAATTAACTCTACTATGACTTACATTTTATACACAGAATTGATTTAAATGTAATGAGTATGAAACAATTCCGTCGCTAACAAGATGTCAACAAAAGCTTGATACAAGATTAGGGTGTATGATGTCAGAGGAAGGTGGTTACAGTTTGTAGCTGCAATGCAGAAAACTGATATATTTACATCCGAACGCTGGGCAAAGTTTAGATTAAATTACACTGTATGGCTGTTGCTAAGGCAACTTAAATGCTTCATCACTAGTAATGTGATAGGGAATCTATGATCTGCCCGTTTATATTTATAAGTTATGACATTATATATGTAAACGACTAGTTTGCCACTGACTAATGAAGCTTTCACTGAAAATTATACTATACAATTGCGGAAGTTGTGAAGTCTATGGTACTCACTATGATGCTGGCATCAAGTAAAGGCATTTTTTTTTTTTTTTACTGAGTTGGAGTTTCGTTGATTGATTTTTTAATTTTGCAACTTATGTTTCAGCGCACTTTATCATAAAATAAAACAAAACATTAAATAATTTACTCCGCAAGGTCTGAATCTACGATTTTAGAAGTTGCAATCTATCGCCTTATTCATTATGACATATGTTGTTCAGTGCTGTGCTGTTATTTGATCATCCATGACTTTAAAGTACGAATCGCACAAATCTTGAAAATACTGATGATGATATATTGAAAATTTGAATTTCCTCGCTCGCGAAGCAGGTTTGAAGAGAGTTTGCCTATTTTGGTTTAACACTCACTTATCAGTATGACTTTAATTTATTTATCCCCATATAACTCCGTTTTTCCTTTTGACTTATAGTAACAGGAAAAGCACCAGTACAGTAATTGATAGTAATGGTAAATAGACAAACAAAACTATCAGTAGTCTGATTTAAAATGTATTTTATGCTTGTGTAGATTTCTCTCTTAAAACAATTTACTCAAATCTTTCCTACTACATGGCATAAGTTGGCTATTTAAGCTTATTATTCCTATCATTAGCATATTGACGTTAGATAACTAAAATTGAAGCTGCAAAGGGAACAAAGTCGTTTGAATAGGTAATTAGAAAAAGATCAATTTTAATTTTTTCCAATGCCTACTTTTTTTTAAAAATGAACTTATAGCATTTCAGTGTAGGCCATCTGCTGTTTGGAGCAACGCTTTTCAAAACTGTAAGCTCACTAGATTCACCACTATGACTAATTAGTAGAATAAAGATACAAAATTCATGCAGTGTATTCTATTTGCTATCCTACAAACCAGCACTTTATTATTAAAGTGTAATAACTATAGTGTAATAGAAATAAATAAGGTGGAAAATAACAAGGAGAAACATTAAGATGAATGAAATGAAATGGTAAATAAAATTTATCACGATAGCGAAGTAAAGGTGTTTATAATTAAACAATTTGGTTCTGACCTTGATGAAGGCACCAGCTCTAAGAAAGTGTTGACACACAAAGAAAAAAAAACCGGATCTAATGTTAGGTGCTTGTATTTAAGTGCCAGGTACTTTTTAAGCTGTCTTTGAATGAGATACCTCTGTGAGGTATAGGTATAGATACTACCCTAACAGGGTTTTGTAGCAGACCGGATTCTGTTTCCAATGTCATTCTTTCATTACAAAGTATAAGTACATATGCTCAGCTACCAGTATCACTGGTTGGGCGGTCTAATGTGCGATTAATATCTGCTTCTTTAGGTATCTCATCGTACTCCATTTTCCGCAAGAACGCACTGCTACAGGAAGATCCCCTTCAAGGAGTGGCTTGTGTGTCTAGGAACTAATCAGGGTATGTAGATTTCGCCTTAAAGCATCTGAAGGGGTTGGAATTTCTCCCTGTTAGCAGTGTTTGAATTTAGAAACTATGGTAAACTCCAGCTCCGATTCATATAAGCTAGAGTAATACATTTGAGATTTACATTTTTTTTTTTTTTGCACATTAAATACATTACATGTTTTATTATACTGCTATGTTTTTTCCTACATCACTAAAATTTATCTGTTGTTTAACCTCATATTTATTGACTAGCTTTAGTTTTTAATTACAACCAATATACCTTTATAGGGGAGGTGTAAGTAATTATGATAAAATGTCAGTTTCTGCACTTATTGTTTTCCAAGCTGAAATATTTTTGCTGCAGTCAAGCCGAGTCCCAAATTCAAATGAAAATCAGTAACAATTTTAATGTATTTAAGTGCATTTGGCCTCATTAGGAATGATAAAATTATACACAGCTGTGAGCCTATATGCCCTTAACTGGCATGAAAAATGAACACCCAATTATCTCGATATTATCCATAAATACGATATTATCTATAATTTAGCCTGAAAGTCTCCATATATTTAACACTACTACTAATAATTATTATAATAACAAATAGTATGATTTTATTACCGTCACCAAATCAGGCAGAATATTCATATTTCAATACACTTTTAGCTTTTATTCAGATCTCTTATGCAAAGCCATCATTGACAAAAATTGAATAATCTACTTCATTTTGTACAACCATATAAGAATCAAAATGGCTTTCCATTAAATTTCTTAATTTTAAAGAATGCTGTTGTTTCAATTTGAACGTCTAAGTATTGTCTTATCGAGGTAGAGAGTGACAAATAGAAAACAAAGAAATGTAAATATTCTGATAGAGAAGGGGAACACTAAAATGCAAAGTAGTGCATTTGGTCATTATGTCGTTTTTCCTTGGCGGAGGTCGCAAGCCGAGGGCAAAGTGAGACGGTCAGGCAGTGTGTGTGTCTGTGTGCTGCAGGAGAAGATGACGACGTCGAGGTGTAAGGGTAATGAGACACGTTCCTTAATGCCAGAGACGTGGGGTAGGGTGGGGTGGAGAAAATGACATCAACTGTTGGAGAAGCGACGGTGCTGCCGCCACCGCGACTTGCTTGAGAAGGGTCCAAGTAGATTTCCCTGAGGTCTCCTACGAGATCTTTTCGCTCTGTCACATAGTCAAGAGCTGTGCTTCCCTTCCGTTCTACTTCACGGGCTACTCGAATTGGCTGACATCCGAGCTCGAGATTTTAATCGACATCTCTGCAAAGCAGCCAACATTCGCGCGTTGATTTCCTCGCTAGAAGGCACCTCTCCGATAACGCGTGTGTGGATGAGGAGAGATTAGCGACGGTAATGTTGGTATGGTTATGGTCGTAATACTGCGGCATGTTTAGGGATTTCGGAAGGTGTAGAATCACGAGGTTGGGAAATGAAAACAGTATGTAGGTATTACTGGAATGAGACGGGAAGCCTTTGGAGTGGGTTACTTCAGTAGATCCTTCTGCAGATTTATTTTAACTCGTTAAGATCTTCAGTCTAGATCCTGTTTAGTGGGAAAGATAGACACCATTCAGAACGGCTTTTCTTGGCACGATGGAATTCACTGACCGTATATTTTCAAGTGTTTTTACATTTCTTTTCTTAACTAACGGAGATTTCTGGGGTTACCGCCCCTACTCTATAACTAGTTTTTGTTGTTAGTTGTGTTTTATAACTCCTCTTATCCAAAGTCTCACAAACATCTGCGTTCCAATTAGTCTGTGACCGTAAACGTCACTCAATGTCTTCATTTCACATATTCAAACCGTATCAACTGATTTTTTTTGTATATCTCAACAAACTTAGATGAAAAATAACGCCTTCATGTGCATTACTTGTGATTTCATATATATAATTTTATTATCCAGTACCCATTACTTAAAATAGACACCAGATAACTGAACATACTTTTACCAACGATGAACAAGTTTCGTGAAGCCGTCGCGGATAATGAAGTTTAGAGAATGCATGTGAAGCTTTTTCTACACAAATTTGGGACAGGAACGAAACATGGGTACCCTATTACAAAACGAAATCATATGACCAGAAAGTGCACCTGGAAAAATCTTGGCAGCAGGTTTTTTGTTACGTAAATGCTATTTTCCTGTAACTTTTGGCACCCCAAACTTTAAAAATCTGTTAAGCAAAATTTAGAGGTGAAAGTGAACCAACCAGCTTATTTCCATCTTTTAACGAAATTTAAAGTGAACTATATCACTATACTTGCAATAAAGAAATTAAATTGACTGCTTGAAACTTGACAGTTTTGTAGCTGATTAAGGTGAACTTTTAAAAATCGGACTTTACTTACTCACGAAACGGGACTAAAGTAAAATTTCTCCAATTTGACTTTAACACTGAATAACTTAATTTTACCGCCCTATAATTTCAGTGCATTTCTTCATGGATAATAGATTTCCTATCTGAAATTATCTGTCTAACAAAGAAAACTCATGGTATCGAACAAATGAAATCTCCAACAATCAAATATAGCCCAGTTATTTACCTCTAAATTTAATGGCAATATTCACTTTTCTGTAAAACGCCGCAGAGCTCCTTTGAGGCACTTTTTGCTGGAGTACGAAAAATAAAATTGCAACAAAATTCACTTATTGGTCATTTAACCCTTTGAATTCAATTCTGATATTCGTTTTTCTACTAAATACCCCTGTTTACCAATACTGATATCCAAAGACAAATACTATTTCAAAGCATGCGATACAACCACCTGCACAACCTAAACTGACTTAATAGAAGACGAGTGACGGGTTCCCCTGCGGCATTTTACACAAAAACTAGTATCACCATTGTATCCAGAGGTAAGCAAATGACCTTTAATTGAATGGAGTGCAGTTTTGTTTGTTCGAACCCGAGGGTTATCCTTGTAAGACTTTTCTAATCTCTGAAATTATTGAATCGTGATCTATCTTTTAGTCTCATTCCTCATGAAAGTAACGTTTGTATTCACTTTAAGAAATTAGTTTTTAACCTTTCGAGCTGTATTAATAGTTATCAATCAAATACATTTTTCTTATAACTAAACGCATGTTGTGCATATAATAAATATTAAACGGAGGTTCTTGATGGACACTCCTTGTTACTAGAATATGTATACTTCACTAGGAGTAAAAAGTATTTTAAGTTTATCTATTTTTATTTCTATAATTCATATAAACGCTCTTTCTTGAGAAAAATTTAAGGCAGTAAGAGGTCAATTGGCATGCTGGGACATGTTAGCAAATAACTCTAATTGGTTGAAAAGGACATTTTTCTAGTCAAAGTACGAGAAGCTAGAACCAATTTATTTTCTAATTAGAACCCAATATCTAGTGTAAGTATAAATAATATATTTATATGTTTCCATTCATGTATCTATTACTATTTGTTCTTCTTTCTATTGTGTTTCATACTTAAGCTTGTAAGGTACACGACCCAAGCATAAAATATGTTTGTAATGTGTATATAGAATTGTATAACATATAGATACATCTTTTACTACTACTATTACTATTACTACTACTATTACTATTACTACAACTACTATACTACTACATTACTACTACTACTACTACTACTACTACTACTACTACTACTACTACTACTACTACTACTACTACTACTTTTACTACTATTATTACTACTATTGCTACTACTATTACTACTACTATTACTACTATTGTTACTACTACTACATTACTACTACTACCACTACTACTACTACTACTACTACTACTACTACTACTACTACTACTACTACTACTTTTACTACTATTATTACTACTATTGCTACTACTATTACTACTACTATTACTACTACTACTTTTACTACTATTATTACTACTATTGTTACTACTATTACTACTACTACTACTACTACTACTACTACTACTACTACTTTTACTACTATTATTACTACTATTGCTACTACTATTACTACTACTATTACTACTACTACTACTACACTACTACTATTACTACTACTACTACTACACTACTACTATTACTACTACTACTACTACTACTACTACTACTACTACTACTACTACTACTACTACTACTACTACTACTACTACTATTACTACTACTATATGGGAACGATTAAAAAGGAGGAATGTAAATTTTTGGAAAGAATTGTTGAATATGATAGTAAACAATTTCGGCCCTAATTGTGGAAGGAGAGGTGTTGCATGTTCTATGAAATTTGGACCACAAAGCTGCTTGACTTTTTTTAACTCTTTAAACCTCTCTGAATCTGAAATAATTAAACCAATATCGCTGCTAGTCAACTTTTAAATAACAATAAAATCTTAGTATGTAAAAACTATATTTTTATTCAGTATCCTTTTATTTATATTTCAGCAATTCATTAAACTGCATTTCCTAATTTTGTCAAAAATTCTGACATTCTAATCGGAAAATCCTTTCGAAACAATTGGGACAAGTGTACATCATGGTAAGGAGACATCGGTTGATACGGGCGCCCTGAAACACAGTTATTTAATGTTGTAGTAATTCCGTGAATATCTCTAGTTTATGAGTGCATGTACAGTGCTTTCAAATGAATGTTTATCCATGAGAGCGCGGCCCGCATGGAGGCTGCCTGCCCGTTGAGTCGGATATACGTACATACGAGTAACTCAATTCAAGCACATGCATGTATGTTTCAATCGAATTACATATACAATAGCCACATTTTGTCATGGAAGATATTGGAAATGACGTTCTTTTGTCATCACACATCTCTCATATTTTTAAAGAAAGTTTGTATTTACACGTATTAGTTATTCTTGTGAAATGGCTATTATTATATTGCCATTCAGTCCTTGCAATTATGCGGATTATTCTAATATACTTTATTTTTTAAATTTCCGTGCTTTCCTCAATTTTAGCTAACGAATAATCATTTGTATGCGCTGTAGCAGAGTTTTGTTAAAAATCACATTTACGTTCAAAGAATAGTGTGACTATATTATATCTATCTCTTATATTCTCGGTATTTTCAAGAAGCATAGCCCATACAATTCTATAAGCATCCACTGTGCACTACATACCTATATTTTGTGTACAACATTGTATTTTTCTATGGAGCCGTGCTTCGCTGCAGAAGTTTAGAGCACTTAACATTACCACTTGGCTGCAACAGTAAGCTTATATGGTTGGTTGGTTTTAATTTTAAACATTTGGTTGTAGTTTCAAGTCGAAAGTGGTATCCCTGCTTCCTGTGCTTAGTCTTCGCAGATATATCTTTGAAATCGTTCTAACGTTTCTCCAATTTCATCAGTTACTTCTGATAAGCAATGGCAGTTTCGGTTCTTATCGAGAATAAATATCGTTTCTCTAAATTTATTTACAAGGATACAAATAGTGCATCTATGAGGTGCAGGGAAAACAGAACTTTTTGTTAAAAACCGCTGTCTTACTTTTCTGCAGAGTTTGTTTTCGTATAGCACTTGAAAAGTGTGTCGTCTAGTTTACTGATCTTTTGACATAATAGTACTTAGACTACACTAATAAAGAAAAAAACTCCAAACGGCACAACGACAACGCTTCAACTATTTTAGGCGGGAGCAATGAAGGTCAAAGAAACCGATGCATGTACTGTCTCTGCCCGCGCTCTAGCGGATGAACATCGGTCTAAAAGCATTGTATAAGAACAGGAGACGTTACTATAATGTACGTAAATTTTCGAGCGTATTCACTTACCTTAATCGTATTTTCAGCATGTTATTAAATGCCTTAATGGAAGAACAATACTATTGCGTCAAATTTTTGCTAAAATCATGGAGATTTCCAAGTGGAGACAACGCGGAAGATTCAACATACTTTTGGCGAAAATGCATTGAGAGTTTACACGAATTAGAAAGTGGTTTAATGGTCCGATGGTGGGCATTCCGAAGGCCATCAAAAAGCCAAAATGCTGACGTTCAGATAGTGCGCTCTTGAATTATGGAAATCTGTCCTGACTGCTAAAAGTTACTGATGAAGCAGATAATCACTGAAGTCTCTGCACACTCGAATACAACTGAGGATTTAAACTTGCACTGCAACTTATTTATATACAAGAGAAAACAATTCCACCTTAAAGTCGTGAAAGACATTCTGGAATACGTCAACGAAGGGAAGGGAAATGACGAGGGAAAAAAAAAAGTTCTAGAAACATTTTGGTTCACGTTCACAGGGCTCAGTAAAGGGAATTAGAAATTGAGACATCTTAGAATGTAATTGTTTTCCCCTTGGCATGTAGTTGGATTATTTATTCTGCTTATACTCTGAAATTTATTAAAAACAATAAGCTTCCTCTCTGAAGTTAGATATTTATATTAAATTAATTAATACTTTTGAAAATTGCTAATCACACATATACACCATTAATTAATTTATAACTACTGCCCTTTTTATTGCCTGTTATAGCAGAAACACAAATATTTGTTTGGGGAGAGAATAGCGGCTGGTGAATATCGCACTAGACCTATCCTCAATTTAAGTCGGAGTTTCCTTGACGACAGCGGTTGCAAAACGCATCTCTTCTCTAATAAAACGATAGAGACAAAAGCAAGCAACCTAAGCAGCCTGTATCTCATCACGAGTTCTAAATAATATAGTGTTATCACTTTTTCCTGTACTTTACAGGTAAACTCAGCGGTATTTTAATTTATCAACTGCTTAGAGACCAGCAAAGCAGAGGAATAAGAACCGGAAAACTTGTAACACCAAGGTTCGTTTCTCGAGAGAAACAGAACTGAAAGCGCAATAAGAAACTCCCGTCATTCTGTGCGTTATCAGAAAATAATGTTCTGATTCCTCGATGTTGTTGAAGTGTTCCATATGCATTCCCACATGTTTTATTAAGATTATGGAACCAGAAGTCTAATATTTACTGCAGTTGCTTTAAGGAGATTCAAATGCTTTCCGAAGGTCTGTTAATAGTTCACGAAGTGATTGCCCCATTCTTGTAATGCTTGAGTGCCTATTGATCTCAAAGGACGTCAGTTATTTTTTTTATTTAATTATTTTCCATTTTAGGCCCTCTTTCAATAGCTTTGTTTATAGTTTGCCTACTCATGTCTACACTTTTCATAGTCTCTGTAATTGGGTGATTACCTAGTTCATTTTGCACATTCACACAAATTGCTACGTGATTTTTGAGACTGCTTATTTAATGTTCCAAAATAGTTCTATATACAAGAGGTTATTGTCCTTTTAATTCTATTCTATCCTAGGTCTTTCGCGCGAACATGTCACAAAATAAATGTAGATGCATTTATATCTTCATTTAAGAAATTATAATACATAAAAGAGATACTGTATATTATGTCCTGTAGTAAATCCATTTATTACTAATCAAGCTTATTGTTACAACAAAACTTGCTATTGTTATATATGGAAAGCCGATATATTGCCAATTGTGTTTGAAAATAAAGTTGGGCATTCGAATGAAATTCGCATACTTCAGAAACACTCTATATATTATTGATTTAGTTTGCTTGGATTTTAATGATGTAGATTTCATTTTTGAAAACAACTTCAAAAAAAGAGAATCTTTTAAAAAAATAGAAACGTAAATTACAAATGATTCGTACCGGCTTTCACGGCTGGTTTTATATTTAAAATATAGTTAAAACAGTTAAAATCTTCCGGACTGTCTTTTAGCAATCAGGTGTTGCTCATCGTCCACTGATGATGCCAACCGCAGTAGTTGGTGAAAGCTATGGTAGCAAAATAAACCAGGGGAAGATTTTTAACTGTTTTAATGGCACATAATTCACACATTAAAATAATTTTCGACACATTCAGGCGTTAAGCTTAAAATAAATAAGATTACATTGAAGTATATGCTTGAAAATTTTTGAAGCAGCTGTACAAATACAAATCACTGATATTCTTTGTTTTGTTGACTAAATAAAGGTGTTGAAGAGGGAACTATTGTTTTTAAAGCAAGCTTAATTTCATTTATCATTAATCAAACACGCCAGTTAAATTTTTTAAAAATATCACACTTGCCTGAAATTGGGGTCATATACATTCTTGTAAACTTTTCTTTCAAGAAATAATTTTACTATATGCATGTCTCTAATTTTAAACAGCTAATATTTATATCAGAGGGATTAGTGGTTTTAGTGGTTTTCTTATTGTTGCTTCTGTCCACAAAAAGCCAGGTGTTGTACCTTAACCAGGCAGGGCTCCCATGGCGGTCTTGCCTGTGAGAAGAGTGCCACCAGTGACGGGTGAGGTGTAAACGGGACACGTGTCGTAGTTCCTTTGGGCTTTGCTGACAAACAATCAACAACTCTTGCGGGGGTTGACATTGTTAACACCAACATGCCAGCCCGCCGCTCCAAACGCGGCTTGGAAAGGCTTGCTCATTCTCCGGTCCAAAGACAAATAATCGCCCTGCTGGGAATCGATCCATTGCCTCTAGGCAAGTGCTAGAAACTAGTCAATGCACAAGCATGAAACTAAGGTAAAGAACTGGACGAAATATATAATGAGATTTAATGGGAAGTCAAGTGCTGAAAAGGAGAACAAATTGCTTTGGAAAGCTAGTAAATAAAACGTTTTAAAGATTTACTTTAAATTGTGTCAGAATATTAGAACTCGGCAGTTTCTTCCAATGAAGTAGAAACTTTGTTCGGCAAGGGCCAAAGGCGAAATATATTGAAGTATATTACTCTATTCTTCTTGGAATAAATGTTATATTTCTTAGCACATAAAGTTGAACTTTTGTAGCATCTACTGATATAAGTGTTTAAAAATCCTATCATGATCTTATGCTTTTAAAATAAAAAAATGAACAAATATGAACAATAGTTTACTAGTTAAAAGTGTATTCTACATCCTCTGGCCATATAGTTTCATTGTGTTAATAAAAATACTATTAAATGAAATAAAATAACTTCAAATGAATTTTTTACCACAACAAAATCCATGTATTAAACAGGAAATATACAGTTAACACATTTAAAAATACAGTAAAGAGTCGAAAACTTCCAATTAATGGGGAGTTGTCCCCATTCAGATATCGATATCTGAAGTTTCGAGTAGAGTGCTACTACATACTCAACAGCAACTACAGAAATGGTAAAAACAATAATTAGATAAGATTTTGAAAAAAAATTACTTAACATTTTAAAAATAATTTAAAGGAGATTGATTTTTTGAACAACTATTAAAATTCCTTTTCGCTATTCTTGGAAGGCAAGAGAGCATAGCTCTCTTTTACGTTTCTTGTCTAGCGTCAACAATGTCTTCATTGAAAGATGTTTTACTATCCGCTATAAAGGTTATTTACTGATGGGGTATAGTGGACTTTTATTATGTTTATTACAACAATTACAATTTCACATCGACCTTGATGTCATACTTGCTGATATATATATAAGCTGTGCTCAGACTGTTGACGTCTATAAGTGCAGCGTTCTTTAGGCAATCTGAATTTTCAAAGCTCCTGATTTTCGACGTTCGGAAAAGTGCTTTGTTATGGGGAAAGCTATAAGTTTAGTACCACTGGGGTCAGTACTATGGTCCCTATTTGTTTTTTATATCATTACTGATCTTGTGATTAAGTCACAAACACCTGATATGTGTTTGGTTCAAAGACAATAACTTTTCCCGTGTATTGCAAATATTAGCACCAATCTGTTTTCAAAAGGATCTCATTTTTTCCCTAATATATGATGAAATTCTCTCTGGCCATTCATCTCTAGCAGCAAGCAGTTGCGGAGTTCGCCACTTCTGACTCCAAGGACCACTTGAGGCTGAGGTGCCTTTTTCTCAAGCACTGACCATAGTTTCACTCCAGGGATTTCAGGTCGGGACTGCGAGGCTGATCTTATGAGTAATACAATCTGGAATATTTATCATGTCAAGTCTTTGCATTATAGGCTGAAGTTGCATCTTGCTGGAGGCTCCAGTGTTTGTTCTTGAACTATGTCATGTTCAGGTTTTTCACCACAGGTTCCAGGTTTCGTACACTTTCATACTCTTTATTTAAAAAATGAAGCTTCGGACACCATCACAGTTCACCCCAACCGTCAGGGTGGTGTCTTCTCTAAGTTTTTCATGAATGCAGGCACACTCTGTCATTGTTACGTTTGTAGCGTTCGTTGATATTGAATACTTTCTCAGCGGTATTTGCCTCTTTTTGCTGCTTCGGTTCTGCAGTTAAAATTGCCCAGTAATGAACCGAAAGACTCTCAGTCTTGGCTAAGCACTGTAGATATAAATCTCACTCCGGATTCATCGTAGGGGTCATCAGGTCTCCCAAATTAGCTGATGCCAACCACAGACTGCCACTATTTTGGCAATTCTTCACAGATTGCAGGTGAAGCCTTGAATGGTGCGATACATAAACTTCCCACTGATTTTCAGGTTTTTAAGGATCTGGGTATGTGTTTCCAACTTTATGAAGAGCACAGAAACGGAATTATATAATTTTCCTATTTCAAATGTTGAACTTAAAAAAAAAATGTAGGCACTCTTTCTGCTGCATCTGAACTCAGCAAGTCGGTTCTGGTGGTGTAGTGGTTACCATACTTGCCTCCTAAACCCAAGATCGCGGGTTCGAACCCGGCCAGGATCGATGGAATTTTTTCGGGCGTAAAAATCCTAAGTATGGTTTCCTTCGGAAGGGAAGTAAAGCCGTGGGTCCCGTGTCGTACATTTACGGCACGATAAAGAACCTCAAGCCTGAAAGAGAGGCCTCTGAGCAAAATTTGTCGGCCGTTTCACACCCTGAGTTGAATGGGACGCTGATCATCTGAGATGTTAAAGAGCGTCCATAAATAAATCAATCAAAAAAAAAAAAGAATTAAGCAATGAGAATGATAGTGTCTGACAGCAATCGGATTTCGAAAGCATATGGTACAGTTCCTTTCAAAAGTTTGTAACAATATGTTTTGCTAAACTGGGTAATTCAGGTTCTATTATCAGTAACAAATGCGCACTAAAAATCATCAAGCTCAAACTGTATTTCTTGATTTCAAATCAATATATTAAACCTAAGTAATAATTTTCAAGAAAGGAGTCGCAAATTTAGTTTAATATATCTTGGAATCAAGTCTATGGAAGTCACTTTGCGTATAATGCCATGCTTTAATACATTATACATTCTTGGGTTCACTAGTAATGTTTTTATTTAACCTACAAGAACAGTTGTTACAATATTATCATAGCTGGAGCAAAGTACAGGAAATGTCCCAGTAAACATTTTGAAACTCATGTCAGTAAGTTCCCCAAAGCAACATAGGTTTAATTAGAATATTAATTTATCTCTCACGTCTTCTGTTCTGTAGATGAATTCTTAATATTCCAGAATGTGTAAATATTCTTGTTATTCTCCAATGCTGGCTGTTTAGACCTCTCTGTCTGTGCCGTCTCTGTTTCGTCTTTTCTTTATCGAAACTACCTCGTATTGTTCTATTTTTAACTGCTTGATTCTGAACCCTAAGTAATGGTGGGTATAACCATTGTTTTAAATATCTTTATACTGAGTATTTTTAGCTTTGATTTTAAGGTTCCTTTAATGTTTCTATTCATTAGTTAAATTTAATTAAGTTTTATTGATATAATCCTTTATCAACTAATATCTCGCACTAGGAAGTTTAATTTTGATATTTACTCTATCGTTTTATATACCAAATTATTTTAGAACAAACTAGATGAAGGCCTCTAAAAGCCGCTGTACGAATATTACATTTCAGGTGTTTGGAATAAATAATAATGCTTTTGTAGTATTCATGTAGATTGTTCCATATTATATCTGAATAGAAACTATTTCAATCCTTACGGAAAAGCAACAGGCAACTATAATTCAAGAATTACTTAGGCCTCTCCTTTACTACTGTCTGCCCCTGCTTCAAAAACATGTTCGTTCATAAGACATTTGAGCCAGTTTTTCCTTATTTCAGTCATTCTTCTATTAGATGAAATGCTTGTTGTTCGTCTCACACGTATTATTTAACATCTCATTTCAACAACTGCTATAATTTTGATAATATGTGTACCTTTCATATTTCTTATCTTAACACTTTACAATTTTCAAACTGATATTTGTATAAACCGTACTGGGCATGTATGTACTATATATTCATATGTATTTTAGATATATTTCAGTTTGATATTGACTTCTTTCATATTTTCTGATTATTTTACATTTGGCTATAACTGTTAGAATATCTACCACCACTTAACGAAATACCTGCATTGAGAAATTTAATCAAAAAGAATACTCTTTTCAATACCACAAAAAGTTTCATATTAAAAATGGAATAAAAGTTGAGTATTTGCTTTATGAAGAATAAGATTACCATCTCTTTATTTGTAGCTTTAAAAACAACAATGTACAAGCTAACATTTCAATTGTTACATTTTTTATACTTCTTTATTAAATATATCCTTCAGGTTTTTAATTTATATCGCAATCGTGAATGTTTCTTGGTTAAGTAAATTACTGTATAAAATATAAAACTTTTATAGTAAATATATCACTAACTCAAATTCCTAAGGATACAAAATTATAGGAAACTCTACGAGGTTTATTTTCATGCTATTTAGGTTATTGTATCAATGTTTTGTTAAATAATTACAGGTCATCCGGCTTCTGAATTTATTTATAACGGAAGCACTGACCAACATCTAATAAAGCAGTTTTCATTGCGCCGACTTCGATTAAAGCCACGTGATAAAGGTGTCCCTGGATTAGGAAATTGCTTGGGTACAGAAGTAAAAGTATACACTTCGCGTGCTATATTAGATTTGTTCTAAAATACACACTTTATATATAGTCGGTATATGAGAACACCTTGGTAAAGGAGCAAGTTGGATAAACACTGCGATTCTTAGCACTTTGCTCTGGCATTCGGTATAATCTAAACGTTTGTTTAAAGACACTTTGTAACGGTACAAGGTTCTTGATTTCCGCTTCATTAAACATCCATGTTAGCTTGACAAAAGGAAATTCTGTTCGAGCTGTAGATGGTGGGACAAAGAAGCGGGTGTAAAGAACCATTCCTAATACTCGTTTATATAAAGCGTCTCTCGCGGAATAAAACATAATTCATAGCCCCCAAAAAATCGAGAGCACACACATTCTCTCCTCCCTTCCACTACATCTTCTTCCTCTCCAACAACTTCTGTCTTTATACAATTTTCTTCTCCGTTGCTTCCACACTACTGCCTTTCGGCTCCTCCCAACAACTCTGTAGTTATAACATTTTCTCCCATTTCCTGTAATTTTCGTATTCTTCTTCTTCTACTATCTCCCAACACACTTTTTTCCATCTTACTGTTCTAGAGTTCCAGCATTTTATATCGCAAAGAATTCCTTTACTTGAATTTCAGGCCAAATAACGTATATTTAACTGAACACCTGATACAGCTTTAGCAAATGTTGTTAAATTTTGTACGGTTATGCTACACATATGTAATACTTTTCTTTTTAATTCATTAACCAGAACTGAATTAATGGCCCATTCTAGTTGGAGATGGAAAGGGTTTCAAAATAGTTAATTAATCAAATAATCAAATACCCACGTTCGTTTCCTAAGGAAACTCTATGTTAATATGTTACCTTTGTAATGCTTTACTTTTTTTAAATATTTTATTTAATATGAGGGATAATAATTCTGCGAGAGTTTATATTTTAAAGTTTACTAAGTTTGCATTCATAGATTCTGCGTGCTCAGGAGTTATATAGTAGAAGTATAGAGTTGGCTACACCGACCACAAGACAAATGCACGTCGCGTGATAAAACCGATTTGATAATTTTTATTTCATAATTTCACTCCGTAATCCGGCTGTGATTGGTCAAAATTCAAAATTTTGTTTCGTTACATTGGTCGATTTTAAGATGACGTCACGTGAGTGAAATTTTTTTTATAAGTGTCATGGCTATTGCATTCATTTACAAACTAAGCATTTGTGGACACTTAGACCAAAATGAGTGTTTAAAATAGCGAAAAGGCTAAAATAAAACAGCAAGATATGATATAATTTCAGCATCCATATTTCCTTAACATTTTCCGAAATAGCAAATAAAGACTACTACTACTACTGCTACTGCTACTGCTACTGCTACTGCTACTGCTACTGCTACTGCTACTGCTACTGCTACTACTACTACTGCTACTGCTACTGCTAATACTACTACTACTGCTACTACTACTACTACTACTACTACTACTACTGCTGCTGCTGCTGCTACTACTACTACTACTACTACTACTACTACTACTGCTACTGCTACTTCTACTGCTACTGCTACTGCTACTGCTACTGCTACTGCTGCTAACGGAAAACTTAGAATGTTAGCAAAAAACACAGAAACAGCGAACTAAATCCCTAAAAGTTCAGAAAGATTGTGAACTCTGATCAAAAAATTCTGCCATATGAATCATAAATAAGCAAGAAATAAAATAAATACACACAATTAACGACCTTTCAATTTCACTTTCAATATTATAATACTATTATGTACTTCATCACGTTAAGCATTGTTATTATATGAGTACATCTCGCGATATAGATACTTAAACATGAGGTATGATGCGGTTTGTGTTTGCCATGATAAGAGCATACTACAGCATTTAAGGTAAACCTATCCTGAACTTTCTATTTAGTTTATTTCTGAATGAAACCCCTTGGAAAAAGCTTTACGAACATACTGGCAGTTTCTCCTGACACTTTTCTATTTTGGCTATTTGTAAAGAAAATATGTAATTTTTACACTATCTCAGATTTTGTAATTGTATATTAAAGTTTACAAACTATTTTTAAATTATATTTTTTGACAGTGATTAACGCCCGCTTTTACTACTGAGGCACCACAGGCGGTGGACACTGATGATATATGAGATGAAGTGATAAAATGGGAAAGGAGTATTTTTTTAAGGAAAGAAGCGTTCCAGGTCTAAGTTTAGGGTACCTCCTCGGCATTTGCCATATATGAGGCTTGAGGAAAAACTGGAAAAACCCTCAGTCAGGAAGAACGGTCCTGGCGGGATTCGAACTTCCACTCACCTGTCCGCGCCTTAACGACCTCGGCCACCCATGGAGGTTAATGCTCTTTATGTAGGAAACGATTGTACTTAGTTCTATTGATTTATGTTTTTAGTAAAATTGTTTAATATTTCTTATAAAAGTTGTATCATGCGGCTTTCTGTTTGTCCTAAAATACAACAAATGCAGTTTCGAAGAAATATTAATCAAATGGTCAAGTCCACCTGATCATAAACGTATGAAAATTTTCCCTGCACATTAAGTGAAGTTGCAATCGAAAGTTTTCTTATTATTAATATAAATGTAAACATTTTATAAAAATGCAAAATAAATAAATTGAATATATGTTTATTAAAATGTACCAAAACCTGCCTTCACATGAAACATGAAACAAATAATAAATAAAAAAACACATTGAACACATATTTACGTAGCGAATGTGAAATGTGAAGTTTAAGTAGAAACACGAGGAATTCGTGAGATTGTTTTATTATAAATATTTATAATATGCATTAAACTAAAACTCAGATACACTTTGCACTTATAAAATTTAATTATTTAACATGACGTTTTGAAATCCACCAATGCTGTTCTCTGAGTTTGGATGCCCCGGCATCTAGGGCTAAAAGAGATCGAAGAGATATACTTTTTGTTAAATATGTGCAACTATCAATACTGCAGGAAAATGCACCATAACCTATTAGGAAAAATGTCATTTCAACATGACGGGGCTCCGCCTTCCTTAGCAGTTTAGTTCACATATAACCAACATTTTTATTTTGGCATCACATGATAACGTTGGTATTTTCATCTATTGTTCCAGGTAGTCCTTGTTATAAGAATTGCTACAGTAATCGTAACCATCCAGGAAACACAAATATTTTTAGAGATGAAAATATTCATTTTGCTTTAATAAAAATAAGAAAAACGAATCAATGGTTTCGAATGATTTTCAGGAATCAAACAGGTCTCTATTGTGTCAATTCCGTCTTTGTAATGAAACTAGCAACAGTCAATATAACGCAGTATTTTAAACATTGATTCTGCAGAATTCAGCATGTGCTTTTTAGTACAATACATAGCTATATGACAGGGGAAAAAAACTGATGTTTTCTATTATCCCTAGAAGATTGAGCTTTAACATTTTGAAATACTTTAGTTAGTTTAAAATTATTTAAGAAGGTAAAATTAATTTTTTTTTGATTGGTTTATTTATGGACGCTCTTTAACATCTCAGGTCATCAGCGTCCCATTCAACTCGGGGCATGAAACGGCCGACAAATTTTGCTCAGAGGCCTCTCTTTCAGGCTTGAGGTTCTTTTTCGTGCCGTAACTGTACGACACGGGACCCACGGCTTTACTTCTCTTCCGAAGGAAGCCATACTTAGGATTTTTACGCCCGAAAAAAATCCATCGGTCCTGGCCGGGTTCAAACCCGCGTTCTTGGGTGTAGGAGGCAAGTATAGTAACCACTACACCACCAGGACCGACGAAAAAAAATTAAAATGTGCAGCGATATTTCTGTACCTAATGTTGTTTTCTAACAAAAATTTAGCATCAAAGACAAACCTCTGCTGGAACTGACCTGCTCTCTGTTGTTTGCCGGGTAAGAATCTCCTTAAGAACATTACCTGTAAAGCTACAACAAACTGGCACCTGTCAGTGGCGCGTTAGGTCAAGGGGTGGAGTAAGTGCAGGTGCTTGTTCCTTTTCTCTTTGTGTCCTAGGCCCACGTAATTACACTCTACGAAACATGAAGTGGACATCGCGGGCAATTTGTGTACTGCGTGTTGGTGGCCCTGAATATGGCGACACGCATTGTTCCGTTCCAACAATGGCTGACTCTCCATTGTCGCAATGGCTGCCCGACACTCCACTCCTCTTATGGTGACGGCCTGTGGCTAATGACAGGCGACAGCAATGAATGAGATACATGCACTGCCGTCATGATTGTTAGGGAGCTAGTTCTTCGTACTAGAACATTGCCTCATCTTGCATACGCGCCACACAAAGAAAACAAAGTAACTGGATATGGTCATAACGTACATACATTTACATAGAATAATGCAAAATGATTAGAGATATAAGAAACATTTAATAATGTCTGGAACATTTTTTAGAAAATTGTTTTAGCGTTTACCTACTCTGAAAACAATCAAAAAAGAGCAAGGAGACAGAGATACATTGACAACTCTTTGTTCCTAATTTTAGGACTAACCGTCTAAAACCACTTCTAGAGAACCAATAAAAACTATCGTTTGCTTTCTGGTTTCCTTTTTCTGCTTTAGGGGGCATCACATAAAATTAAGGATTATATCAGACACACTTGATGCTTTGTTATGAACAACGATCCCTATAATCTCCCTCCAACCTCAAAATTTTGGGACAAAAACGCATTAAAATTCAAACCACAACCGAGAATATAAAATATGAAATATAGTAGAATGTTGAATAAATAACAAGTAACAGATTTTGGAATGTACTGGCTTTATTAGAATCTATAACGGGTGCTTTTGTTGCACTATAATATTTAATAATAGTGTCAGGTAGCCTTTGGGAGTTCCAAAATAGAGCTCGTTTTAAAGGTTTACAAAAAAGTAGTAGCTGATTTTCACTTGATAAGTATATCACTCCGAAAGTAGTAAATACAGAGTGTTTTAGTTAGACGTTCAAAGCTGAATCACTCTCTCTCTTTCTCACTCTTTGCGTATTCAGTTCAACTTCTCGCAGTCTGGGGGTTTCTCTTTGTGATGCGGGTTGTGAACACATTGATGTGCTAATGTGTGAGGCTTTATCCATGAAGATCTCTCTGACCGAGAGGTTGGAGAAATTTATTTGTGGATTCCACTATCCCCAATAATATGATGTTGATAAGGGGTGTCTTACGTTTAAAGAGGAACTGGGAGTGCTTTCTCATATACCTAAATTAAATTCTTACGGTATCATCTTTATAGATTGTGTTTCGTTGCGAGCTGGCCTATAAAAGAATTTTGCTACTAATCTCTTGATATCGTTAAAGATTTAAAGTATGATACAGGTCTGATGGTAATGTTTTATTATCACAGCACTTTAAAACTAATGGTTTGTAAATTAAAAATCAAAGAAACACTTCGCAAAAGTACATAGGCTGCAGATATCGTCCTCGTTCTAATAATCAAAGTTAAGCGTTTCGGAGAAATCAGAACAATGAGAAGAATCGTAAAACTCCTGGATTACGGTAGCACCGCGTTTATTACCTTCCTGCTAAAACCATCTCCTTGAAATCTCATCGACAAAATTAGCTTTTTATTCCTTGTGCTTTAATTTCATAGCTATCGTCTAGGCTATTTCCATAAGGAGAAAATGGAATAAGTTCGTCTGACTCTCCGTTGCTTAGGATTGCTGTTGTATTTGACATTTGAACAACGAGTAAATGTTCGTTAGAATAACACTCATTACAACAATTTGTATAGTAAAAAATAAGCAATATTTCAACGCTAATGTTAATAATATATATATTTCATATGATTTCTGCAAATGTATATTTAAAATAGTAGACTATTGTTGCAACAAGTCGCAGGCTACAGATTTCTTCACTAAAACAATTCTATAATTAAAGAAAATAAAACAAATTATAAAAAATTGCATTTATTTTATCACATTAAATAAATATTTTAACTGAAATATATTTTAACTTTAAATATCTGGAATATAACAAGCAATATTAATTTTAAGTTCAACAGCTAGTAACTGCAAAAACAACCATCCCAATAATCTTTGTCATCCGTTCAAATCAAATATTTCCTCATGCTTAACATGTTTATGGTGTATGTAGAAAACCTGATCTTGAATGGTACGACTTTAAACGAGTTGCTGCCTCCTAAAAGGATATAAATATAAGTTTGAGAATCATCTCCTATATTTTGTTAACAAGTTTTTTAACTGAACTACACCCTCACACGGCCGGGTAGTTTTGCTGTTTGTATTACCTGCGAATATTTGTATGAATAATTTGAAATATATTTGGAACTTGAATTAAATATCGATCCTTCTTGCTGGAGAGGTAACATAGCAGATGAAAATACTACCTAAATTCTTTGCGAAAGTGACGAATTTTCCATTTTAAAATGTTGAGTATTTGGATATTTTTTCGATCTGTCATTAACGTCTCCTAGGGACTAATGTGTCTTTTAAGATTCAGCTCTCCTAGATGAGTTGATGAAGGGACGCACAAAAGATCCTAGAGGACGAAATGCTTAAGCCATTTAAATAACCTCCATTTCAATTACCATTTTTAGTTACACGTAGTATATTGGAATGAATTCAAAAGCTTAATATGAGCATGTTTTTGAAGATGAACCTGCACTGCTATGTACGAGAGTGAATGAAATATAAACTCAATTTTTTGGTAATTCATCGAAACTGTATTATATAAAATTAGGCTACATCTACACTATTTTCCAATGTACAAACACGGATAGAAATATTTTGATCCGATTATCGAAGAAAGAGTGCGATTGGATTTCCAACCAGTCGCGCAAGTCCCTGTCGAATAGTTGACTTCCCGATGCTTCCTTGAACAATCCGCAAGGTTGTAAGTATGCACCATAGGAGGGTGTTTCAATGATGTTCAATGGATTTCATAGTTTTTCCTTGTCAAAGAGTTGATATGACGGGTGTTGTCTTGAAGGAAACCTTCTCGAATATGCTGTCTTGGTCTTTCCAGCCTTTAACCAGAATTTAACAAAATGTCCAACTGATTGGCGATTTTTGCTTTGACAGCAGCTAATTCCCCCTCCCCCCTTATCCATTCCACACTCTCTTGCTGCAACTCAGGAGTATAATTTGTATCCATGTTTCATAGATTCCTAGCAGAAACAATTCTCCTTGATCCTGTTATTGAGCCAAAAATCTCTGGCATACTCCCACATGTGCAGTCATTTGATTCTCAACCCAACTTGCCTAAACTTTTCGGTACTTCAAGTTATTTGAAATTATGGTTTTAACTCTTCCATAACTTACATCAACCTCAGAAGTAATTTCAGAAATCATCAAACTCGATAAGGTCCCGAAACGCCCGAATGTTTATTTCCGTTATGCTCGTCCGTGATTGACTTGATGGCTTCACTTTTCCACGGTTTCTCGTCCTTTTGAGAAATATTTTAAGCCATTTATGCACTTGTTCCTTAAAAACGCTTTATTTCCATATTGTACTGTTACTTTTTACTAAATTTCGGCAGATTTAACGTTATTTCAGGTCCAAAATTTGATAAAAATAAAGCATTGCGAAATTGATAAGTGTACCTGCTGCTCAGACATGATGCTGTGCGAGGCGAACCTGTTGCTGAAAGCTCCATGCCAACAGTCTCACAACTCTTGTCTCGTTTCATTTTATTCACAAGCTTTCAAATAAAAAGTTCGGTTTATATTTATTTGATTTACCCGGTGCATATGCCCATAGGGGTTCGTTTATAACTTAAATGAGGGCAAGGTATGGTGTAATTAAATTTTTCTTTAATTAAAGTCGACTACAAAAACACCTAAAGAGGTTAAAGCTTGAAAGAGCACCATTCTCTAATGTTACCATTCATTTCTGGAAATGAATAACTATTTTAACTCGGCGTGTGGTAATTTTTTGCCTTGAAATTCTCAAAATATAAGCAATTGGGCTCATGAATTCACATGCTATTTATCCGTGTTACCGCAGTCGTAGAGATTTAGACATGTTTTCTTTTTAATTTCGGGAATGAATAAAAGTTATTTTCCGGGTTCCACAGTTAAATAAATTATCTTTTCAACATTATTTTAAATGTGCTTTTATTTAACATCGATTTCTTAAATTATTTCAAACATTTTAGCCCCAATTTCATCAATAAGACATTCAGAATATTGGATATATATTTTTTATAATGTCTTCTTTTGTGTATTACTTTATTGTTACATTTGTGAGAGCTTCTAGAGAAACTTTTATATGGTTAACTCGCCAATATTATGACTGATGCATATGTGAGAATGTGTTATTAACGTTAAACATTTATGGATTGCTGAAGAGATCTCTTAAGTTCGAACACTGGTACAATTAATTATGATGCTGTCATCGTTATGGTTTTGTTATAGCTGCGAAACAATTACGCAACGCCAAGAACGTCTATGAAAATCACATTTCCTAGTATGAAGCATGACTTCGCGGTCTTACTTTAAATTAAATAGCAGTCGACATAAAGCCACAACTTGAACGATTTCACGCTCTACTTAAGATAAATTACATTATAGCGCAGAATTTTCTGGCTCCATGCTATGGCGACCCAAGGAACGAAGCTTTCTTCAACCTCTTGTGCTGAAAATTAATCACAGATCACGCATATAATTTGGCATGTTCTCGTTTTATCTGTTTCTTTCTAAATAACGACCAATTAAAGTATTCACGCTTCACTGACCTAATACCGATTTGTTGAAACGATAAATTTTAAGTAGTTTATGATTCCAAGAGTTTTCTATTGTTTTGCCTAATTACTCTTTTACTGCATTCGTATTTTGCTTTAGTCATTCCTGCGTAGCAATTCACTTTAATTAGAACTTTCTGATATTTTATTCTTTTCTTTTCTAATTAACGCAAACATAGTTTAAGAAGTTCTTAACTTGTTCTCTTGAGTTTGGTTCATACTTACATATCGACGAAATATAAAAATAGTAATGTTAAATTTTTTCTGTGTTAAAATTAGTAATTAAGTTTTAGTTCTAATCCCTGGGTCTTCGCTTAAATCTTCATACTGAAAGTTGTATGGTTATGGATATTTAAAGAGTGATTCTTTAGCTATAAGCACCTGCAAAAGTGAATATTTTAACTCATTATAAACATTCAAATGAAGCTAATAAAACATTAAGAAAGCGGGGTGTGAAAATCTGGTAGTGATGAATAGTGAGGTATGATTTATATCCTTCTGGTTGGCATTGTCTAGTCAGCAACTTGCATTGTTCTTTATCTTTCTTTGTGTTTCATTCTTCTAGATTATGTGTAATAACGTGATTGAAGACCAGAAACATTATAAATGCACATAATATTTTCGAGACACATTAGGACTTGAGGCAACCTAGGTCTCCTAGAACAGTGCCACTAATTTGTTTGTCTTGCACTATTCCAGAACTGAGAACCAACACTCAATGTGAAATTCCATAGTCAGTTAGGGTATCTCTTAATTTCTTTTACCAACACGCAGCATTGTATCCAATTTTGTTTGGACAGTGGTGACATTTTGATGTTTTTCACGAATCAAGGTGTTTTGTAACATAAACTGTGATCTTTGAGATATTCGTATTTTATTAGGTCTTATTTTGCAAGAATCGTAACTATTATTCCCAAACGAAGCACTGTCTTTGTAAGAAATGTATGATATGATAACATTTGTTTGAAATTTTATTCAGAGCACTCGAAAAGTCATTATTTAATAGGAACGCGTTGCCCTAAAGATGCAAAATAGACCATATTTATGTTTTTTCACTTTTGACACAACCATGTTTAGTGCTTATCTAGAATATTTTTGAAGAGGGCACTTGCTTCCAGACTTTCCTTTGGTTACCAACTATCTTTATACTATACTTTACATATCTTTTTATAAATTTATTACTTTCAACATAAATGCAAAAATGCTATTCATATTTTGTTGTAAAGTGACAATTTTAAGCCGGGTAACGTTATTGTCCTTATAAAACAGTTCCAATTGATCGCACCTTTATCTGAAATTAAATTTCAATGAACCATTTTTATCATTTACTCCATTTACACTATAATAATTGAAGGGACTCCCCTAATAGCGTCCAATATCATCAGTTATTATTGTTTATCTTTTTGCAGAAGGTATTTTATCATAGTGCACCTAGTACTGTAATTCAAATAAGTGTTATCTGATCATTGTTTAACAATGTCAGATATTTACCATATAACGCAGATTCTTTAAACATCTCATGATGCAGTAGGGCACACGCTAGAAATGAAACTACAATATTCCATAAAACCGTAAGATCTCTTATTTCAATATAATTGTTAAAGTTTTATAATAACTATAAAAGCAATTCAATGATTATGCTACTCCATATAGATAATTTTATTCTAATTTAAGACAATGAAAATAAATTAAAAATAAAACGTACATTACAACACTTAAGTCAAGAATTTTTCCATAAAAATAAAATATTTTGGCCTTTAAAGTTTCAAATATAATAAGGTCAAAGACAATTTTAAATAATAAAGTATTAGAATAGGTTGGAAATTTTAACTATTTTGGTTGTAACCTTACACGTAAAACTGACAATAAAGAACAAATTAAACAAATTACAGTATATTTGTGAAATACTTGCGAAAATATTAAAAAAAACTCTAAAAGAAACTAATCCAGACTGGAGTATTACACAAGCAGCGGAGATGAAATATCTTAAAACAGTGAACGGATGTACCAGATTAGGCAAAATAAAAATGAATGCATAAGAAGAAATATTTTCTTGAAATGAAAAAATTATTAAAGTACACAAAAACTTTCAGAAATCATCCACTAAGGATGGATAATACCGCTTTCCATTACAAACCTATTTATATAAACACTCAACGCTAGGGAGAAGAAAATGGCATTAAATGACACGATACAGAAGGCTTCTTCTAATCCATGATGATGATGATGATGATGACGATTATTATTATTATTATTATTATTATTATTATTATTATGTTATACATGTGGATTATGGTGGGCCTTTCGCGACCCTAGAAAATTTCGTTTACGGCAGCGTAACTCACTGAATTCAGGTCCTTAGCTTGCCTTAATGAGACTCAAGGTTCCATACGTGATAGTTCATGTCAATATTTCACCATATTTAAGGTTTAAAGGCTTTTAAAATTAAAATTATAACCCCAGAACCTTTGCATAATTTGCTGATAATTTTCTATTAAACCCCATTATGACTTTTAAAACAAATTAGAAATAAAATAGATTTATTTTTGTAAAATATTACACATCATAATTACAAATTCAAATATTTCACATTACATAAACATGCTGAATTATTTTTGCTTATAATTGATTCTAAAAGACGTATACAAACGCTACTAATTTATAATTGTTGAGAAAATATTTTTAAAAAATTAAATGTGATATCTACATTTTAAAAGATATTTTTAGAATTAAATTATTATTTATTTAACCAAATATTTCACAAGAAAAGTTATTTAAAAACATATTTCTTATCTGTTTATTGCAATAAGTTCTGTCGTAACATCTCGAAGAAATTCCGGGTAGGTCTCTAAACTCCGTCGTAGCGAAGTGAGACACCTGAAATTGTTGAAGGCGCCGGGCAGTCGTGCTCGTCTGCATAACTATCAGGGGCAGCAGCTAGTCGGTTCTAGCGCTTCGGAATGAATAAACATGCAGCGTAAAGTTCCCGATATCGGTCAAGTATGCTAATTATTTCCACGAGATCATCGTCAATTGTACAGTCACAGCAGAAATTATATTAACCAAGGCGTTATTTCGTAATTTCAGAAGTAGACTTGAAAAACAAGCAGGTATTATTATTTTGAGATGTACTTTTCACATGGTTCTTCGTAGACTAATTATTTCGGTGATTTTAATATTGACCTCAGGTATACTTGTTTGCCTGTTGCGTTGGCAGAGGGATGGTGAGTATTCTGTAAAGCTGGAACAAAACTTATTTACAACATTTGAAGTGTTGACACACAACGCTAAGATAAGTGCTGATGTTGAGCTAGAGCTGAAGATCACCGCACTATGTATGATTTGGAATGACGCTATGGGACCTAACGATGTCAGATGCTACTGGACAAATTTTATGATATCATAAAATATTGAAGGAGCTGCGTGTTGGGTCTCAGAACATGTCACTCTTTTGTTGATCATCCTCTATATTTTTCTTTGCTTTATTTATTTTTAATAATTACAGACCTACTAATTCAAAATTAAAGGAATAAAATCATATATTCTGAAAGTGCTCCTCCGGCAGAAGGCACAGAAACATGTGACCTTTTGTCCTTTTTGGGGGCTGCTGGCCTATTGCTGGGGATATCAGTCGACCCTTATAAGCTTACCCGCTGTGTTGGATTCTGAGAATATATTATTTCTAATGTCATCTGAACTACAGGAAGCAGAGCACAGATTGCAGTCCTTAACCTTAACTAAAACAGATGCAGTTTCTAAAGAAACGAAATCTTTAAGTTTTGTACGTGCAAATTTAATTGACCATTACAATCTGTGCTGTTCTGGCGCAAGAGTTATCTGTAAACGTTTTTAGTACAATGTCCATTTCGTATAACCGTTTGGAATCGTGTGAAGATTAAGTGTTTGTTAGTAACATTTAACGCACTTTTAAATTATTTCACTTTTTTCAGTAGCCACTGCCACGACATCTGAAGAAATGAGTTCCGGGATTCGGTCTTACTGTGGGTCTCATTTATTTGATGGGGGTTCATGAAATTATATATAACATTACGCAATATTTAATAGATAATAGATATTTTAGAAAATAATGGACTGTCTTACCGAATCAGCTAGCATGGCTGCTGATGTGTCATAAATTTGGGTAACATTATTAATGAAAGAAGGCATATCAGAACTAAAAGGAAGATCGTAAACAAAGAAATAATAAAATAAAGGTATTTTATAAAGGATAAAATTATGCTTTTAATTAATGAAGTTGTTCCTTTAGGAAGTTCGCACCTACCATCAGCAATATAAACATGCGCTTAAAGTATGAGAAAATTTAAAATGGAGAAGCAAACCTCAAGACTGCATGTAAGAAATGGGAGATTCAAATGTATTACTCAAGCGATTAGTTATACAAATTCTCCCTAAACTTCCACCAACTGTTTTGCTAGTTGTCCACAAGCTCCTAGCTGAACATCTTGCCCAGCCCACTGTAGATGCTTAAGCAAAGTGTGTTGCCGTATATCTAGTAACATTATAATAGAGATCGTTATTGACTTGGCTTCCGCAAGCCACGCGCTTTATTATAATTCTACGCATCACGCAGATGCACAGATAGGGGTAAGGTAATAAATACATTGTTGCATCATCGAGAGCTACATTTTTCCAGATTTTCCGGTTCGAGCATAGATACATTGGAAGCTAAATTTAGTAGAGGAAAATTATTGAGTGTTAAATCCGTCTTAATACCTTTGTCAGCGAACTCTTTTGCTTACTTTCCAAGAGAGAAAGAGGTTACTCCATTTTCTTTTGTAATTAGTTTAAAACTTCACATCTAATCAATTGATAATCTGCAATCCAACGCAGATATAATTTTAATTAATATGAAATGCCCCATGAGCCTTCAAAATGTTTCTGTAGTTGAACTATTTATGATTTACTTGCAACGAATCAGTAACTTCGTTATAGAAAGACTATAGAGAACTATATTTTCAGTAATTTGATTCCAATGGCACCGAATTTCTTACAACTATATCTCCAATTAAGAAAACGTTTCAATTCCATGCAATAATCTTCTGAACGAAACATGCAAAACTGTACTGCTATATTTTTCAATGCTGTGGTTTTAGCGCTGTTCAGTTATCTAAATTGTGGCAATATTGTGGGAAATAAGATAATAAACAATGCCAAATGCAGAAAAAATGCATTATTTGCATGATTTCTGTCGCAGAATATGTTCTTTGTTTTCAAATAAGTAGGACAAAATTTGTATTACTTTTTGGTTAGTGTCAGCTGCGCTTAATATACATAAAAAGATACAAGTTAGCGCTGTTGTAATGTATCCAGACATTGGAGAGTTCAGCTGTCTCAAGGACGAGCAGAGAAATGCACCTTACTATGTGGAGTTTCGAAAAGCAGACTTCCTTTTGGCATTCCACTGCAGCTGTCGACGGTTTTCAGCCGGGTCGAGAGCGAGAAAAGAACAACAGAAATAGAGGGAGTGCAATATCAGCTGACAGCAGCCTGACGTTTAGCCTTGGTACATACAATGAACGGGGTACAGTCCCTTAAAAAGATGGAGGTCTCCACATTTTCTTGCAAGCTGTAAGTTTCCAGTATCAAGATTTGTAATCACATTAAAGTTTTCAATGTGGATTTCTGTGCTTCCTGCAGCAAATACACATGCGAATGTCTTCATTATTACGTTTAAAACGATTGTTAGCATTGAAACATCCCAATATTCCAGCTATAATTTACAAGAATATAAAGATTTTCCATACCACTTTAAATTCGCTCAAAAATTCACGACATCACAAGATAAGCTCAAAAACTGCAGCTGCCTTCCACTAAGAGGTTTTATATATTGTTGATGGAGGAGGGAGCAGAAGAATTGGCATCAAAGTCATTGACTGCCCCCGTATTTTTGGTCGCCACCATCAAGTTTGAAACCAACCTTGGGTAACAAGATGACTTTGACCGTGAAATGCACCTTCCATCTCTTATATTATATAGAAATATAAAGTCCCCACCATTAATTGCAGCTGGGGGACAAATACCTATAATTTTAGTAGATTTTTTTCATAAATGATATCCCAAAATGTGATTATTGGTATAGATTTAGCAGCTTGGATCATTAAAAGAGCCCATACAAATAGGTGGAAACCACATATATCACATGCAGATTTATACAATGAGTGTTATATTTTCTACTTCTATATTGTGTTGTTTGTTTGTATGTTGGTGCTACATTTATTATTACTGTTGTTTCTAAGTACAATTTGTCATATAGGTACTGAGGGATACTGTATTTCATGTTATAAATTACACACAGAAAAAATACACCATTCTGAAAAACTTTTTAGTTTTAGCCTAATACAATACCCGTTCTCTATAGCATAAAATCGTATAGCATGCGCTTTAGTTATTATTTAAACAACATATTTGGATGCGATTTTCGCACTGTTTCGTCTATTACTGGAAAAGCGACGGGCTTTAGTGCTTGAGGAGTATTCAGTGTAGTTGCTCTCTCTTCGTTGACAGCATGCAGATGTCTAAGGCTCTGGGCTGGATTTTAGAATCCCTTGAACACAACTTTTCCTGCCTAAGTTTTCTTTCCCTGTACCATATTCGCCTCCGGGGAGGCTGCTTTATATACTAGAGCCTGCTCTTGACAGCAGTTCCCTGTTGAGTGGCAAGTCCAAAGAGTGTTTCATCATCTCAGAACACGCAGGCGTCTTCACTGAGCTAAACGGAACGAGGTGGCGCTGACGTTCACCCTGACATGACAACCTCTAATACTGCAGGTAATAACCTCTAAAAACTCTTTATAGTCTTAACAAAAATCCTAAATCTTCCACTTTGGCTTCTGATACTATTTTAGAAGAATGTTTTCTCTATAGGATTTATTTTTATGCACAATAAGTACAATTTAACACACTCAAATGCTTTAAAAGACAGACTTTAAGGAATTATAAACTAACTGACAAAAGTGCTATAACCCAGGAGCTGTTGCTAGGTCCATTATTCCATGGCTGCATGTGTCTCTGGAGGTGTTGTTTCATGTGAACACAACATGTTGTTGACTTCGTTTGTAAACAAAGTCACTAGTAGCTCCTCCACGCTGTGCTGAAAATATTGACTAGCCATCAACAAGCAAGGGGTTACCTTTGAGCCACTTGCGTTAAGTTAAATATCCAGAACGGGGGTACACTCCTGACTAAAATATAATGCACTCACTTCTACCATAATGAGTAAGGAAACAGAAATCTCTGAACTACAATAGTTGGACGCGCGGCTGTACAATTGAATTACAAAACAATTATTGTTCATTTTTATATTTTAACTTATTACATCTGAATATGTGACAAATTTTCACATAAAGCTAAGAGATAGTTTGTGATCTATAATATTATAAAACAGAATTCTCCGCTTATATTCTGAGTTAGGAGCAATAAATGTCTTATTTTTTATAGTTTATATTTTTCCATCTGGATGGAAATAACAGAAATTTAAAATTTTTAATGTTACTCTATATTATAAGATACTTATAAGCGAACATAGTGTCTAATTCTATAAAAATACTGCTGTTAAATTTTTAAACGCATCGTGTATATTTTTAGAAACTTATTAAAATGGTTAAGTCAATGTTATTACATCTCAAATTATAAAATATTCAGGCATATTAAAATAATAACTGTTTTCTACTTAAGCAAGGCTATAATAAATTCAAAATACTAAAATATTTAAAACAACAATAAATATTCCGACACAGACAGTTTCTCGAAATGATAGTAGAATAAACAGAAAGAGCTAGATGCAAAAATATAGACATCAAGGTGTTATGCAGGTTATTTCAAACATCTCCGAGATGGAAAATACTGCCCTTAGCATCACACACGTTTCTAAAAAGTAGAATGCAATCTAGTCTGTGTTGGAGCTTTCCATTACTCCATATATCAACAGTATAAGGTGCTTACTTGTTATTCCTCATTTGCTGGTGGCCTCAGAACGTATTTTAAATACAAATTAGTTCGTTGTTTAACTTAATAATTTATCCCTTTACATTTAAAGTCTATTAGGACATTAAGTTTTTCATTACTACATGAAGTATGATGCGTGATAGCGTTGATGCATTCGGGGTTTATTGTTGTGAGCAAGGTTAGGTGGGAGGTAAGTGATTACGTCTCAGGTTTGCTTCATCATGACCAGCACTGAACTTGATTACCGCATTCGCTTGACGCTTGAGGAGAGAATAGAGAAAGTATTCGGTTTATTCGTTAGCATATTCCAGGTTATAGCTGCTTTTTGCAAGTTTCCAGCATCGTCTGCCACGTGTTAAACAGCCGCAAACAACTTTAGCCATTCAGAGGAAAGGGACGCTTAAGGAGTGATTGGCTAATCCGTTTGATTTTTTGGAAAGGGAATATTTTAATGAATTATCACGCTGAAAATAGCCTGTTAATGTTATAATTTTTCAAATCTAAACTCAACAAGAATATTTGTGTTCTTCGTTTCAAGAAATGTTTATGCCTCTTTTGACGATTTCTATTTATCTAACATTTTGGTTAATTAGATAGTCATTTAATTCCTTCTTAGATTAGGTACGCTTTCCTTATTAGGATTCGCATGGGTCGTTATTTCTATATTCTTGTTGATTTGTTTTATTTATTGACGCTCTTTTAACATCTCGGGTCTCCAGCGTCCCATTCAGTTCAGGGCGTGAAATGTACGGTAAATTTTGCTCAGAGGCCCCTTCTTTCAGGCTTGAGTTTCTTTTTCTTGCTGTAAATATACGACACGGGAGTTTATACCCTATAATGCATTTTAAAGTTTAAGATCTATCTTGACAATGTTGAAAATGCATGCGTTCATGTTACTTTTTTTCAGTAACTGTGCCATGTAGGAAGTTGAAAGTTGTACCAGATATTACTTGTTACTTCGCTAAATCTTAAAAAGAATTTTTTTAAGAGTTAATAGATTTTGAGATATAATTTTTAATATTATTTTGTACTTAATAATTGGTATTTTAGAATGTTTCTATTTTAACTTTTAATAAATCACAGTATAAAGAAATTTTCTGTTAAAATCATCACATACAAGTGGAGAATATGTGGTAAAATTTTCATTGTTCTACATGTTATAGGAACTGAGAAAAGGAACATAAATGTGAGACATTGTAGTTTTCGGGAAATAGCTCTTAAACATCTAATTATAGATACCTTAATCCATTCCTGCTTTAAAAGTAAAATACAACATTATAAACATCAAACTTATGAAATGCCATTTTACATTTAAATAGCGGAAATCCGAAAACAAGAATAGATATAAATAAAATTTTGAAAATTTTTACATTTCTTACCTTATAAACACCTTTATATAAACCAAACTACCAAACCTAATTTTGTTGTGTAAAAGATAAACCTGGGGCGTTAATTTTTTGTTTATATATGACAATGTGTTTCATAGAAGCTGAAGAACACGTGATGTGTTAACGTTGAGTGCACAGTAGAGCGAGCGTGCCCAAATCTAGTGAAGAGTGCCCTTATCCAGCTAATTACGCACAAAGAAAAAGCCGCAGTGCAGGCAACCGTTAACAATGAAGCGCTTAAGATGCCATTCACGTAATATCACATTGTTGTTTGTATCCACGAGGCCGGGGCTTCCAACAATAGCACAAAGACCATCCTATACAATGCGGACAACTCTATCTTCCTTATTAGGGCAAGCCGACGTTTAAACCTGCCTGCTTTCTGATGGCAACACTGCATAATCTCCGTTATGAATGGAGGTAAACTTATTTACATTGGACATGCAAATCAATCTGTTGGCTATAACAAGTTGCGTGCGATACCAACGCGCTCTATCCGTGGGGTTCATAAACTAAGCCGGTGTGAAGATTAGATCTGCAGGCTAGAGAATAGTTCTGCCGGAACAGTAGACCCAAAGACTGTTTTAGGGACGCATTTTGTACAACACTCATGTTGTTCAGAGATTGAACTATAAAGTCTCAGTTGTATTCATTTTTTATAGCTCAAGTTGGAAATGCAAAACACATCATTCCCAATTACGTGACAGAATCCAGTTTAAGATATCTGAAATTCTACAATGTAATATGTACTAAAAATGTTCCTCTCTCTCTCTCTCTCTCTCTCTCTCTCTCTCTGTGTGTGTGTGTGTGTGCGTGTGTGTGTGTGATTTTTCACTCACGTCTTCATTTCCAAAATATTTCATTGCTGTTCACGTGCAGCCACCAGTACTGTAAGTGTTGTTATAACATGCGATGAGCGTGACCTTGGCACAACGCACGCTACGCTCGGCTGCGGGTATAGGCCAGAAATAACTGTAGGTAAACCTATAGTATTTACATTTTAGTGATAGAACATATGTTTTTCTTTGCAAAATGTATATTTATCATCAACTTACAAGGTTTAGGTCTAAGGCCTGTTCTGGTCCCTGACGGGCCGTATGAACCATTTGAACTTAGTTACACTTAGCACATGGATAGGTGTTCAGCCCATCGCTTTGAGTGGCGTTTGGTGAGATGCTAATATATTATCTCGAGTTCTGAGTATAATATGCGATACTATATATCTTGTTATTAACTTATTCCATTACGTACTGTTAATCGCCTAAAACTACCTGCTGAAAATTTTCTGAAAAGTAAGGTGATAATGGTGCACCTGTTTTCTCCGAAATGAAGTTCAGACAAGAGCTCAGGAACGAAGCCCATACAAAGATTCCGATAATTTATTAAAAAGTGTATTTCCAGTAGAAAGTCACATTTTTTCAAATGAAAAAATGCTTACCGACTTCAAGGAATGTAAAATTAGAGAGATTAGATAATAAATTAGATTTTTGCTAGGCCATAGTTTACGAGATATCGTCATAATTTTATGGCTTTAATTTTTAGATACGTTTTAGAGAGTCTCCTTGTTTATTAGGCAAAAAGCAATACACTCCCTCGATTGTTAGTAATAAACAGTACGTTGTCATTTTGTGTATATTTACGGAACTTTTCTAAAAAGCCATATTTTGTAAATTACTTTGCACAGGCTCGTGCAAAGAGCTGCACTGAAATTCTAATATCATCTAGATTTATTTTCTAAGTCCATAAGCAGCTTTCCATTGTAAATACATGATCTAATGAGTGTTGGAAGTTATACAGGTTATATTGATGATCTCTTATCTGTACTTCATTCCAGTGAAAACAGCGCCTCAATAGCATATTTCACTTTAGAAGTCGTCGCTGTGGTAGATTTAGGTGAACCGCTCCGTATATAATATTATATATTTAAAATTATATTGTATTTTTTAGGTATTAGGAACAAATTAGTACAATATATGTCCATAATATATCTGTAATACAGTTTTGTCATAATTTCTTAAAAGAAAGTTATGTGTAGCTTAATAAATAATTCCCAATTTAACTATGTATATTGATTACGAAAATTGAGGATTTTCCTCAACGAATTAGCGGTTTCTATTTTGAAACAACACAAGCGTGTGCCTCCCTTTAGTCGCCCCTACCAAATCAAGGTCACGCCAGTCAACTGTCTGATTACTGTGGTGTTGACCCTCACGCCATTCCCTTTATCTGATCGTTTAATTGTGTACAGCTTCGTAAACGCTATAACGGATCATTACACGATTGTAGCGCTGGGTTGTTACATACTGTCCAGAACTAATTATAATTATCATCAGAACTTGTAAAGATTAATCAAGACCTGGTCGAAAATGCACAGGGCTAGGGAGATAATGATAGACTTCGTAAATGTTCATAATATCAACAATTTAACCACATAGCTCCGTTTTACTGTTACTAATTTCAATCTCATATTATGTTCGTAAACAAGCGTTGAAAAATGTAGATCAGGAAAACATTTACTTTAAAGTAGTTTAAAGAATTTTACCGCTTTCAAAGAGCCTACATACGGTTGACCTCTTTAGAAGATTAACTAAACAATATTATGTTTTAAGGATCACCTGGTTATGTTGAAACCACAATATTATAATCCTAAGCGTCAATAAATGAGATAGGAAGAACAGACTCTATTTGATACTAATTAAACTTTATTTTTCTTGTTGTTACCATATTTTGTTAAATTACTGCAGTAGTATCTGAGCTACTTTTAAATACAAACCAAAGGTAAAGAGCAGTCCCAGAACAAGAAGGCAATATGTGTTCTCGTGCAATCCAAACTGACCATATAGTTGATGAGAATAATTATTTTAATGTTTGTTTGGAATGCAATGAAAAATTACCAATAAAGAAATTTTTAGAGTACAAAAAATATAAGTTATAATTATGTAAATTATGTATGTGTGAGGTAAGCTCAGGAAATTTCATCATAAAATACACATATCTGCTCAAATCTGACTTCTATTATTAACTTAAGACCAATTCTGCAACCTGCTAATGTGTGCAAATAAAATGTAATTGGAAAAACACAGAACCGCTACTCAAAAATTTACCGAGCAGCAACGCTTGGGACTTGCATTCTAGAGATTTCGGGTTCAAATCCCTTGGGACTGGCCATTTTGACTTTGCCTTTTTTTCCTTGGTTTCCTCTGAAGCTTAGAGAATGCTGGATGGATATTTACTTTCTCAGAAATTTCCCATCCCCTGTTTCATATAATTCATTATGCTGGTACTGTTACAGGGTCGAAAGAGCCTAATCATCGCTGGTGCGATGTGGCGGTGACTTGCGTCTAAAGGTTTCTGCTCTGGCGTCCAGTATGGGCTCAAACTGTTTGGAGAGAGGGCACCGCCCGTGTCAGGATGTTCTATATGGAAACTATGTCTGCGTCCTTGCCTCACCGCCCCGGTTCCTAGCCACCCGGTATCTCCCCATCTCATCCCTTCCTCTCGGAGGCGTAGGCACAAACAGTCAGGTATTATTTAAGGCTGAAAAACTGAAATAACCTTCTTCATCCCTAACAATTTAATTAACAACGCAGTTATACAGGGTTATAATACACCGCAATCAAACTGCATTAAAATGTTTATAACATTTAACGAAATTAAATTAGCACTTTAAGGACACAGGCATGCTTTAATTGCCGGCAGTCAGTGCTGCAACTCGAAAAGGTTAATTTTCCTATAGAGTGACTTTAACCCGCAAGTGTTAAGGTTTTTGTTTATTTTTGACAGGTTGATGGTTACAATGTATTGACTAACGGTTTATATGGCCGTTTCAAAATTAAATATAATTTTGAGGACAAAAGGAGGCTTTAAGTACAATGAAACTATTCAATGAAAATAATTTGTAGTATATTGGGCGTCCATCCGCTTACAGATAAAATGAAAATTATTATCAGAAAGTTGCTCTAGTGATTGAAGAATGATGTCTGTTGCAACCTATGACAAATGTTTCACAGTAATGTCGAGCAATTGTTGCAGTTTAGTTTCTGTCGATTTGTTGTTAAATTGTTTTATTTGCGGACACTCTTTAACATCTCAGGTCATCAGCGACCCATTCTATTTAGGGACTGAACCGGCCGGCAAATTTTGCTCAGAGCTCTCCTCTATTTGGTTAATTTTACCTGTCGTAAATCTATAATGTGGGACTCACGGCTTTACTTCCTTTCCAAAAGAAGCCATACTTAGGATTTTTATGCCCGAAAAAAATCCATCCACCATGACCGGGATTGAACCTGTGTTCTTGGGTTTACAAGGTAAATATGGTTACCACTACACTACCAGGACCAACATTTTCTGTCAAATTTTTGTTTATAATCAGTGATTCATCTAATAGATGTCAATTTTTCTTTGCATTTTTCAGTTTACCATTTGTTATTGTCTGATGCTGACGTTCATTCAATTAATAAGGAAAATAAAACGTCATCTTGAGAGAGTGCAAAGCACCGAGGTAGACACATTTACTTTACTTGCACGCTTTGAGGTAGCTTGACAACCTCTGCAACTTATCTATTCCTTTCTGTTTTTAAATTAGCATAACCAAGTTCACCTGTATACAACTATCTTTTCGCTGCATACTTCGACGTGAACTCTCAACAAAGAGTTTCTGCAGTCTTTCCCTGCTAACACTAGCTGGAGGATCTGATGTAGACCTTCCTAGATAAATTACTACCAGTTATACTTCTCACTCTAAATTGCTTTGTAAGGATCTATTTGTATGCTTAGACGTTTTGGCACAGTTTCTATTTAAAGATAACAAAAAAAAGGTTAAATTTTTCCATTTTACGTCATCTTTAATGCTTTCAAAAACTTTGGTTTAGAACACTTCTTTGCGTACTGTTCATAAAGATTCTACCTTGAGTTTACAGTAGAATCTCCTATTTTTTGTGAATTTCTTATAATAATTCAATAACTCCATACTCTTCAACTACCGCCATGGGTAACTGAGATCGTTAAGGCGCGAACTCGTGAGCGGGAGGCCTGGGGTTCGGTTCCTACCAGGATCATTCTCCCTGTCTGAGTTTTATCCCAGGTTTTCCTCAGTCCTCATAAGGCGAAAATGTCGGTGAGGTACGTCTGGAACGCTTCCTCCTTTTAAAAAAAATCTTTCCCCAAATTATCATTTCATCTCATATATCACCAGTGTCACTGCCTGTGATGCCTCAGTAGTAAAACGGGCGTTAAACACCATTAAAAATAAACAAACAAAAATTCATATGAACTCGTCAACTGAAAATAATTCATATCTACCAAAGGCACAATTAGACGCATAAACCTTTAACAGGTATTCTTATTCAAGCATTAGGTAGCGTCCTGTAAATTAATATCATTTTTATAATAGGAAGATGTAATTATGTTGAGAAGCTCTATTACTTATACTTATAAAATAAGTATTCTTGCACAACTACTGCCTTACAAACAGACACAGATCATTGAGCGCACTCTCTTCAGTCCTATTTTAAGTATTGACATTTCATTCCCAGATACAGGTTGAACAAGTAATAATTTCTTTATCATTGTCTTCGGAAGGAAATTACAAACATAAAAATATAGGTTACTAAGAGCGTAAAAACTTGGCGCCATGGATCTATCTGGACCACTGTGCGAAGGTCATAACCAAGCTTTCATGACTCTACTTGAACTCAGTGTTTCATCGGAAAGAGTTTAAAATGATGGCAAAGAGTCCATATAAGTTTTGATTTCTATTGTTGTCACATCCTTCTACACAAAGAGCTGTTTAGTTACGACCGCTGTTGGATATTTTGCCATTACGTTCACAACACAACAATAAGCAGTCTATTATAGTCGTTTACCGAGCGAAGCATTAACTCACAAGAAGATGGCGGATTTTGATACTGTAATTGGTCTGAAAATATTGCTGCGATTGTGGTTCACCTCTAGAGCTTTGCAAATAGCCCTCATGCCTACTCTGTAAGATGCTTATAACACCTCCAGAAGAATTTTAAATACTCCGTTGTTCCAAGTAAAGAAATATTGTTCTATATCGTTGTATTACAGAAATGTCACTAATTTTTATTGTATTTTCAAAACAAGTGTTCACTTTTATTAATCGTGAAGTTGCACGTAAACAAATGTTTGAGTGATACTAATAAATTGTCCATATTAACAGATTCCATATGCAGGTTTTTAAAACGTAACGCAAAAATTTGTTTTATAAGTAGATGGAAGATTTTAGATAAAAATACAAATTCAATCTTATTTCTTAAAAGGATTATAAATAGAAACCTCTGTATTACAATGTATGCCATCATGGAAGAAATTTGTAAATCAGAACTTTCGTTTTATCACCCTACTCCCTCGCTTATTTCATACAGAGTCATTATTTGTTTTTTTTTTAATTAAATTTCATTCCACGCTCAAGGTATAGTAAATGTATGTATGTTTACTGTGACAAAAATAGCAAAATAGTAACGTGCCCTTTTGTGTAAAACTAATAAAGCTGCAGAGGGATAAAAATGAAATCGCTTTATGAAGGGGAAAAAAACATAGGCTCTAATTTAAAATGTTCTTTGATGACGTCATAGCTCATGCAACAATTACTACGGAAAGATTTGGCATTCATAAAACAAATCCTTTTAAGAAACAAAAATTAACTCTTCTTTGAATTTTTTCCAAAATCTTCTATCAGTAAAATAAATCGGGCGTTACAGAGAGTACGTGCCTGGTGCACCATACGTCTTCTCCTTACACGAACGGCAGCGCAGAGCAACGGAAAAAACCGAACGTAGTTGTGAATTTTATCACGCCTTTTATAAAAAAATTCGTCTTTCTTGTAGTGTGGAGTTTGAGTTAAAGTGTTAGCGTGGAAGTTATGTGAGTTAGTAGGGTAGGGTAGTGTATTGTATTGTATTGTTTTTTTTTTTTTTTGGTGAATAATGAGTGCATCAAAACAGTTCTTTTGCCTGGAATGTGGGAGGGAATAACTTTAAGAAAGCGTGTCTCTATAGTTCACCCGAAAAGTTGAATGTTATTCGCGCCTGATTAAAAAAAAAAACAAAACAACAACCTTACGCCTATCACTGTGAAATGTGCAACAAGAATGTCAATTATGTTCGCAGCTTCAAACACCATCAGCGAGATTACCATGGTAAGGGATCAGCTAGAAAGCAAACAATGAAATGTGTTTTATGGAGTCATGAAATACCATCGGAATTTCTTTTATTTGAGCATTTAGAATCAGTATATGAAACAAAAATAAAACCGGAGGAACTCAATAAGAAATATATTGCTTATAAAGTTCGGAATTCATACAAAACTTATAGTGTTAACAGCGCATGCCTTTTCCAGTGTAATTATCATTTTCTTTTCATGTTCCATTGCTGCATTACAGTTTCCCATTTGATTTCGCTGTATACTGAAAGTGATAGGCTTCTAACATGCTTCCTAGAATGTTAATTTTTGGTGTACGATTGCTTGATTGCTGACTGTTATATCCGCCTGTATTTGTTGAAGTCACACAACCACTTTGCATGAAACTAGGCTCAGTTTTCCCGCTGTCCTCCGTTACCGTGTTTGGTGCACCAGACACGTACTCTCTCTTACGTTGAGTGTAATTTTGAAAAAAACCCTGCATAAATCTTTGACGCTGTGGCAAAACTCACATAAATCCAAAGTTTAGAATTGGGAATAATAGTATAGAGTCACATGCATTATAATGTTTTCATAATATTTTAAAAGTGAACAAGCTCATGAAGGCAGTACAAAGGATTTAACGAAAGTAGGTTTATGCAATTTTCAGTAATTAAAATACCGCTAAACCATAAAGTATTTAATTCTAATAGTATGTCCTCATTAATAGTTTAAATGAAATAAAAATGCTATAATTGGATTTCAGAAGTTCTGCTGTAACTCTGATTATATTCGTTACAATTATGTGGAACGTTCAGTTAAAACCTTTGAATAAATGATCAAAATAATCAAAAACGTTGTAAACTTAATTTTATTTAATTATTGGTGAAAATATCTTAAGATTTCTACTAATAAAATATATTTTTATAAAAAGAATGACTTATCATAAACTTGGTCTTAAATGTGTTTTCTTCTGATTCAATCTATCAACATTTTGCTAAAATTGATTAATCCCGCTGTACCAGTTTTCTGTTCTGATGAATATGTTTTGTTGTTTTTTTTTATGTGCTACAACACAGACGGCAGACACGAAAAACACTAAATTATTTCTAGTTTTTCTCTCACTTGTCAACATGAAAATATACTTTTAATGTTCTTTATGTGAATCGCACGTGTGACTGGAAATTTATCGCGTAGCAAATGAAAAGTCGTATATAAGTTTAGGTTATTAAAGTAGCTACGCGCTGTTACGGACAAAAAAGTCACGTTAATGTAGAGAGCTGCCAAGTGACAGAGGAAGATCATGACAGATTTGCCTAGCAAGTCGATGCAATAAAAGAAAACAAGCGTGTATGCATTCTGCAAGTTGTGTGCCGTTGACTGAGTACGTCACGATTTATTTTGTTCTTCTTATTATTCTTTGTACTGAAGCGAAACAAAACAATATCTGCATTCAGGGAATGGCCCATGTTTTGAGCGAGATATAAAAATAGAAAACTGGACTGCAGTGTGAAAATATTTCTTTAGCTTGCACGCTATTGGGGTTCTTACAAGGAAGAACAGGGTTCGTATCTTGCAAGGAAATCTACCTTCCTTTAAAGCATGACACAGCCAGGCACCTCGTAAAGGTGTACAGTATTTTTACAACTTTTTTCACATCAAGTAGCATTTACCAAAAATAAAAGTTAATCCAAAACAAATATCTGTATAGATATCCACTATTCTATATCTTCATTATAGGAGGTGCAACGTGCTTCCTGTTTACTCGTATTGTCACGCACGTGTAAATCCTCACGCGATCATAGAATAAAGGCATCAGCATTTGTTTTGATCATTATGCGTGCAGGAACTATGTATGGCAAATAAGTAATATTTTACGTTCTGTCGTATAGACTAGCAGGATTTATTTAACCCCATTTCTTATCGGAAAGTGAGATAAAACCCAGATATAGGCGTAATTTTTCAAATTGTGTTTAATGCATTTTCTTACAATATTAGCGTGAAATAATCTTACATCAGTATTTGCATCGAACAGATATTTTGACATCCTAAAATATGACATGACCTAAAATATGACATGATTCCAATTCTATAGCTCCAAATGAAATGCCAGTATAACATAACTATATATTTAATAATTTACATTGTGAATTGTGATTGCTAATATTAAATTAATCTGTATCAATTTATTAAAAGTTTTGCACTAATTAAGACGCATAAAATTTTAGTGGCAAAGGCGTTTGTAAAGGGTTCTATTTGTGAATTTTAGCAGTATTAAAATATATGGTATTCATGTTTTATACAGTTAAAATGAAACAAGGAAGTTGTTTTGAAAAAAAATCATGTTCGATTTTTATCTAGTGTTCGTATAATGCTTACTGTATAACTTTATGTAAACAAAATGTATACACACTTCAAGCAAAGAAAAAACTGTTAACATAACAAAACTGAATTCACACAATCAGAATATGATGAACACTAATCATCTTAGACTTTTACAGTTACAACAGTTGTTCAAAATGCCCACTATTGGCGTCGATACACTTCTGAGTACGTTGACCTACTGATTGACCATAAAACTGTCCTCGCGATTGCAACACATGCTGTTTCTTTCTTCCCAAAGTGCTGCCGGTGTAGCTGGTTTTGTATACAACATCCATAAGAGTTCCCCCATAGGTAGAAGTCCAACGAGTTAGATCCGGAGAACGCGGTGGAAAGTGATTTGGACCTCTTTGTCCTATCCAGTGCCTTGGAAGGTTGTCATCAAGGTACGCACGTACATCTCGGTGGTAATGTGGTGATGCACCATCCTGTTGGAAGTAAAATTCCTCATTTCTCTAGAGTATATGAATGGCGGGTAAGACGGATGTGCATATCATGATCAGGTACACTGGGACAGTTACCGTTCCTTCAAAAAAAAATGTCCAATTAGACTCCTAGACGACAACACGCACCAAACATTAACCCAGATTAATTAACAGCCTTTTCCAAAATAACATGTGGATTGTTTGCACACCAGTAGACACAGTTAGGCCGGTTAATAGTTCCGTTCAACTTAAATTGTGCCTCATAGGACCAAACAACTTTCCCTGCGAAGATCTCATCCTCTTGCACCATGTTCCGAAACCACTCACAGTGCTGCATTCTCCGATCAGGGTCATCTTCATTTAATGCATGCAAAAGTCTTGGAATGAAAACTTTCAACTTGCTGTTTTAATAATACGACGTACGCCGGTTCTGCTAATCCCGGTCTCATATGTACATTGCTTTGTAGATTTCTGCGGTGAGTGCTCAGAACGTTTCAAAACCATAGCCGAGGACGCGGGGCTTGCTGTTTGAGGTCTTCCAGATCTGTCTTTGTGAACATCGCATACAGTACCATGAGTCTCAAATTTGTCTCGAATGCGTGCAATTGTTACTCGTGTTGGCGGTTCTGTTCTGTAAACACCTCTCCATTGGCCTTGGACTTCAACAACATTCTTGGTTTTCCAATACCACTTCAAAATTGATTTCCGCTGTTCAAACGATAATCTTGACTCCATTTTGTTGTAGCAACGGTAGCATAATGTAATGTGAGGAACGTCTGTTTACAGAAAATCATACGATAATCTTGGCTTCATTTGTTCATTGTTGATTTATTATAATATTGGCTTCATTTGTTCATTGTTGATTTTCCTGCCACGTAGCAACGCTATCATAATGTATGTGAGTCATATCTGTTTACAGAACATCATACTAAACATTACTGATGTTTTTCGGTCCAACTTTGAAATATATTAAATATATATTTACATTAAAAGTGTTTGTACAATTTTGCACCCTCGGTATTTATCTTTATTAATGTAGACTTTTTCTAATGCTTTTTATAAATCAAATCAATCATGTCATATTGTTGATAGAATAATATCCAAGAAATAGCACGGGAATAAAGGCTGCAAATGTAGATTTTTGGCAGATAAAACTTTCATTTATATCGCTGATTACTTATTTGATAATAGTTTTAAAGTATAGGAATGGCGAAAAACCGCTTCCACAATAGTTTTTTACATTTTATTTACATTTGATCACACATTCCTTTACAGATGAAGGCTCAGTTTCTCGATACAATGGTTGGCAATCCACCACCATTTATTTACGAGCTGTTATTTTTTTACAGTTATGGCATCTATATATGTGTACAAGTGTGAAACTTAAGAACGAATATTGGAGAAAGCGACTTTTTGCTCAACCTGTATGTACGGACTTTTAATGCTGAAGTTGCATTAGTAGTGAGCGAGAAGGAAATTTCGGTACTTCAGCGTGCTTAATGACTGACGTTTGCACCTTCGCCCCCAATGGGAGCATCTCCACGAAGAAGAGATGACATGAAAGAAACATTATTGAATAAAAATCCTTCCCTTGCATCCTGAGGCATCCTTGCGGCTAAGGTCCAGGGACGGTGAGACACGAACATAGATGGGGTCCTTAAAATTGTTTCCACATAGAGTAGCTCTACCCACTGCAGTCTTACTCCAAGGATTTCCCCATCAGACGCCGAAGCAGAAACCTTACCAAAGTGCAATTCCTACCGCTACACCGCACACAACATCAGCCCTCCTCATCTGGCACTTTCGCATCTGCAACAGAACAAATAGAAATGAGGTGAAAGGGAAAAATCCATTCCAGCATTCCCTAAGCGACTAGAGAAAACCACGTAAAGATCCAAGGTTAGGCTGACCGGTCTTAAGAAATTTGAAAGCGAGTGCCTCTGTAGTAATTGCGTCAGTTAATATAACAGTCTAGTTTTCTTTTCATTTTATTATATTATTAGATGCTAATGTTTGAAATTAAAGACACAGAAAAATGTAACCGATTCTATTTTATTCTCTAACACACATAGTCAATAATTCGGAATTCCATGACCTAAATTTATTTATGTAACAAGCTGCATAATATCTAAAAATTTTACTAGCAACCTTAATTTTTTATTTCAGTAAATAAATATTAAATTAGTTTCTGCTCAGACATCATTACAATAGTTACCTTTAAAATATGATACTGGCTGCTATGCAGTTGTTTGAAATAGATTCGATGCCATTAACATTAGATGTTATTGTAACTGAAGCTTGTAGTTGAAAAAACTATCAACATTCTATTTGAAAATGAGTGAATCGCAAAATTCGGGCATAGAAAACACCGTGTATTTGATAATAACAGATTCAGTATTTATAATACAACCTCTTGCTCAGACATAGCGCGACTGGCGATAGAATGATCAATACGGAAGTATCCATTGAATAGCTCATCTCCATACATCCCCAACTAACACTCTAGTCTCTTCCCTCTCAACTCTCTTTTCCAGCCCAGAGAAATAAAGTCGGACTTAAATTTGAAAAATCCTTCTACATTAGTATTTTTAACAATTCCAGTTTTAAGCAAAGTGCATAAATGAGTGTAGTATTTAAAAATTAGGCATTTCAAAACTAAATTAACAGTGTTAAAGTCACTATTATAGTACGGCTGCCTGCAAATACTTTATGTTTGACATTTGAGCTTCCTTTGTCTTCTATTTTTAAGTAATTTAATTATTGAAATTGGTACTTTAAATTACAGCAAATAAAATATGCTTAAACTGAATATTTTAATCATATTGCTAAAATTATCATTCATATAAAGTATATTCTTCTATATGATAGGCAAATTCCATAAAGGAACTAGTTTTGTGAAAAATACTTTGAGTGTTAATTTATATGTACGAGGGGCGTTCTAAAAGTTCTCGGTCTAACCAAGAAAACACAAGATTTAAGAGATTTTTTTTTTATTTTTCAATAGTCACCTTGTTAATCAATACATTTAGTCCCACAACTTTCCAACTTTTTAATACCCTCAGTAAAATAAGATTGGTCCAGTTGTTAAAAATAAGCATCCGCCTCAGCTTCAATCTCATCATTTGATGCAAATCTTCGTCCACTCGGCCATTTTTTCATGTTTGGGAACAAAAAGTAAACGCTGAGGGTCAAATTGGGCGAATGTGGTGGATATTAAAGCAATTGGAAGCGAAGGTCATGCAGCTTTGCAGCAACAATCTCAGACGTGTGTGAAGGCGCATTATCATGATGAAAGAGAACTTTCTTTTTCGTTTAGCCAGAGTAGCATCCTTCAATTGGTCCAATAGTGAACTATAATACTCCCCGGTGACTGTTCTTCCCTTATAGATGTAGTCTTTTAGCATCACACCATGAGTCCCAGAAAGCCACAGCCATGAATTTTCCTGCAGATGGAACCGTTTTTGTTTTCTTTGGTGCACTTTCACTTATTGCCACCCACTGTTTGAACGCTCCTTCATCTCTGGCACATAGTGGTGAATTCATGTTTCATCTACTGTTACGAAACGCCGGAGACAGTCACTTGAATTGCATTTAAATAAACCTAAACACTCTTGCGAAATGTTCATTAGAATGCGTTTTTGATCCACTGTTAATAAACGCGGCACCTATCGAACGGAAAAATTTCTCATACCCAAATCTTTGCCTAAAATGTGGACACTGCCTATCGAAGTATTTGCAATGTCGGTCAACTCGTGTCCCTTCAATCGGCGATCATTAAGTGAATTTTTCACAGTTTTTTCCACCATAGTAGTTTTGGGACGTCCTGAGTGCTAATTATTTTGAAGGATGTATGACCACTCTTAAACTCAGCAGTTCACTTTTTAATTGTGAAAACGAAAGGGAAGAATCCTTTAATGTGGAATATAATTCCTTTTGTATTTTTATCGGGGTTAAATCCCTTAAAACGAAGCACTTCATCATAACTCGTATTTCAGTTTTAGCCAATATGTAGAAAAAGTTAACACTAGTTTGTTTGCACGGTCGTCACAAGCAAGTGACTAAGTTTAGCGTCTGAATCTTTACAACTCGCAATCTAAAGGAAGATACCTAACAACTGTCATAGTAATTTAGCTATCTGCATGACATCTCTGAGTCAGGCCGAGAACTTCAAGAATACTCCTAGTACTTGGGAAAACTTAAAATCATTTTATTATTGAAACTTTTTGTGAGATATGGTGAATGGTTAATTGATCTTGTTTAAAACAGAGGCTATTTTGGAAGAGATGCACATTTATTTTCAAATAAACCTTACAATAATTATAAAAACCACTCATGGTTGTAAAATTATTTTACTATTTCATAATAAAAATATGCAAATTTAGATCCGTATAAAGTTAAAGTTCTGTAATAACAATTTCCCTTCAATTATAATCTAAAATACATTATCTTGTACATTTATTTATAATATAATAATGTATTACCTCTCCATACTGTATCATTTTCTTTGGATAGTTAATTATTACAATTGTATGAAGGTTGTAAGCTTTCAAATAATTTTCTGTGAATAGTTTTGTCAATATATTCACAGGTTATGAGACTGCGAGTGCCATCATCATAAAATAATGTAAAGCAATGAGGTAATACGTAAGTGCAACCACTGTAATTATGCTCTTATCTTTTACTCAAATATTTAAACTAATGGCGTATTCTTTAGAACTGTTGACATATAAAAAGTAATGTATACATTTTATAGCTATATTTTATACTCTTCTGTATCATGTAAAACAAAATTATTACTAGCAGATGAAAATACCTATCGTTATTGGGGAAGCATTATATTACATGGTAGATACTTTCACGACTGCATATTCTAGAAAGAGGCTTCGTAAAATGTGCAATGTTTTCGCGCACTGTAGCAGAATCAAGCGAGCTTATCTAGGTTTGCAGTCCACTGAGTATATATGCGGAATGAGGGTGGGTGTGCTATGGGCAAGTTATAAGCTGAGCATCGCTCGCGTCGCTGCAGATGAAACGTAATTTAAAAAAGACAGCATCGCTGTCCCCCTAAGTTATTTAATGTGTCCCAGACGATAAAAGATACAACCTGCCGGGAAATATCTGAAATGGGACACTGTCTAGAAACTGGCAGCGATATTTATGAATGTCTCTAAGGTCTTTAGCAGGTTTGCGGTCAGGAACTTTGTCTGCATTAAACTTGTGAAGTTCACGTATTTTAGTATAGTTTGCGATTAAAATTATTATGATTATTAATGAAATTCGAAAGAATGAAGAACTACGGTAGAATCCGTGAAAAAAAAAACTGCTTAATTTTAGCGAATTTTTTTATTTTTAGGAAATTCGGAAGGAATGTAAGCTATTGCGATTGTATTAGTAATATATCCAAATCTGCATTGATCTGCATTGCTCTACTAGGCATCTTCATTAATATATATATATATATATATATATATTTATATAAATATATATATATATAAATGAAAAACAATGTAACACTATTAACAACAATTAGAAAAGCAGAAAAGGATAAAACAGTGAGAAAAAGTCACAGATTTGCAATCGCTATAATTCGAACTGCTTGAGTTCAAATCATTTGTCTTCTTGCCACAGAAGAACTCCTGCAGTTCGAAATATAGCGACTGCAAATCTGTGACTTTTTCTTAGCGTTATATATATAAAAGTATGCATATTAATAATATGCATAATCGATCTAGCGATCGAAATTTGAATTAACAAACGATTCGTCGAGTTTGTTAGTCAGCAAAATTGGACTAAGAAAATAATTAATTATCTTCTACTTCGTCAGTAAATGGATATATAAAGGAATAATCATGCTACAATTGGGGTGGGAGTTAATATAAGGGAAAGTTGAAAATTTTCTCTAACGGCTGCAATTTTTGTTTTTTCGTAACGTAGCTCGATGGATTTCTTTAAAATAAATTTATAAAATAATTTTCGAAAATCGTGGCAATTGGGTCATTATAAGTGCGAATTAAATCGAAATTTTAAAATCGCTCTACTGGCCGCGGTTTTATTTTTTTTAAGGAAGTTGGATTTTATGCAATTGAAATAAAATACTATATATATCGAAAATAAGTGAAATCGAACACTTCATTAATTAATAAGTTCTAATTCGGATATTATATTCAATTTTATTAAAAGTTATTCAATCTGTGAGGATTTGCTTAGTTTGCAAAGTTCCTACGTGAGGAACTTTTAATCATTTCTTATAACAACAATCAATTTAGTTTTAAGTATTCAAAATGCTTCTAATGGTGTTAAAGTTTTTTTTGTTTTTTTCCAGCATTTAATTTGGTTTTTGCACGTTTAAATTTCTCTTGCTAATAATCAAATTTTTTATATGTTTATTTCCAAAATTCTTTGCTTTATGGCCATAAAATCATATCTGAGTTAAAATCTTAATGTGAAAACTATTTTCTGTATGCCAAAGATAATGCAGAACAATGCAAATTAATTAACTTTTAATAATATCGTTTGTTTTATGGTAAGTTCAATCGATTCGAACTAAATAACGTCTAAGGACAGTCTGTATGACTAAGCTATTCTGATTGCCGAATCTTTCTTCTGACATCAGACCAGATAGTTCCGACAGTGTCTATGACTTTACTTTAAAAGCATCAACTTGGGATTTACAGTGCATTGTGTGACCTTGAAAGACGTTATGTTTAATGATAAGCTTCCAGATAATTTGCAATGTATTCTCGATAACAATGATGAATAATGTAAAATTTATGTTTAATAAAACGCATGCTAACATATCAGTCAGCAAAGATCAGAATAATGCTACTGTAAGCTCCGAAGTGTACAGTCTGCCTTATGTATAAACTAGAGCACGACCTAAAAATTTGGCATTTGGATAAAGGCAATTAAATGTAATACAAAAGCAATTTAAACAACCTTACCACACACCTTTCTCAACCTTATAAATACGCCGTTCATTTTTCTTTATAAATCGAATATAAACTGCTCGTTTGACTAGAATTAGAATGTGGTATTTGGTTTTACGCTTTTAAACACAAATCCTAAAGATTGAATTATTTTACCAATATTTTCTCAAAACTTTAAGATGATCATGCACTTGCAAGGGGAATTAATTTTCATGAACTTGCATTATCTTTAATTGTTCTGTTTTTTGTAGTGTTAGGCGTATCTTTATTGTTATAGATTCTATATAAATATTACAAATATATTTTTTTCATTGACCGCTTCTGCTTAGTATAATAATAATTAGAAAGAGGAACAAATAATAATAAAAATAAAACAATTTTATTATTAATAAAGTAATAATTAATAAACCACAGCTTTAAAAATGGAAAGATTATTTATAGACATGTATGAAAGTATATTTCAGGTTATTTATAGTTACACTGGTTATTACCTTCTAACCATAATATAAATTGCTTCTAGCGTCGCTCACTTTAGTTAGGAAAATGCCCATAATCAACCAATTAGCGTGGTTGGCAAACAGGTGTCAGTATGCTAATTGACCTCTAATAGCCTTAAAAGTTTTCAGGAAACAGCATTTTTCCCAGATGTTCTCAGTGGGTACATTCGTATGTACCCATTCCACATATATCCCCCCACAAAATGGGCCAGAACTATCCGTTATTTTTTTCTTCCAACTTCCCAGTCTATTAGGCCCTTCCTGATCTTGCCTTTCTCCCTGAAACGAGCATATATTATTCCAGGTTAGTTTATTCTGTTATAATTATATAGCTGCATTTAACAGACCTGTTCATGTCATCCAACTACGAGTACATTTTATTTGGAGCTGGCCTGGAATTTAGTTTTGGTGCTATAATTTACGTCTCTTTTCTTCTGCAGGTATACTTTTTTGTTATTGTACGCTGGTTGAATTCTGTCGTTGCTGCAACATGTTCTGCAGCCTTTGTTAAAGGCGTATTTACATCCTTTCTTCGCTCATTTTCACGTAACTTAATTAACTCAAAAATTACTTGATTATGCGGGGCTGTCTTTTATTTCGCATCATGGTGACTGAACCAAGGACTGTCAGGCACTCTGACTTTGTTTTTAAGAACTGAGAATACTAGTGGCGAAGGAGGTCTTAGTTCCCAATTACACCCGTTCCTAGTCAGAATTTTGCTAACTCATTCTATACTTTGTTTTGTTTATACCTATCCCTGATTGTTCGGCAACTTCTCTGTTATGTAGGTGCTGAGGTGTGTAGCGTGCCCAGGCACTGTTGGTGACTTAAACCTAACAGTAGAGCGGATTTATTGATCATTTTGTTGATTTTGGATTGAACCATGAGCAATTAATGACGCCAAAATGAGATACAGTTTACAATAGTGTGAACCAGCATATGGCGGTCTCTGATTGTAAACATATTAACATTAATTTTAAACCTTGCTGTAGTAAAATTACGTATAACTTGTGTTATATTACTATTAGTATTTTAAAATTATCTGTGACATCGTAATGGATTACATTACATTGTGGGATGAGAAAATCTTAAAAAGAGGCCGAAGGCTGAGTTTGGTAATCCTAATATGACGTTAACGATACATATGGGGTACAACATCTTGTCGATCTTGTTTGGGTAAATGGAAAGTGTATGTAGTCCAAAATTCCAACTTTTATTAGATTTGACAATCTTTATGTTTCGGGATGCGAAAGGGTTTTGTTTATAATGTTATTATAAATAATGAATATTATGTGTGTGTGTGTGTGTGTGTGTGTGTGTGTGTGTGTGTGTGTGTGTGTGTGGCAACTAAGTCAATTAACATTTTAAAAATGAGTGATTCAGATGAGAATATTGAAATGGCAGTAATTAGTGAAAATGTTGTTGACAATGTGTACAACGTGTTTTCATTGTGTGTTCACTTTACAACGCTTGTGCGGTAACTATCTCATTTTGATATTTTTTCTGTATGTATTACATTTTCTCAAGTAACATTAACACTGATTCAAGAAGTTAATTCGGCCATATAATTAAATTGTGATTTTAGTGGTTATTCGCGTTTATCTTCACAGATACAAGGAAAAAAAAAGGTTTGGTGGTAAAAAGTAAGTAAAATTATTTATACTGATTAAATATACTAGATTATAATTCAATCGGTAATATTTAAAGGGTAAACTTCAAAGTAAGGGTATAGAAATTATAAAACATAATAAAAGGTAAAAAAAAAAAAGAAATGTAATTTAATTAGGACATAATTTTGTTCCAAGCCAGTGCCTAGTTTCAAATAGTCATAACTTTGGTAATGTTTTAGATTCTGCAAAATTAAAAATATAAAATTGTTGCTAAATGAACTACCGTATTATTCAGAAAATTATTGTTTTTCTGTACTATAAACGGCATTAGTAAGTATATTCCTAGGAACGTTATCAACGACACCTAGATATCGATTATTTTAGTTTTTCGCGAGTAGATGGATTACAAGGAAATATACTTTTTTGCGGTTACCCCATAATCATCTGGATACCTAGGAGACCGAATGATAAGAAAATGGCTATTAATTACACGATCACCGTGTATGGTATTGTGTTAGTGAGGCGCATAAAAACCATGCTTTGGATATCAGCTTTTGTAATGCTGGTATTATAAAGTCTTGCAGCATCGAAGATATTGCTGCCGTTTACCGTTATTGTTTACGTTTGCATTTTCCTCTTAAATAAGGTCCTATTATAAAATGTGAGGTAAAACCACACCAGACAGTAAGTGTAATTTTTTTAACAACTGTATTCAAACAACTTTCCGCCCATATCCTGCTATTGTGTATCTTAAAATCTCCATTTAGTTCGAAATTGATTCTGCCCACAAGATTTTGTCCAGCCCATTAAACGCTATTCTGAATTTCTGGTAACATTTATAGAGCAAAAGTGACGCGAATCTGCTTATCTTGTTATTTGAATTCAAAAGGCACTTTCATTTTTACAGGGATAGAGCCGAAGCTATCTTGTCAGAATACGCCAAACTTAAATAACCCATTGTAAAATATTTGACAACTTTATTAGCACTACAAACATTATATGCATTAATTTTCAGGAGATTCCTGTACTTGTAAAACTAGAATTGTGCTCATCTTTTACTAGAAAATGGGGTCTAAGGTAACTACACAATTTTTCTCAAATTTTGAAATTATTTTAAAGAATACAATATCAATTCATGTAGCTTTTTTTTTTTTTTTTGAGTAGTGTTTAACGCCCGTTTTTACTACTGAGGCACCACAGGCGGTGGACACTGATGATACATGAGATGAAATGATAAATTGGGAAAGGATATATTTTTTTTTTTTTAAAGGAAGGAAGCGTTCCAGGCCTAAGTTTAGGTACCTCCCCGGCATTTGCCAGTTATGAAGACTGAGGAAAACCTGGAAAAAACCCCAGTCAGGGAGGACGGTCCTGGCGGGATTCGAACCGCAGACCTCCCGCTCACGAGTCCGTGCCTTAACGACCTCGGCCACCCGTGGCGGTATGTAGCTTTTGAAATCTTCTCAATGCATTGGGATGTTCTCCATAATAACACTGAATGAGATGAAATTGTTCGAAAATTTCTGTTAGTATTCTGTATCACAATTGTTTATACAAGCTTGATATAGTAATAATAGTAATTAAATTTAAATAAATGCTTATGGGAGTGAAAAAACGCAATTCCTCTAAAACATAATTCTATCTGTTTATATATAGAAACAGCGGTTAATATGTACATTTCAAACTAGGAACATACTTTAGAATAACCCTATACTAACTATAAAAATTAAGTAAAGATATAAAATAAGCGTATAACGATATATGACAAGCTAACTATAAAAACATAATGCAACAAAATGATACATTGCCTGTTTTTACTTTCCCCCCAAACAATTAGCTTTTACTAACAAGTTTCCTGAAGAATGTACAGCTATACTCTCTGTGCCATTTTTCAATCTTTATTGTAACATGTTGCTGTCATCTATGTGTTAAAAATAAGAACAGCGTCACTGATATAAAACGAACTATTTTTAAAACTAGTCTCATTTATATTAATATCAAGCACAAATATTTTTCTGCAGGTAAAGTCATTTTGCATAGCCTCACATTGATGCTGAAAATCCTTTTTTCTGTTGTATCTGGTTGTTTTCTGGGTATGTTCTGGTCAATGTACTTGATGTTGGTAATGATGCTGATCTTTAAATACCAATTTCGACAAGCTCCAGAATAAATAATTTGATGACGTTAAGTTGGGCTATCTGGGTGCTCACAAATTCTTAGAATTTATGTTGTGATTAAGTGACTCTGGAGACGTGACAAGTGCATACCACAATTACAAACTCATTTCTTTTAATTCCACTTCTCTAACTTTTTATCAGAAGTCACCAAATATATAGCTTACTTTGGCTCTTAAGTTTATATAACTCTGTTAAAAATATTTTGTGCAGGAAAAATATATTGAATGTTGTAACAAGGATAACGAAACGACAAGAATGGGTAAGAACTAAAAGTGTAAAGTTGAAGGGTGTATGTGGAGAAATATAGATATATGTCAAATGTCTATACAGAAATATAATATGTGACATCGTTTAATAGAATATAAAACCTGAGAGAGATAAATGATTTTTGGAGAAATGGGACAACAGAAATAGATGGGAATAAGATAATGGATTTAATATCAGAGAAAACATGTAATAAAGAAAAGTTTAATAGTGATAGTGAGATAGAAATGCTTGAAGAGGATCAGTAAACAAGTAAATAAATTAAAATGAAACATTACAGATGACACTTTTAATTTTATGGATTAATCCCAAAGTCGAAAGCCCCAGATTTGTGAACATAGAATCATAACTAAACAACTAAACTGAGATAAACTATTAATAGAAATATTTATATTTAATAAATACGAAATATATAGGATGGTAGGTTTGCTGCATAATTCTGTATATTGTATTTTATTTTTTATTTATTATCCAAGTGTGTAATAAATTCATTCATACCAATTTGACTACTTTTGTCATTCTTCGACATATGGAACAATACGTTCAGGGTACTACGACGGGATCTGATGTCAGTGCACATTTTCCAAACAAAATATAATATATTTACGAGTTTCATTCAGCTCTTGTTTCCAACTTCCTAAAAACGAAAATCACGCACACGGCTTAATATCTCTGGAATGCCTTCTGCAACGATATAGTTCGATATTCAGCATTTTTTTTCTCCCAAAACTTACGCTGAGACCCCTTAGGCTTAGTTACCGGTTTGTTTAATGAAAACCATATAGGAAATTGTTCAATGCAAGCAAGAATATGCTATTTTAAAATGCGTAATTTTAGTCGTATATTAATCGATCTTTATGCACGATTATTGACCTGTACTAAGAATATATTTCGAATACTTTTGCAATTTATCTTAGTATTAAAAATAAAAAGATGGTTGCCTAGTACTTGAGAAAACATTACTATGCTTACTTCGTCTTATTTTGATTTTTGTAAAATAAAAAGATATTAAAACTATGCATAAACGCAATAAGGAAAGAAAATATATAAATTAATTACAACATCACTTCTCACTGATGGCCACACACAGTGTATTATGGTGAAGTTAGATGGGTTATTAAGACTGTTCAAGTTTTAATCTCGTCTGAAAGTTTCCACCGCGGAGAAAGCAAACTCAATTCTATCCGCGGGGAACATTTTGGGCGAGAATGTTGTGAAAAATTCAGAGCTCTTGAACAACTCTGAGTTTTAATTGTGTAAAAATTCATTTTCGCGAGTAACGAGGAGGTTCGCACTGGTGTGTCTGTGTATGTATCAGGAATCTCAAGAGCTGAATTAGAATGCATATTGCATGGGGGTACCAAGAGGAAGATAATTAGACACAAACAGGGTGTCCAGAAACTCCAAGTTTCCGTCCCTGTCTTAATCTGCACCTTGTGGGGCATGAACCAAAGTTTGTTAATGTTGTGCAAACGCAGTTAACGAAATTGACTTACTTTAATATTAGCACGGATAGCGGCTCATTGTCCATACACGACACAAGGTTATATCAGTAATTAGGCCAGTTACAAACTTTGTGATCCACAGATTTCTTCAGATCTTCATTTCAATGTTGCTATAGCCTATTACTGCTATAAAATTTCTGCCTTTCAGTTGTAGAGTAAATATAGGTAGTTTTGCTAATATTTTGTCAGTTTTACATAGACTATACCAATATAAATTGGTGTTTTAAGGCGAGCTTACAGTAAAAATTAAATATGTGTGTTTGATTGATAATTTTGTGTTTTATGAACTTAGTTTATATCAAATGCTTTACAACTTCTTTTTCACATTAATAAACCAAAAGAGCATTGTTTTAAAGCAAATCTCTTGAATTTTCAAAAAATATGTAAAAACATGCATAAATCTCTCTTTATACAAAGTAAAATTAAAGAAATTGAATTTCTAAGCACTAAATTTTTTATTGAAATGAAAAGATTACAATTAACTAAGGAAACTTTTAATGGTTATAAAATAGCCAGGGAAAAATACTGTTATTGGTTACTTTATATTAATTATTCAGGACAAACGTTTTATTATAAAACGGCTAATATTTGATCAAACAGAGCAGTGTAAGTACTTATATGTCCAATATTTTCATAAATGTTTTACAAACGTTAGTATTTCCTAAATAAATATAATAGTTTGGAAATTAGTGCAGAAATTTAAATTGTTCCATTTACAATTAATAGATTTTTTGACCAGAGTATAGGCTTGCCATAAGACATTATTTCAAGCCTATGCGTTTTTTGAAATTAATCTATTGAAGTACTACTTGAATGTGTTTATTTCCTTATGCAATACCACAACACAAAGTAAAAAACATTTATAAAATACAACATGCCTTAGACATATTTATAAAAGAACTAAAATCTACAGAGAAAAATATTTTTACCCTTATAACTCTTTGAAGTTAGTTACAAATATGTTTATTGAGTATAGATTTTTTTCTAAATGTTTTCTCTTAAGTTATTCATTAGTTCAATATGAGTAAACAAAACTTACTTATTAACAAGGCATTGATACTAAAATAGGTACTTTAAAACTAATTATCTTAAATTCTCATAAAAATAGAAATTTCCTAATAATAAAACTAAGTAAACCTAAAAACTCCAACATATCAACATTCTGGTTCATATTTTTCTGTCAAATCGAAGAATTTTCAAGATTAACAGAAAAAAGCGAATTAAAACTACAAACGAATACTTTTGGGCAAAAAATGTTAAAAAGACCATCATATTGAATATGATATTAAACGGAGCAAGGAATAATAGAGAGTTGATAGATGGTTTACAAAAACTTTTTGACAAAGTACAAAATTCCAATGGAATTCTTTTGAAATAATATTTTAATATACAGGTAAAACAGTTTATAAATTATATAAGCAAATAAAATTTATGTGTTAACATACTTTCCGCAACAATTTTCAACTTTTTTTGGAAAAGCATTTGTCTGGTGTAATATTTATCACTGTTTATATGATGCAATTTCTGATCTTTTGTAAAAAAACGAATTATGAAATAAAGGTCTAAGATTCTGTTAGACTAATGTTTTAATGTTTATGTTAATTGAACACAATGTAGTTGAAGTGTAAATTTCTCCTCATAAACTCCCCATTCAGTTTCATTTATTAAGTAAATCATGAGTAACTTTATCTGTAGGGGCATCGTCTTCGAAATCTGTTAATAATCATCTTAAATTGGTATTCCTGAACTCCATAGTTATTTTCAGGATTCTTACTTTGTGTAGTGTTAATCAGAACCAAGGTCTAAATATTTCATTCCTAAAATACACCACTTTCGGTACTTTTGAAACATAAATTGCATATGCATAGTTTATTCCTTGCATGGAACAAATATGACAGTATTTTGTAGCTATATGGAACTTCCTTCTCCCCCCCCCCCAAGTTAATTGGAAGAAATTTACTATGTGGACTTTTTGATTTATAAATATCATTAAACAATAATAATAATAATAATAATAATAATAATAATAATAATAATAATAAATGGCAACAGAAGGCCCACCTAACTTATTTTTCCTCGAAGATTGTAAGATCTCGTGATATCTAAAACAACCTTAAGTTCAATTTCCAGGAGCATACACAGCAGGTTATCATTTGAAGATTAAAAATAGAACCTGTTAATTAATAAAAAACCAAACCTCCCTGTATGTACATAGTGATTAAACCACTGGATTACTACGGCTGTTAGGTTTCATTGCACCAGCCTCTTTTTTTGGTCTTGAGGAAATCTGCCGATTTCGAAAATCGCGCCTTTTATGAGAATTATTGTCAATCATATCCATGTTGTTGGTTGCAACCGATGCCGCATGAGTTCGGGCCATGTGGGCAGCGAGAAGTGAGAAAGGTTGGCGATAGCACAGTAGATGCACAACGTGTGCGTTAAAGGGGTTGTCCTCAGCTCATCTCTGATCTCTAACAGCAAACAAGAGGCGCAAAGGAACACAATTGACTCCAGTATGGTTCGTTCTCCTACATTTTCTCAATAAAAAGTAATGACTAAAATAATTTGTATTTTAGTCAGTCTTAAAAATAATTTAAATGTCCTATAAATGTTTGAGCTTTTAAAGGATCTTTCCTCATTTAAAAAGTAAATTTGACTCAGAATTCCTTCCTTTGTAGTTTAACTAGCAAATACTTTTATTAAATTACATTGCTCTCTTAGAAAATTAAAAGAAATAAATTTTACACACGAATGCTGGAAGCGGTGCCATAAAGTCGCGAGATGTGCACCTTTCCATGAAGAGTGCCACGGAGACACTTGAGTTATTATCCACTCTATATGTAAAAAATACCGCACCTCGTGAGGAAATTGCTTCGAACAGCCCCAAGGGAACATGAAGGAGAAGAAAAGAAAAGAAGGAAGACGTAATGTGCGGTTGCAATGCCGCAAGTTTTCGTCTTCATTTAAATTCATTAGTCTCCTCCCTCTCCACTTCCCCCCTCTACAGCCTTCCTCAGTTCCGGTCCGCGAGTCAAATTGAAAAATACTGCGGAGTCGGTGATGGAGATGCGCTCGAGGCGACCCTGGCGGCTGGAAAAAAGAGCTACAGCCGAGGTGTTAATTACCTTCGTGTCGATGTGCAGGGCGACAAAATACCTGTTGGTGCGGCGACGTTCAGTTGTTTGTTGAGGCGTCCTCTAGGTGAAGATCAAAGTTCTGCTTTCCTCTGCATTGCGTCAGTTACCTCAGTAGATTTCATTCCAGTTCTTAACTACGCACCTACAAAACATATCAGGTTTTGACACACTACTTCCTGAAGGAGTGAACACTTTTTGCATAATTTTTACTGCAGAAAGTTAATTTATTTATTTATTAACTGCGATTGCGCTTACACAAGGTGGTAGTGAAGAATAATAAAAACAAGTTGCGAAAAGTAACATAACGTCAAGCTATAACGAATATTAAATGTACTTTTTTTCACATAAAGCTTGTATTAGGTTTGGAATCGGAGTCTGACAGGGAAAAGTTCAGGACATTGCCCGGATTACAACCATGATGCTCTTACCACCTGAGCTACCGTGCCCTCTTCGCTTATAACAGCAATACCGTTCACCAGTTTTGTTTTGTTTTCGTTTGTTTGTTTTTTTATCACCTGTTTTAACTTCCGAGGCATCACAGCCGGTAACACTGATGACATATGAGGTTTTTTAGAGTAGTGTTTAACGTCCGTTTTTACTACTGAGGCACCACAGGCGGTGACACTGATGATACATGAGATGAAATGATATATTGGGAAAGGATTTTTTTTAAGGAAGGAAACGTTCCAGACCCGAGTTTAGGGTACTTCTCCAACATTTACCATTTATGAGGACTGAGGAAAAATTGGGAAAAAATCTATCAGGGAGGACGGTCCTGGCGGGATATAAACCCCAGACCTCCCGCTCACTAGTCCGCACCTTAACGACCTCGGCCACCCTTGGCGTAAAAATCCGCCCTTGGCTTCCTTCGGAAGGGAAGTAAAGCCGTGGGTCCCGTGTCGTACATTTACGGAACGTGAAGAACCTCAAGCCTGAAAAAAGAGGCCTCTGAGCAAAATTTGTGGCCGTTTCACGCCCTGAATAGAATGGGACGTTGATGATCTGTGATGTTAAAGAGCGTCCATAAATAAAACAAATGAAAAACACCTAATGAGTCAATATTGAGCTCAGTCCGTGATTTGTCAGGGTTTCCAAAGCTACATTTACATATGTATTATTTTGTAAGAATGGTTTTCTAAATAGCAGACAATGTTTGTTTGTTACTTCAAAGATTTATATACGTAAAAAAGTGTTATTTTTTAGATTTTCTAAGGAAGGTTTTTATTTTGTATATATGTACATGCCCTTTTAAAAGGAACGCGTAGGTTTATTTTGCATGAATAATTGCATTTAAAAAAGGTTTGCATTAGATAGGTTTCTTATTTGCTAACAATTCAAAAAAGTACTCGTATGAAAATACCGCAACAATGTTTGCAGAGTTTTAACAACAACAGAATTGACTGCGTTCTGTTACAAATGCATAAAAGACTTAGACTTAGACAATAGACTTAGACTTTTATCCATTTTTCTTGTGAAAAATGCATAAAAACGCCTTTTTATTTAAGATAATGTACCTACTCATGAAAGAATTCCAGTGTTGGGAAAATTGAGAGATTTGTGGTATGGATCATCCACAGATTTCTCTCCCTCCCACTTCAAATTCTTTCATCAAATCAAGAGGCTATTGTAGCTGTAGAGAAATATTTTGTAGACCTTTATGTTGAATGAGCTGAAAAATAAAACTAGTTTCTTCATATTAAGCCTAGTACTTTTCACACTGCTCTCGTGTTTGTTCATAAGAGCAGAAATAATTTTCAGGAAATGAATTAAAGCTGTTAATAACTAATCTGAGGAAGTATGTGTATGCACAGTGTATTCAAGGGTGCAGCTTATACCCCAAAAGAAGAGCAGATGTGCAGTTGGGAAGAACCGGAAGACAATGGTGAGAATGCTCATAGAGCCCGCAACCAGAGCTCCCCACTACTGACATAAAACCTATGATGACTCGTCTGCAACACAGACCTTCCCTAATCAAGAACTGTCTGTAATCGAGTAATACTGAGCAGATATTTGTAACACAGCTAGCTAGTCAAAGAGAGGGGAAATTAATTTGACGCAATCTTGAAGATCAAAGCTGTTGTTATTTCTTCGGCTGTGTAAGGTTAGTAACCCAGGGACGCAGAGGGAGCTTTGCCCTTTCATCTGCAACACGCACAAAGGGGGTCAGGAACTAATCCCTGCTCTTCCCTTTTCCATTAACTTTCTCATTATTTAAATTCCCGTCAGGCAATACCAGAGAGGACACTTCTCTCACCTCTATGCATATTTATTTTGCTTGGTGTCATGCTCTTTTCAGACACAAATTACAACTGGATCTGAAAAGAAACACCCTGCCCAGCTATGAAAAGGTTCGCATTTGTTATTTTCTCTGTTCGAGTTACATCACAATGGCTTCAAAAAGAAGGTTCATCATTTAGTAAAACTTACCACTTCTAGTTCTGTTTAAAGTGCAGGTATTCTGGAAACGTTGCAGTATTGAAATGCAAGGGCAGATATCAGCTGAACCAGTTTCATTTCAGCCGCAATGCCATAGTTTCGCTTACCGGTAGATGCGTTGCTATAAGCGGGGTTGGGAAAACAGAGCTGTATGATGATTTAACAATTTATATAGGTGATAAACACTTAAATGAACAGCCAGTCGGCATATATACCAATTATTCAGCCTTTCAAATTTACAATCAAGCCTTCAAATGCTTTCGCTCTCCTTTTAAATTAAAGTTTGTAATAATTTCTAATATGTGATCCAAAAATTGCGTTTTGCACAGACACTTTTATCTGGTTACTTCCACAATAAATTGGTATAGCCTTCTGAACTTATGACATGAACAACAGAATTTTGCTGTTTTAGTTTTTATGCAATTATTCCGTGTACAGAGGGCAGCAACAAAATATGAATTACTTAATATTATTTTGACAAAGTCATTACTAAAAGTCAGATAAATACGTTTTTGTATTTGTTTTGATATTTAAATCATACTCTGCAGAGCATAAAAGGAAACCCTGTATGTATAGCTGTTCAATAAATGTTCTGCAAATTATTTGTGTTTTTAAATTTTTTTCATTTCATTTCATAAAAGCTCCATGTTATGCAATTTCCCTCCCCCAAAGCAAGTAAATGTTCAAGAATACATATGTACAACAGGTCTATCAATACCTCTAAACGGGTTTTCCTATACAAAGAGTATTTGCAGAATACATTTGAAACCCCGAAATAATAGTGGTATAAGGAGCAAACATTTATAAATTACTCCATTAGAACTCAGAAATATGGAGCATATTAAGTAATTGATATTTGTATATGGATTATAGAGTGGGATTATAACCTGTATTTCTAGGAGTAACGCGCTTTTCTTTGAACCCAAGATGCGCCTGTTAAACCCGGCCAAGGTCAATAGGGGCTTTAACATCTCAAGCGCAAATCCTGCAAAAGGAATTTAAAGGAATTTAGGTTCTGTGTCGCATTTACAGCAGATTAAAGAAGTCCATATCTGAAGAAAGCGGTTCCCAGTCATTTTACACCCAAATAATACCTCAGCATCACACCAGAAGACATGGGATAACAACCTATCCTTCTGAAATCTGTAGGTGATAAGTACAACAGGTAAATTTGAATACGTCATATGGTCCATAAACTTAATCCTTTTAAGTTTATAATGCTGATGAAGATGAAAAGAAGGTTAACTTATTCGCAAGCACATACACAGTCCTGGTTTGTAGACAGAATGTAATAATCGAAATACATGGCGTTTATTGCTGAACATATAGGTGCCGAAATTGGGAGCTGATATTAAAACGTGCTTAGCAATAACTTTGCAAATATTGATAAAGTCAATGAAAATAACAGCACATTACTTAAGAGGACAATGTGATAGAACCGTATTTCACATTAGGTATAACATTTCAAAATATTTTTACAACTATTGCATTTTTTAAATTTTATCACATATGAAATAATATTCAGGCATTATTATATTATTATATTTTGTAATATTTTATAAACATTGTTTTTAAAAAATTTACTCTTTTTATAACATCATCTCCAAAAAGCTCATACTGTTCTGCAAACACATGCTTTTTCTTATATACGAGGGTAAGTCCATAAGTTTCCGGCCTAACCATTTTCTAGGTATGATAAAGACTAAAACTATATTTCATTTTTTCATTATAGTTATCCTTTATTGCAATACACTTCTCACATCTTTGAATTGATATTTTAATCTCTCCCCAAAAATGACTAGATACACTTAAATTTCCTTCCTCGAAGGTCTTCCTTGAGTTTTGAGAAGAGAAAATAGTCGCTGAGAGCTAGATCTGGGCTGTAGGGTGGATCGTCGATCTCCTTGAAGCCACATTTCCTCACAGATTCCTTTGCAATAAGAGCTTTGTGTACAGGCGAGTTGTTGCGAAGAAGGTGCACACAACCACTCAGTTTTCCTCACCTTTTCTCTTTGATGAAAGCATGTAGTCTGTGCAGTAGATCAGCACATTACTCCCCATTTACTGTGGCGTTCCTCTCCCAGAAGTCAGTGAAGAGTATTCCTTCACAGTCCCAAAAGAGTATGGCCATGATCTTCTTGGTTGACTGAGTGGCCTTGGCTTATAGAGGCGGTGCCTCGCCAGGTTTACGCCATTCCATTAATTCTCTATCGAATTAGGAATCATAGTAGAGGACTATAGTTTTATCTCCTGTAACAATGATTTGCAGAACTTCTCTCTTGTTGTCACACCAGAGCTCCAAAAATGCCTGACAACATATGACTCGTTGATGCTTTCGGACTGAGGAAATAAGTCTAGGCCCATCTTGCACTAGACATATTCATGTTTAAATGTTCATGAATAGTTCGAAGGAGAATGTTGTTTTAGAAATGCCCAACCTTACTGTTATTTCTACTACTTTGAGCCGCCGGTATTCCATAAGAGCGATGTTTTCAAGAGTGAGAACCTCCAAGGGCCAACCTGCACGCTCTTCGGCTTCAATGCTTTCTGGACCCACCGAAAAAACTTTGGCCCATTCTTTTACGGTAGAATATGAGGGGGGTGCTTCCCCAAATACACCGTCCAATTGCTGTTTAATTTTATGTGTTGTAAGTCGTTCTTTTGTGAAGAACTTAAAAACAGCCCAGTACTCCATTTTGAACATATCACTATCTTCTGCACATAGCTTTCTTATGCAACTATATCCGAACAACTGAACACAACGGAGCGGAAGTTACAGCAGCAATTATTTAGTTAACAAATCAGGTATGACAACAGATAAGGTTTTTGTGAAGCTGATAATCCTTATCGGCGAGACCGGAAACTTGTGAACCTACCCTCGTAGTTTAACTTATTGAACATACCATGGATATGGGGCGCGGACTCGTGAACGGGAAGTCTGGGTTTCGAATCACGCCAGGACTGTCCTCCTTGACTGAGGTTTTTCCTGGCTTTCTTCATTCCTCACAAATGGCAAATGCTGGGGAGGTACTCTAAACATAGACCTGGAATGTTACCTTCCTTAAAAAAAAAATCCTTTCCCAATATATCATTTCATCTCATCTATCATCAGTGTCCACGCCTGTGGTGCCTCAGTAGTAAAATCGGGCGCTAAACACTATTAAATATGGATATCAGACCTATGATCATCCTCTCTCCTTTCTAAAACTCTTATATAATATAAGCTAAATATTAATACTAAAGTATACCTTATTCTATTTACAATACACAAGATATTTGACATTATTAATTATCATTTATTCATTGTGTAAATTTGTTTCCTTGAGGGGTAGGGGGCTAAATGTGCCTTAACTTGCACCATATGACAAATATCAAATAATACAATGAATACATATTAATGTACGTACGTATGCTAGGCTTTTCATATGAATTCAGCTTTTTAGATGTTTCCAAACGAAATATCTAATGTGAAATAATAAATCGAAAATAATAACTTGGTCTTTTAAGTAAAGGAAATATAAAGCCCTTCATTGTAAGTTTGTAAATAATATTTAAATTTTTATAGGTTTTTAAAATTTATTGTTAATCATCGTATATAAACGACTCATCTTTATTTTTGATTTTTGTAATAATATTGAAAATAACTATTCATTATAAATTCAAAGTTATTAATTGTTTAATGTTATATATTTATATTAATATATAATCAATGTGTATGGATTCCATAAAATCTCTGAAGACACGTATTTCCTCCACCTTAATTGTACAGTTCTAACTAGCACAACTTGCAGAGAACTCAGAGAGATGCCACAAGAGATGAGACGAGACGAGGGAAGGAGGGACTAAAAAATAAGACGTACGGTAATGTAAGGAGATTTATCACTGAAAGGGAAACCGAGTTATGTAGCTGCCCTGCACCCGACACACGGTAAGAGATGTGCTGACGTCGCAATACATCAAAATCAGCTTAATGGAAGAAGATCGGCCCGTGGTGGCCGGCGGGCAGGCCGCTCTTTATGCTGTGGGTTTGTGCTAATACAGCCCCCCCCCCCTCACAAGATGCAACTCATTCCTGCTGTGATGTGTCCTGCCCTAGGACTGATCTCAAAGTTGCTTAGATGTGGAAAAGCATTATTCAGTTACATTTCCGAAAACTTCCGGAAACTGAACACGGATTCTGTAGATCTGCAAGTAAGACAAGCTGGCCGCCAAACCTCGGAAATGATCAAACATATTTAACAATTAAAAATTATTTGCTAATGGACATTTTGAACCATTAGAACCCTATTTTCAAATTCAGAAATAAGCGAATTTTCTTATTATCTTATAGGTCTATTAAGATGTTTTTAAGATATTGGGCATTAATGTGGGTCTTGTTGAATGAAAATGTTTGAAAATTTTAAATTGGATATATTTGTTTTATTTTTGTATATAGGATGATTCAGAGCGTTTGTTGAAAATGTACAACATGAACCTTTCATTCCCCTTCTGTTGTCAAAGTTACCAGCCAACTACGATTTTCCTATTTTGAACACAATGAACTCCACCACACTGTGCAACAGCTGTGTGAAATCTCATCGACGAGGACTTTATTATATAAGAATGTGATCTGGGGATCAGATGGCCACTATATATCTATGCTACAAAACCGATAATAGTTGAAAAACTTGGGAGCGCCAATGAAGAAAAACATATCGAAGATATTGATTGGGATTTGGTATTTTTGCAGCATTTAACATTCAAATCCTTATTTTTAAAAGGCGTATATGTAATACAAAGCAAATGTTCATGGAAATGCAAAAAACTGGTTAAAACCTAAAACATCAAAAATATAATATCTGGTGTCACTATCTTATTGATCAACTTAAAAGGCACTGTATCAACATTTTTTCAAGTTGAAACAGGGTGTCATAAATTGTATTTAGTTTAAATTTTTCATGTCTTGCACCGTAAAACATATATAAGCGAAATTAATTAATTTTAATTATATTTCATAGATTGGAATCTGATAACACAATGCTGCTGCTACTTCTACTACCACTACTTCTACTACTACTACTACTACTACTACTACTACTACTACTACTACTACTACTACTACTACTACTACTACTACTAACTACTACTTCTACTACCAGTAGTAATAATAGTAATAATAATAATAATAATAATAATAATAATAATAATAATAATAATAATAATAATAATAATAATAGCCGTCCATTCACACACATTAACTAGATTTCAATTTTTAAGGAAAATAATCAGTACTGGAGGCCTAATATTCTAGAAATCAAATAATAAGGTAATACCAGAGTACATGGGCTTTATTTTTATTACCTATGTGTACAAATCAAAGCGAAAAATATGTAATGTAACATAAGTTTGTCCTTATATTAATAATAACTGAAGTTATAATGAAGCACAAAGAAAATTTAAATTTTTTAAACATTAATATAATGTTTATCTAGACAGTTATTCTTTTCTGCATTATGTTTTAATATGTTTCATAGCAGAGTCTTTATACTCATGCACAATGTAGGTATGCATCTTTGTTATTTTTTTGTTTGGATCTTTAGCAGTTGGGTAAGAGTATGACGATGGTAATTGGATTGACTCTGGTCTCCCAGTCATGAAAAATGTGTGATAGCCGATACTATTGATTATGGCACATTCTTTGATATATTCCTTTCTGTCATGGGAGTAAATAACATGTTGAAGGATTGCAGAGTGAATCCATTCATCCATAGAGTTTCCTTCTGTGTCTACAAATATTCCAATGCTCTTATTGTGATGTGCCACACGTTTGTGAAATCTATTTTATCCTTGATGTTCATTTCTTTTACCAAGTACAATATTGTCAACAAATTCATGAATTGTGAGGATTCTACCATGATTTTTCAGCTATTTGCTGATTTACTGACACCTGACTGTAAAATGTTTCACTTTGCTGAAAGCGACCAGTATCTTTTAGTGATAGTAGAAGCGGAAAGATTCTACTTTTTTATTTTTCCCCATGCAGTTATCGGGGAAAATGCACATAACTCCTGTCTCTCGCGGCACATGCTTTAAATAAACAGGCAGAAAGGTACATACTTTTTACACCGTTTTCTTCGTGGTAAACATAAATTGTTGTAAATTTTGCTTAAAATCATTGATACAAAACATGCTCACAACAGGCTGATAGAACACTGGAACCTTTGACAGACTTATGTTTTGCATATAATCAATGGCTAAGGATGAAACAGAGTTTAATTTTTTCACACATGATCCATGCAAGGTAAATCTTAGTCCTCTTGCACTTGTGAGTTCACCTACACACCTTTTATATGTGGGGATTTTGTTTCGAGAAGTTTCTTGCAAGTGCAGCACGTATCAACCTGAAGATGGGGCGTATTTTATCATTGCCTTTGCTCAAATAATAATGCAATATAACGTAGTTCATGTATAATTATGATCTGGTGACTTTTACTGCATTGACTTTATAATAACAAATATTGTCGTTACTTTGTACAAATATTGTATACATAATAATTACTACTGCTCGCACTGTTGAGACCACTCATTATGAAAATATCACGTTTCTTTTGCAAAACGGAGACGCAAACTTACTTGCATACTTCGGTTTAAATAAGTGCGAAATCTAAACAATCTTCTTTACAGAGCTGCCAGTGCATTTTTGTAACAACCGGAAGTCCATGAAGTACATCCCTTAAAAACTAAATAAATATTCGACGTTCAATACAGAATCAAAAGGGGGTATTACAAACCTATAGGTAGTTCTATGTAAATAGTGCATGGAAAAATTGGAACAATTAAGTATATCGATTACGCATAGTAAACGGTTTTATGCTACAAACATTAGGTATGTTATTGGGATAAAATATACTAAGCAGCTAAAATCAAAAGAAAATTAAAGGGCATACAGATGGGATTAGATAGATGTGAGACTTAATTTGAGTCATGAAGTCAAGATTTAGTTATATTCCATGATTTCTCAAAATAGATTAGATTGGGGGCACAGAAGGAGCCAAAAATAACATTTGAGACTGGGCAAAGAATATATGTGTTTTTGTGGGGGACAGAGAAAATTGGCTGTACATTCTAATGAACTGCCCAGGTACCATATAGTGAAGGTTGACTGCGCTTGGAGCTAAGTTTGCTAAGTCCAATATGGATAGGTTAGCATGTTTGGACCTGTTTGCACAAAAAGCCCACTGCCAAAGCTCGGTTTCTTTGTATGCAAAGCACATGGTATTAGGAGCTCTTTGTTGGACTAGACGGTGAATTCATGTGCGGTGCGTGCGCTCGTATTTCTGAATGATGATAATTGTAAACCTTTTGAATTGAAGTGCAAATTCTGCAGTGTGTTATTAATACCATGTACTGTCAAAAAACCCATACAAACGGTGTTGTACAAATAATGCTTATAAATAGTCAGCAATGCACATTACTACTATTGCTTGAAATTAGATAAAGAAAAGAAAATGTCGGAACAAATTAGTTGCAACTGTACAAAAGTTTCACTGAAGTGTTCAAGTAGTCTAAAGCAATGTATCAACGCATGAAGTTAACACATATATTATGATACATTTAAGTTATGATTAGTGCAAGAACTTTTGGGCCTCTTGTATGTTCTAATTAAACCAAATTAGTATTACTTTGGGACAGATTTACACCCACAATGCACACACAGAGACAATTACGTAAAAGAAAATTTGAATGAAAAAAAAATGTTGTTTTCGATTGTGTATTTTATCATTTTGTAAAGTTTAGAATTTTGCCTGCCAGTTTAAATTTCTGCAAATATGAGCTCTGTTTAGAATTCGTTTTCAAAACTTTATTTATTTATTTTTGTAATGTAGCATGCAAATGCATACCAAATATGTGAAAAAGTAGGTATATCCATATTTTTTAAATTGCCTTTTCTTATAGAAAGTATATTTAAAGATATTTTACTACTAACTACTGATAAAATGGTACTACAAAGACCATTTCATTCATGTGACGTAATCTTAAAATCGACCAATGAAACGAAACCAAATTTTGAATTTTGACCAATCAAAGCCGGAATACGGAGAGAAATTATGGGAAAAAAAATTATCAAATTCGTTTTATCAGGCGATATGCATTTGTCTTGTGGTTACTATAGCCAGCTCTATATTGCACTATATAATTCCTGAGCATTCATGACTGACCATTTTGCTAGAGGCGGTGTGAAGCTATTGATAGCAACTAAAGCATGGGCAATCGACAATCATAAAGGGGAATGGAGGGTTATTAAAACCTTTTTGGTGATGCGTCAAATGTGCAAATTGTTCTTATTATTAGGAATTCCAAACCACAGAATAACAAGTAAACTAGAGTCACTTTATATTATCTTTTTTTTTTTCTTTCTCAGTTGGTATTATAAAATTGAACGGTAGTGATTGTAATAGTCGACTTTTGTCCATTTCAATCTCACGGTTTCTGAATAAAATAGACATTCATAAGTATAACAAGTTTAATATTCTGTCCGCGAATTTCAAACATATATCACTTTTATTCTTATTCTGTACATGAAATAGTCCTAAAACGGAATTTTGCTCCTCTTTTAGTACAAATATACAATTATTACAAATTTGTAAGCCAATTTTAGAGGAATTATTTATATTTCAGATAAATAATAGAAAAAATTTAAAATGTTCAGTATGATTTAATATTTCAAAATTAATAACAAATTAATAACACTTATCCTTAATATATAAGTGCAAACAACAAAATATTCCAATTAGAATTGAAATATTTTAAAAAGTGGGGTACAGAGTTGCTTAAAATCCCGCAAATTTGTGTGGGTTATCAGTTAGAATTTATCGGCAATTAAAGCAGTAACTTATGACTTAATGGCTGCTATAAAGTAGGTATTGCAACATGCCCAAATGTTTTATCAGTGTCACACGCAGTGCCTACGTAACAAACAGCACCATAGCGCTATTGTGAAAGTGGAAAGGAGCTAGGCGTGACGTCACCAATAAGATGTCGCCAAGTGTCTCTTCACCCAGCCACGTGCTGTTTTCTGAACGTATTCCCCAGACCGACGCGCCTCCTCTGCATACAAAGTGATATTTTAACAAGAGCCGTCCTGCAGGTTGTAAAAATTGTGTTGGGGCACGCACGGATTTGACGGCGCATGTCTGAGGTGGTTTTGCCGAAAACCCAGCGAGTGACAGCAAGTGGAAAACTTGGAGTCGTATGTGCTCCTGGAACTTCACAAAATTGGTTGCCTTGTAGAAACTTCACCTTGTTCTGGACTGTAGAATCTCAACCTGTTTACTTATTCACTTCTGCGTGGTACCGTATTTTTCTGATTGTTCAGGAGGGAAGAAAAGGAATAAATAAAAGGGAGAAAGAAAGAATGGCAAAATGAAGTGTATGTATCTAGGGGAGAAAAAAAAAAAAAAAAAAACCAGCTAGCGAAAACTTTACAAAATGTAAACGATAGACCGTAGGATATGTTTACGTTGAGTTTGGTAACGTTGGGATATAATTAAAGTGTTTGATCTCAGAATTAACCTGTCGTTTTGGTTACTCTTTAACTTGATGCTTATTGGGGAGGTGTATTAAATTCATATTTAATCTCATATTTAAAAGCAACCCCATCATTAGCTAGCACATTCCATGTGTTCCCTTCTCGACCTCTGAATGCATATTCTAGACAATCTATAATTTATCTACTTTTTCAATACCCGTATAAAGTCAGAATTCACATTGCTTTGGATGCTTTTATCTGAGACTTTTCTTGGGTCTGTGTTAGTGTTAGAACTTCTTTCGAGGAAAAGTTTAATATATTGGGCTTTAGTTATAAACCTTGTCCGCACAGGGGAAGTTTTACTCCCGGATACTAGGTACACTGTAATCGGCCGTGCCCATTCTTCAACACCATTTCAGTCAGCACGACATTTATTTGGCGGGATACTCCCTGGATGTATCCATTTCATGGACTGGACTTTCTTTGGTGTGCGGTAGTGCCACCACGATTTTTCGCCAGTCACCAGATTCTCTGGAATATCCCCATTTTCATTATGCATTTTCAGAAGCTGACGACAGATTTCAACACTTTTACTCTTTTGTCAGGTCGCGGGTAACCCAGATAGCGCACACTTTTTTCTCGTCGTAAATTAATGGTGTGCAGAGTTGCGCGGTCGAGGCATTTCCAGTTCATCAAAAGTGATGCGCCTATCAGTCATTCAATTCAGACACAATGTTCCTGACAGAGCGCATACCGCAGTTAAATGTCGATGAATTTCTTCAGTATTGATGCCTTCCGTCCACAAAAACCATGGATTTTAGCTTTATTCCATGATAGTCACCTTCCCTCTTGTCCACGTCTTTCTCTACTTGATAACAAACGAATACTGTCCTTTCGCTAAATATACTATTTACAACAGCCATCTAGGCATAGTGTATTAATATCATTCGTGTGGGGTGCCCATAGCATTGGTAAAGCCGCTATTATGAATCATTTCCGAACACCCCTAGCATTAAATGTTCGCGAGCTTAACCATTCTCGAAATTATTCCAAGTGGTTTTGGCATGTAAAGGAATGCATTAGCAAAGAGATCGGAAACAGTTCATCACCGAATATAATCGTGTCAATCAGAGTGTGTTTTCAATATACAATGCCTATTTAGCCAAGAGAGATTAATTCCATTATCTTTGTAAGGCATGCCTATATGTACATTTTAGAAAATAAACGGGAATGCTGTGGCACGCTTAATAGCCGGGGCATAAAATACGTGAGCGGACAGAGTTTATAACTAAAGCTGCATATTTTAATTTGTGGTGGGATTAAGTTAAAGTTGTAGTACTAAGGAGCTTAAATCAATTAGTAACCAAACTGATATTTTTTAACAGACATGATGTGCAGTGTAGAAACAATAACAAAAAGGAAGAACGAAATTCAAACTCGCTCTCTTGTTACAGAGTGAGCTCGTGAAGGAAACTAGAGCTTGGCGGGGGTTCCGACAGCTTGAAATATAATTAAACCACTGCACGTAATAAAAATCACGTCAAGCTTTTGGTACATCCCCGCACCCCTTCTTCACTAACTTCCCTTCAACAATCTTAGAAAACCTGCAGTGTCTAAAATATTTGTTTATTTTCTTCTCTTTTTTTTTTCTTTTATATTTAAAACCCCCGTCACTTTATGAATATTGTTTTCTTCCTGTAATCTTTTATTCCTTCCTTTGGAGAACGGCATTCTTTACCTCTTGTCTTCCGCTTCCGGTCCATCGTCTCGTCTTGGCAGACAATGAAACTCCGCCTTTTCCTGCCAAATTAAATTAAAATTGTGTCTTCGTGGCGACGAGGGGAGGGAGATTAGGGTAGGTATAAAAGTAGCTGGCAGAAAACTTTGTCTCCGATTAGCGGAGAGAGAGAAAATTTAGGGCATGTGAAACAGTTGCTGTCATCTGTAGGTAATGCTGTTCAGAAGCGCCTATTAGTCAATGGCATTTTAGGGTGTAAAAACCTTCAAGTATGCCTTTCTTTTTTGTAGTATATTTACGGTACTACGTAAGAACTCGGAGATCTCTGAGAAAAATTTTTCGGCTATTTCACTCCCAGAATTGAACCGGATGTTAATAGTTAAAGATGTTCAAGAGCACCCCTAAATAAATATAATAATAATATAAAATACGCAACAGGATTTTGTATGCAGTAGGTGTGCGATTTAAGTTAAAAGTTCCGCTGACGGGGGAAATTGAACTTGTTCAGTCGTGTATATCACGCCCTTCATAGGGAACGGAGTTAGACGTTTTACAGTGTATTTGCATATCGTGAGAGTGAGATATTCGCTAGAACTAAGAATATTTATTTTTGATTTTTATGTACAAAAGAAATCGTACAAGCCCTGAAGGAGATATTGTGCTAAATTTCCACGAATAACATCTCCATCGGAAAGTGCAATTTTAAAATTAGTAGACAAAGTTCGAACTTATTGCGTTTTTATTGCCAAGAAGCCGAGATAAAATAACCGAAGTTTAACAGAGAAATAGGCTATTGAAAAGAAATTTCCTCGAAAGTCCTTAACACAAGTATCTGTTGACAGTGCGTATAAAGCCACTCAGCTGCTGCATCTGCATTCATATAAACACATGCTGCACTTGAAATGTAACCATGGATACGCTGAAACAAAGTATCCGGGAGAAAGTTTACAATACTCAGAAGAATGAATTACAGCGAGTGTCTGCACATCTTTTCAATATAATTCAGACATGTCTCACAGAGGAGGACACATATGTTAAGGCGACATTAATTTACATTTACTGCTAAAAATATATAGCATGCGCACCGCACTATAAGTCCCTATCGTGCATGATTTCTCTCGGCAGGTGATGAGACCTCCTTCTCCTTTTCTTCATTAACTGAAATGTGTGTTTCTCTATTTTCTCTCTCTCTCTCTTTAAGAATAAGATACACTCATATGAAAGCCTTAGTATTTGAAATATAAATGAGAACTTGCTGCTGAAGGCGCATAATAAAGAGATAATATCTGTCAAAGGATTCTAACTGTACAGAAACGTGTGTAATTAATAAAGTTACATTTAGGGCATCATAGATGTTTGCAAGAAATCTCGATTTTTCTGTATTTTATTTTTATAATTATCATAATCATATTTCTTTACGTTATTACATTATTATAACTATCTCTCGCGTTCTCTTTGCATTGCTCCGCAATAGTTTGGGATTCATATCTTAATGCTCTGATCGCTATGTATTATTCGATATGTTATCAAAGCTTCATCATGAATAATTGGATGCATAACAGAACATACCCAGAAATCTAAATATGGTCTGTCTAATCCGATCTGCTGATTATTTGTCCTTAATTAATTATAGACATGTTTCAGCTTGAACAAGCCCAAACTTTTAACATTTGTTCAAGGTTTAGGAAGTTCCTAGGCCATTTAGGATATATCTTTCCTAGATAGCACACGATTCTACAATATGTTTACTGAAAATACTGAATTGTTTTCGATATAGGTTCTACTCTTTTATTATGCTCGCCGGCACCGCAAGGCCTGTCCACGAGAATTTTTGTGTAAAGTTGCAAGCTCCAGAGGGACTGAATGAAATTCAGAACCAGCTGCTATTTAACACACTTAACAACTTCTCCCGCTGTGTCTCACCTGATACTTTCACCTGATTCTTTCCGGTGCAGATGTTCTGCTTGGAATGTTCTAGCATAGCTCCCAAGGCTGAAAGACTTATCCATTCTTGATGCAACGTCAAGCACACCTGCTCCAAATCTTTGCTTTTGATTCATCTACATAGTATCCGATCCTATTCGAATTATCCTCCAGTAATATCTGTTAAGAAACACAACAGCTAAACATTTTTGTAAATGATACTTTGGAGTTCTTGCACAATCGCCAAGTATTTTTGTTATTTGTCCGTTGCGCCATATTTTAGACTTTCTACTGTGCATAGAATATATAGAGAAGCAATATTGTTATCTTTAAAAGAATACATATAGGATGACAAATGAATTAAAGACATCGTGGCAAATGGATTAAGGATATATTTACAAAATTTAAGTATTAATTTCATATATCTTACATAGGAACTTTGTTAAAATTAATTGATAATAATAATTTTTATTTAATTGTATTTTTATCTATTTGAATGAAGATTAAATGTGCTGTTTTTTCTTGAGTAATATCAAATAGTTTCCTCATCCGTTGGTCTTGATTCCGTCCTGCAATACTGAAGCTCTCACATTTTCAATTTTTTCATGCAGCTCATTCAGGTTTCAAAAGTTCTTGTAGGGGTTATAACTTTTTGACTAATGAAATGTAAATTAATACATCATACAGGTCATATTGAAGTATATTACGCTGGGCTTATTAGCAGAATCTCTAAACAAGATATTAAATTTGTTCTAAATTATTTGGAAATACAAATATATACCTACAGGGAGGTTATTTCATCTCGGGAAGGCAGAGCGCGGTTGCAGACTGGGAGGCCGTGTAATGCATGTGCAGGTAGTAATTTATAGTTAGTTTGAGGGAGGCTTTATAAATGAGTGGTTGTGATTTCGTGTGTTACTCCATGATTTTATTTGTACGAAGTCTTTGGTAATTGTCCTCTGTTTTATGACACTACATATAGTCTTGATAAATGGGTGTTTACGTACAGTACATATATAGTAAATAATTAAGACTATTCGCAAGAAAAAGTCTTGCCAATCGTATTATAGGATTAAAAAAGAACTGAGAAAGAGAGACGGACAGCAAAATATTTCTCAATGACAAGAAACTTGTAGTATTTCCAGGTTCTTACGAAAAAAAAAAACCTAGATATAATGCAGAAATATCCTATACGCAGATACCGGCAATGCACTGCCGCTGGGGGGATTCGTTTTCAACATCGCTTATGACAGTTTTGAATGCAGTATCATAGGCTTTTAATAAAAATAAAAATGCGTACTTTAAGCATAACTACTCTATCTTTCTTTCTTTTCTTTTCTTATTTTTTCCGGTTGCGGTGGATGCAGCAAACAGTCGCGCTTAAGTGACCCGTAATTAAGCGCACTGTAGATTTTGTGTGACGATGATGTTTCAATTAGAGCTTCAGAACTTATAATAAGATGGAAATTTTCAGAAGCCCGTAGTTTATACTTAGTCCTTTGTCGGTAGATTTGTTTTTATTATATTTACTGTATTCTGACAACAAGTTTATTTATAATACCAAGGTCGTTCATTTAAAAACGCTCTCTCTTTATTTTTGTGTCTGACAAGTGATAAACCTAATTGCTAGAAAGGTAAAATCGTTATAAATGAACTTCGAAGTATTTTTTCCCGGTACTAATTTTCATGGAAACTAAATTCTTGGAACTTTTGGGAGTGCTTAGCAGTATTTAACATATTTACCAGGTATTTATTTCATTGTAAATGTTAATGTTTAATAAGTGTAACTATGGTTCGAACTATGAAGTATTTCAGGAGAGATTACAATGTTATAAATTCTCATTCTTAATCAATATAGTTCCCTGAGCAACAAAAAAGGATGTATATAGCCTTAAATGCAGTCTTTGTGCCTATCTTAGCAGTAGTTGGCAGCACTTTGTTTACTTAGAGTCGAGCGGAAGACGCACTTGAGCCCTGTGCCAGTGCGTTTTCAGTTTCCCATTACATTTATTTCTACTGCAATACAGCCAGAGCGTCACTTCCATCTCTCTCTCTCTCTCTCTGCCATCCCATTTCATCCTGGGCTTGCTAATCCATCAGCTGAGACAGACGAGGAACCGCAATCATCTTAGTGGAGCTGCTGTTTGTCCAGCCATCACAAGTTATGCGCGTACGTGAGCTGACCGCCTCGTTGATATCACTTAACCTCAAACCCCGGCTTCTAAATCATTGTAAGTTGTAAATATATTCTGTCAGTTTTAGGTAGTATGTGTATGAATAATTAAGGAAACTAAATATTGTATCTCTCTATTCTCGTTTCAGTACAATACATTCTCAATATTTATCTTGTCTTGTACGGCCTGCAACTGATAGAGTTGTTCCTACTTCCCGCAGCAGGTGCCTCAATACTGATTTTGAAACACTGTAGATAGATCTAGGATTAATTATAATTACTAAATTGGTTTAAATATTAGTTTTAATACAATTTTCTCTTGTCAGTTTTATACTAATACTAATAGTTAAGATATTCTTAGCGTGCCTGTTATATATTGGCAATCAGCCGAATTCTCCAGAATGGTCACATTAGGTACACATTACATGTCTACCAGTCATATAACCAACCGCCACGGATGGCCGAGGTCGTTAAGGCGCGGACTCATGAGTGGGGGATTTGGTTTGATTCCCACCAAAATCGTCCTCCCTGACTGAATTTTTTTCCAGATTTTCCTCAGTCCTCATAGATGGCAAATGCCGGGGACGTACCTTAAACTTAGGCTTGGAACCCTTCCTTCCTTAAAAAAAAAAATAAATAAAAGAAAAAGCTCCTTTTCAGTTTACCGTTTAATCTCATGTATCATCAGTGTCCACCGCCTGTGGTGCCTCAGTAGTTAAAACGGGCATTAAAAAGTTATAGAATCTTCGCATTGAAGGAGAGCAGGGTGGCCTAAAACAGTTCAAGCTACAGCACAACTGTTTGTCTCATGCAAGCATCGAGTCTAGACAATGTCTTTCTGTGCCAATTTGTACAGTGCCGCCAAGCAATACTCCATGCTCAGCAACACTGTTGCGTATTACTTGGAGCTTCTCAATACCCAAACGCAGATACCTTTCGGCTTGGTGACAACACATTTTCTGCTTATGATGCCGACAATAACCGCTACAGAGTTTGACAAAACTTATTTTACTTACGGGATAAAAAAGACTGAAACTAGCTGAAGCAAGTATATTACTCTTCTACAATATTGAGAAATGTTTGTTATCAAAGTGAGTTTATTTCCCCATTTTGCAGGGATTTTTACACATACTTACAGATTTGTACAGCCTGTTTCTTATAGGTTCTCATTTCTCACGCACTTTTACTGCTGTGTAGACATCCAAAGTCTAGAAGATTAGATTCGTTACTTTTCAGCTATATAGTGTGTAGAGAATATTCCTTTTCTAAATCCACGAATCTGCTTTTGGTATAAATCATTTATTAACTTTTTGAAATTTTTTTACAGCGCATATATTATTGTAGGATACACATACCACTTCAAACTACTTCAAACCACAATCATAATACAAAAAATAACTGCCTTCTGGAATTAACTGCTCCTTTATCAAAATTTTCTAGGCGTTGCTAGCAGTAGTTTCAAAACATAGAATGACTTCCCCAATAATGCTAATAATGCAAACATTTTGTATGTCACAATATTTCCACGCTTCCTAGATAATGGAAGAACAATAGAAATTCCCCAATCAACTGGGAGTCTTTTGTTTATGATGGAGCAGCAACTTGCAATAGAGTTAAACATTAGACAATCTATGTACACAATTTTTCAGGAAGTAGTAACAGTTCTTCTAATCATTTAAGTATTTTAAGTCTTTTTCATTAAGAATTCATTACAAAATAGTTATTTAAACCGTCCATTTCTTTGAGCATTTTTCATTTAGTACCATATATCTGACCTACATCTGCCTCCTATGTAATAATTCTAAATTTGAATAAGTAAGTTTAGAAAGAGTGCACCTCTTTTTTCATAAAATTCCTCTCAATCTCCCCCTTTTTTATTTTTTAAATTTATTTTTGCTTTAATATGTTTTGGGTACTGTTAGCGGTTCCATAATAAAATATCTCTACTTTACTTTTTTAATTTATTCAGCACTAATTGGAGTCCTTTACTTGCCCCCAGTCCTTTATTTTCGTTTGCAATAAATTAATCGTACTCTCTTGTCTATTTATCACAACTGTTTAAAAATGTTGTGACACAATAAACAGAATACATACCTATTAAAATAAAGTATTTCAAACTGTGTGTTCAATTTTTGTGGTTTCACCACAATAAATATAAAATGTTTGTAAATTATAATATCGCATTGTTTTAAAAGTAGTATTTGAGATATTTTGAATAAAATTGAACGTAACAAAATAAAATTTTGTTAAAATTGTGCTAGTCTTTAGAAACAACATAATTCCAGTATATTTTAGGATCAATTTAAAATATAAATATTTTGTGTCTATGTATTATTAAATTTTGTATCTAGGATGTCTTAAATGAATAGCAAAAACATTTTTAATTTCCATTTCTTTTATTTTCAGAAATAGCCTTTTGTCATTCCTAAACAATTTATGTTTTGGAGTTATGCTGTGTCTAAAGTTAGTAATCCATTTGTCTTTTTAGCTTCTTTATTTCTCTGTATACCATGCATGGCGTTCTTTCAATTTCTGATGAAATATTACTATACAGTGTTTTCTTAATTTTGTTTGTATTTTTCCTTCAGAATGTCAACATTTTCTAAGGTTTTATTTTTACATCAACTGCGAATATCATTCCGCATCGTGACTATTTAATAAGCTATTTAATAATTCTAAATTTGAAGCTCTGAGATTTCTCTCAGCCTGTTTAATGTTATTGCAGAATTACGTAATTCGAAATATTTCCAAAACCAATTGAAACCCTCCTTGCTCTGTTTACTGTTTATATATCGTGTATTGCCTCTAGGGAGTTTCTTGGCTGTAAACGAAGAGCAGAACCGAAATTTCTCTCCCTGTTCCTCTTTGAGCGTTTCCTTTCTGAGGGGCTCATCTTCTGATCTTTCTTATCTTCTCCGCTCCTCTGCTCGCATTGTTTGCCCCACGGCGTCGCAACCAAGCCGAACGCCTCTCTGATCCAATGAGCTGATTGGGGCTACCACTGATCGACCCTCAACAATAGCAAGCGATCTATCGACCTCTCGAAATACATACATACGCTCCATTTTGTGTTAACAACTGAGCTCCTGTTTCACGCACGTGTATACTCACGGGCATATTCATCTATTGTTTTAAGCTTCAGGTAATTGCAATTATTATTTTAAAAGTTGCGTATGCGCTATAAGGCAGCTATCGTATTGTAATTAAGAGTTTATACTTCATAAGAATTTTTTTTAAGTGGGAATATCACATAATTATATTTTTATAAACCAATGTTATGTTCCAAATCTTGCATACTTCTTATATCCGTTATACAGACATTGTTTTTTGCAATACTTTAAATAGTCACCTTTTCTAGAAATAATTGCGAACAAAAGTATGTTGCAGGCCCTCAATACTGAATTATCTAGAGCGGCGTGTGGTTTAGCTCTGGAAATGGGTAGATTTAACAATATAGAATAGAAAATTGAAATATATAGAACAATATACCTAGAGAAAGATACATATTTATTGCCTTTTGGTCATTCAGAAACTTTTATTGACGAATCTATCAGTTTCAAAAAAATAGGTTGAATTGTAAAAATATCTTAGTTAAATACTGTCATAAAACGCTCTTGAAAGCATTAATGTGTGTTTTCCACAGGTAATTTCTTAACAGTTCTATTTGTAAGATATAAAGGTGACTTGGAAAAATAAACATTATTGTAATTAAAAGTATTGTATACTTCTCTATTTAAGATGATGTTTCTGAATTATTCTCATAAAAATAACTGCATTTATATCAATAAATCAGTTAAAGTATTCCCTAAGAACATTTCCCAGTGAGTCCCTGAGTTTAAGATTAAAGCTTACCCTTAGCGCTCTCTGTTATATTATAAATACCCTCTGAGCATTAGTAGCAATGCCACAATTTAGTACGCTGTATGATAAAACAGATTGCACCAAAATAATTATAACGTTAGTCATGTCAAAGCACTTTTTAGACATTTACTATCAAATCATGTTTTGTTTAATTTATTGCATATAAATCGATATGCGTTTTTAGAATAAATGACGGTTTAATATAATAATTATACATTTAGTTGACATTGCAATATATAAGGTTAATTGTTGCAATTAAAACTATAAGAAGTAAACTCTTATTGCTAAAATATAAACAAGTAGTTTTATCCATATTCAACATTCGCTATTAAATTGTTAGCTGTACACAAAAATTAATTTCATTTACAACTTTTATTACTTTAAGAGTTCAAATCAGTGGCACTCACTGCTACTGATGTATCACCAGCATACATGTAGAGATATTCAACTTGATCCTCAAGACAATTTATTTAGGAGTACAATATAAACAGTGTCCCTTCGGGATCCTATAATCAAAAGAAAAGTTCTTGAATACATTTAATCACGTGTTGCTTATATTTAACAAAAAATAAATCAGTCGATTAGCTAGGCTTCTAATTGACAAATAACGTGTAGATTATTGACCAGACAACAATCACTAAGTCAATAAATTTAACATTTGCACAATTTGTTGACTTACCTGCCATAAATATATATACACTCTTGTTAACAAATAGGATATATATATATATATATATATATATATATATCACGGAATGGACAAAAATGCTTTTCTCCACTTAATTGATAATTTCTGTTCAGTCCATGCAATGATTTCTGCCTATTCTATCGCACAAATGGATGTGTTTTTTTCCTAAGTCAATCGAATCGCCTTTTTTTTTTTTAAAAGTTCTTTGATTTATATTCTTTTAAAATACACGATTAATCCATCCCAATATTATCTAAAGTTTCATCAAATGAAAAATCAAAAATCCTTTTCATGTACATTTCTCTCGAATACTGAAACGATCTTTAATTACATTTCTTTGATAGCTGGATGCCGAGCAATGCGGACGTGCTTTGACCTACCTTGACCTAACCTGATATATAATTCAAGGTAGGAACGTTGCGGAGTACCTTGCAAAAGGTGAGAGCAAAAAAGTTTTTAATGGATTAAAATGTATTGAGTGTAACACTGCGGTTCACGTAAGTTGTTCTAAGTTAATGAATAAAGTGCAAATATTAGAGGAAAATAATCATTTGTGTTGTGATAACGTAGGTGTGAACGACGAATGCAGTAACGAAGTAGTAATGATGACATAGTCATTTGATGCTTTGAATGAAGCAGAAGAAACGGTAAATAAAATTGATATTACAACTGTGAAATATACGATAAGGAAAAAGATGTGATTTGTGTCTTATGTGCAAAAGTGAAACTTCTTACACGCCAGGTGAGTTGCCAGAGAAGAGTTTAAGTGAAAGGAAACAGTGTAGAAAATAGAAAAGGACAAAGGCACCAAATGGGACAAACACCAGATACCTGTAAACGATTAAAATAAAGTTATTAATGAATAAAAAGAAGCATTTTAGCCAACACGATGCAGAAAACTAATGAAAGCGAATAAAAGGAAATAGGTGTAATGTGCTATGTAAAGTGGATAATTCAAGTAAATTATAAAACAAAAATAAGAACCAAAAACACATTTTCAAACAAATATTGCTAATGTCGAGTAGGAAACTGCTTTTAGTAGAAGTCAAAAAGGTGTCATTTGTGAGGAAAAATAGTGAATGCAATAAAGAGAATTATATAATCCGAAAATAGCTCTACATATATTCAGAGTAGTTCAAAAGTAAAACAAACTACATTCTTTTTAGGTGAAATTTATATATAAGTTTTTCACTTGTTAACAAATAGGGTATATATATATATATATATACCCTATTTGTTAACAAGTGAAAAACTTAAGGGTTGGAGACAGATGGTGTGAAGGATACAGAGGAAAAACCTACGAGGTACAAAAAAAAAAAAAAAAAAAAAAACTTAAAATGAAATATTGGTAGCACTGCGAGCTTCTCGATCAGCTGTTTCATGTTAAATCATTCATTACAAGGAAAGAACCAATACGGTCCACACTAAAGCAGGTTGAAGAAACTGCGTTCAACGGAAAAACCAACACAGTCACCACCTTCTTCAATCCACGTAGCAATTGAAAAGCTATAATAATGAATGTACTGGGTTATTGCATTTTTTTCAGATCGTGTAATCGTGGTTCGTGGTGAATTAATTTACTTGAATAGCTTTAACTTTGTAAAAGTGACATTTACTTATCCGTGCGTGGCCATCTTTATGGAGCAAGGGAAAAATGTGGCATTGGTCTCCAAGACTGCAAAGACTGAGCCTCCTGATGGCTGGAGAGAAATGATCGCAGGGGCGTGAGTCAAACCAAATTCGTTTGTTTGTTGTGGTCTCGTATGAACAAGCAATGTTTTAAAACTGGAGTATATTTCTTTGTTCCAAGTCTACAAGAAGAAGATAACTTTTGTTGTCAGGTCACTAAAACTGCTAAAACTCCTTCAGTCAAAAAAACCGTAGAGCATACAATGGAGCATTCTTCTCATCATTGATACGGGATCAAAGGAAGAAGAGGGCGAAACAGCCACATCCACAAGATATTCAGGAATCAGCCAGTACCATTACTTGCCTTTTCCTCTGCCTAAAGAGGAGTATAAGAACTTGATGGGCCTGATGGAGTTCTGTCAAATGAGGGATCCAAGAAGTACTACTGTCGATAACTTGCTGTCCACCAGGCAAAATTATTGCCCTCTGAACACCAAGATGGTATCTCTTAACGATGATTGTGATATTTAGAGATACATTCAAAAAGGATTGGCAATAAGAACCGTATAGGTCTCTCTTTAGGCTTATAGAGTAATGTCCGACAACACAAGACCCGTTTTATTTTTGTAATTTTATATTATACGATTAAAATCAATTTAATAGGCCTAAGTTCAACCGCAGGTTAACTAAATAATTAATTGGGTAAATAAAAAAGTAATGTGTCACTAGTTCCAGGTTGAAATAACAATTAGCACTCTAATAAAAATTTAAACAAATACTGTTACATTGTCACTTTGAAAGGTACAATGGTACCCGAGCTTGCGTTTGAATATTTTTTTTCTCTCCTGTAAAATTAAGTTATTTTTACTCTGTTCGTGTTTTCCCCTGCACCCTTCATATGGTTAAAGAAATGATATCTTAAGCAGGAAAATATTAAATATTAGGAAAAATAATAATATAACAAAATAGGGAACTAATTAGGAAAAATAATATAGTAATTAACAATTAATAGTAATGAAGAATTAAAATAACAAGCTTTATTTAACTAATTTGATGGTATGAAAAACGAAAATTTACAATTAAAATTGGGGAAAATGTTGGGAACATTAATAAGACAAAACCCAGATGTTAACAGTATAGTATTAATGTCCGCAAGAATTAAACAAGCGATTTTAAGATGGGAAGTTCCTAGTTTGTAGAATAAGATTGTTTCTTTAAGAAATTTAAATATATTTATGTTTTTCTTTTTCAAGAGTGAATGACATCTTCTGATGTAATTAAAATTCGTGTGGCTGTGTTAATAGGGATTCTATACTATAGAGAAGTAATGTGACCATTTCCTTGATAGTGGTTAGCGTTGCTGACTGCTGACCGGGAGGCTTGAGTTCGCTTTCCTGTACCTCCTTAGACTTTTTTTTAAGTTAGGAAGATCTGGAAAGGGGTCGCTAGCCTCGTGAGGATAATGGGAAGCTACTTGATGGTGAGATGGCGTTCTTCGATCAAGAAAGCCACGTGATAGGCCGGCATGCTGATCGCAATACTGCCCTCTATCAATGAAATCGTAAGACGCAGACAGAGGAAGCAGAGATCACTGCGGCAGGCCAAGGCTCATCCCTGGCTGTAGTGCCAAATGAGAAGAAGAAGAAGAAGAAGAAGAAGAGTGATAATTCATTTTAAAACAAGCTTTTCCACAACAGTAGCGTAGCGTAATTATAAAATTGACAATAATGGTTGTTATCGCTAAGGCCTGTGTTAATAAATGAATGAGTTTTACTAATCTCAAATCACACAGTATACCAGTTAAAATGAGCAGTTCTAAAAATTCTCCTAAGAGGTTAAGTGTATGCAGTTACAAAGGACGTTCTGTGAACTCAAGTAAAAAATATTTTTGTATGTATTTTACTGATCGGTTATTTACTTTGTGTTCATTGCGAGTCAATAGCAACAATTTAAAAGCGATAATACAATTCTATAATTTTACAAGTATACTGCAGGGTTACTGTTATTCATATTGCTTTTAGAAATTCTGTGTTTCTGAAGTCTTTCTCTAGAATTAAATAGTTAAACATAGTTTTGACATTTTACCCTCGGCTGTTGTATCAATTTTGCTGCATTGCTTTCGTTTACTTTGTGTAAAATAATATTCTATTTTCATATTTTAATACAGGTCTAAATGGCAAGCTTGGAAAACAAACAACAAAAACCACTGCTCATGCCACAGACTAGGTTCCAACACGTGACTCTGCGGTTACCAGATGCTTTCTTCAAAGAGCTGGGCCGGCCTCTTTTGTTTTGTTTAAGATTTAAATTCATTTTCAGCAGTGTATGCACAAAAGTTGTTTGTTTCGCAGACGTTGCGTTTCTAAGGCGTAGGGAATACGAAAATAGCAAAGTTTCCTCTTTTCTTTTCGCAAGTCTTTTATACTTTGCTTACCATTAACGAAAAATAAAGCAAAAGGCAACACTGTGTACCGGGCGTAGAGTGCAGGCAACCTTCTACACTTGTTCCAGTTTATTGTTGACAGTTCGCTATTTGCTACTTTCCAGAGAAGGAACACAGTATTAAAACTTTTCCTTTGTTTTCTCACATATCAGCCTGGATCTACTCTGTTATGTATGATCCAGCAGAAAAAGGTAAGAGATTTTTCTATTTCCGCCGCCCGAAGGTTATTTGAAGAAGTATGTCGAGAGCCGCCTCCTACCCTCCACCTCCGTTGCTGTTCTTTTATTTATACTTGTGCTAGGATTTCTCTCGGAAAAGAAACTGGGCGAAGGGAATCCCTTGCAGTGTTTGCGAGAACAAGTGCACAACGTTTGTTGCAGTTTCGATGTTTATATTATAGGCTACATAGCACGCGTGTATCGTCCGTCGCCTTCTAAGTTCAAAACATTTTGGGTGACTTGGCTGATATCGGTGGCGTTTATGACTTTCGCTTGTCTTGCTAAGGAGAAGCGGATTGCAGTTCAAGTCTTTAGGTGAAGCTAGGCTTTCAATAAATGTGTTTGACAAAGCCCATTATATTAGTTATACTATGAGAGCCCTTTGGAAGTTAGAGGAGCTAAGCATGTAAACATGCGGTTTATTTAATTAATTTTTAAATGTGTGGTTTATTTAATATTTATCTTTCAAGCTATTTTATTTTTATAATCCTAACCATAGCAGCCTAATTTAGCTATTTGAAAATTTCATTGTACGTTGTGATAAATCGCATTTTTTTCTATTTTATTATTTGTTTCTTGAAAATGTAAACTATAAGTGCACATACAGTAATTTTCATTTAAAATTGGTACAGAGACTTACCTCACATTTTAAATGCCCTGTCTGCTCTGGATCTCGTACTGGCTTGAACTGCGGGGGGAACTAGGGCCTTTATGGAAACGAAAAAGGCAGATCAGTTGGCAAAAACGAATGCTGATACATCTTCTTTGTCCTCAAACCCGCGATTGAAATAAGAATATGTAATATTAAGACCGCGGTAAAAACATGAATTGGTAACAAATATCAACTAAGGTTGCAAACCTTTCGTGGAAAGGGCAAGCCAGGAAATTGATCCTAGGTCCAAGTAACACTCTTTCTATATCTCTTCTAAAATTGAACAGAAGAGGAATAAGGAAAGTAGTTGCGTTAATTACTGAACACGGTGACTTCAGGAATCATCTACGATAAGTGGGACTCTATAAAGATGAACCCACTTTGCAGTATGTGTAAACAGGATGAGGAATCTGTCACACTCTCTCTATAACCAGAGAAAACCTGCTGACATTGGAAGCAAAATACTGCAACTTGTTCAAGGAATTGTTTGGGAAGTAATGAAGGTGTCGAGGTAACACAATAAGCCTTATGGGCTAACGTACTGGAGGTCTTCTCCCATCCCCTTTATCTAATCTAATCTACTTACAAAGGCGATAAAACATTCATCTGCGTGACACTTCATTTGGATGACATAGGCCACACACTTCTTCAGTGATGTACTTGAGGTTTCTCTATAAAATAATGAAACAGCGTGGAGTAGAGCAATAGGACATCACGCAAAGCAAATATGCAGAGTTATATTCCATAGATGAAAGGCATATACCGTCTGAGTTACATTTTAGAGATTCGTCTGCCAGGAATAAGGCGATCATATGCAGGCCAATATACTCCTTCAGAAATGAGATATCCCTTGTTCTAATTGCTGCTACAGCCTATGTTGAACCTTGACCAGCCGCAGCGATCTCTGCCTCCGTCTTACTTACTTACTTCAGGATCAGCATTGCTATTGCTTCCCACCCACATATCAATAGGAGACTTTCCTTGAAATAGCAGGAATGTTAAGCTAATATAATGATTTCCCAGAGACAAGTTCAGAAATGCTTGTTTACAAACACGAATTCTTCTGCAACCTAACAGCACATGAAAGATGAATGACGATGTCCTTGTCTGTGCATTATCTTCTCTGTACTGGTTTGCTCTTCATCGTCCCCATTAGCAAGACATCGTGTTCATTTTTAGTAGATCCACTAAGTCTATGTGATAGAATATCTATTTTATCAACATCAGAAATTTTATTTGTGTACTCCAGCTGACACCTGCAATCAGGACCCGGTTTCTTGGCGTGCATAACTTCATCCTTCTCAGTAACACACACCATTCCAGCTAAATGAGATCTTTTTCCTTTCTCGAACTCATTCCTGCAAGAATGTGGACTTGTTTTCTTTTTCCAGTCGAATAATCATTATTATACCTTTATCAGTTAAATATAAATAATCGTAGAAACGTCCTTTTCTTACATTATTGTTGCAAATTAGTACGGCATAGAATGAATACACCGCACAGGGTTCTCTGAGATAAAATTATGACTCTAATAAACACGCCAGCATTTCAAGAACAAATTGAATACAACTCTTGGAGACAGGTGTTATGAAGAGAAGAGCATGTGGGATAATCCTCACTATTTTGTACCCATTTCCTCATTCTTTCTCGTAGATTCACTTTCAGAACCATCCATTATGCACAAAAATAACAAATAATGTTGTAATATGCACGACAGAAAACTAGCACAACAATAAAAATAACGTATTACAAACAAACTCTAATAATAAATTAAATAAAGAATATTACCAACACAATAATAAACAATGAGGATTCAAGGCGATCTATGATTGGATAAGGCAAACTAGTTCAGGACTTATTTCCTTTTTAAAATAAATGAGAGTTTCAACCTGTTACTGGATTCTCAATTAATGCAGGACAATTTTCTCTTTCACACTTATGTATAGCTTAAGGACTGAGAAACAAAACATATATCTGAACTCTTTTCTGCAAAAATGTGGACTTCTTTTCTTTTTCAAATCGAATATTCATTATTATACCTTTATCAGTTAAACATAAATAATTGTAGACACGTCGTTTTCTTACAATATTATTGCAAAGCAGTACGGCATGGAATGAAAACACCGCACAGGGTTCTCTGAGATAAAATTATGACACGCCAGCATTTCAAGAACAAATTGAACACAACTCTTGGAGACAGGTGTTATGAAGAGAAGAGCATGTGGGTTTAAACTATGACACAAGTCACGTCCATTGTCACAGGCCCCAGGGATTTCTGAATCACTTGACGTCTCACGTGACGTACTTAAGACGTAACGACTCATACGGCGCAACAAAGGGAAGTTAAGTTGAGCATTACAACTCTCCGGGTGTCGAGAGTGACTGCGTATGAAGTGCAACCCCCCCCCCCCCCTCGTTCGTTAGCATGCATATCTTGCACATTGATTCTTGTTTGTTTGTTGTTATTTCTCCGTTTTTTACAGGTTTTCAATGATAGCGGCATCTTTATCATTTATTTACATAATTATTTTAAAAAGCTGATATGCAGATAGCATTCCTCACCCCTTCTTACGAAGTTTCGAGTGTATAAGCTACCGCTTTCGTCTAAACAGTAACACAAGATACCTGCTAATACTCCAGTTTTGCCCCTAGTTACTTTCGTACACCAAGGTTTGAGCAGAAACTATGAATATTTCTTGTTTGTGATATTATTAAGCACATGAGGATGTCTTACTCAATAAATAAAGAATACATAAAAAATTATTTACTCTCACTTCCGCACCCCTGCTCTGCTAGCACCAAACATGTATTGAAAGAGATTGCAGAGACGTGACAACGTTGTTTTCCCAAGCGAAATCCAATGCACGCGCATCCTATCAATGTAGCATAAATAAGAAACGGAATTGCTAATCTTCATTCCAGGAAAAAGTACGTAAATATTTGTCCTATACTATACATAAGAGTGTTTTGTATGCTTTAGAAAATTTAGTTAATGAAGTTAGCATTGCAACTTCTTATATATATATATATATATATATATATATATATTAATGGATTTAAAATTATTTTTAAATTTTCATTTAGTGTATGAAGATTAATTATACACGCAAGGTAACAGAAACAATTATGAAATATTTTAAAAGTTAATGTCAATTATTTTTCATCATAAAAATTCACTGTGCTGAGGTTTGTCTCATAAGAAAAACAAAATTTGCAATGTGATATAAAGCATTACAGGACTGTTTAAGAAAAGGAAAGTGTTTTATTTACTTATTGTGTTCAAAGTTTAATTTTTAAAAATAAAATATAAACGTCAACATTTCTCCATAACCATTGATTTAATTTTCTCTTTTTATAGATTATACAATGATAAAATTTTAATATAATTAAAATATTATAAAATATTATGAATAATGTTATTTTTAATTTAAAAATTAAAAAAATGGCACTATAGAGAAGAATGTCTACATGAAATGTCATTCTAAATTGAAAACCTAATCCTAGTTATTAGTCTGAATTTCATTTTATCTTTCTAGGTTAACACTTATTTACTGGAAATTTCATTTAATTTGTCAAAGCTATCGACAACGTCGAATTTCACAGTCAGACCGACGTTCGTTTCCAGGCTAGCAAATTTATTCATGGCCTCCTCCGTCCAATTTCCAAGGCCTGCTGCAAGGAACACTTGCTTTGTTTACTCATGGCTGCTTATTCCCAAATGCCGTTATGCCCTTAAGCTTCATTGCCATTCCCCGCAGAAGCCGAAGAATTGTCGAATAAAGTAAATGCGTGACTGGAATTTTTTTATTTCCTCTGCTCATTCCAAAGAAGAAGGCGGAACCCTTCGCTAGCGACCCTGACGGCGAAACAAAGAAAAAATCCTGATAAACTTGAATACAGTATTCATGTGCTCTAATACACTAGTGCGGGTGCACTCTGTGCTGGATGCATGTGGCACTCAACGAAAGCGGTCCGTTGCCAAAAATATTAAAGACTGCAATCTACACTTCCTTTGCAAAACAATGTCATTCACCAAGTAGGAGCCACACCACTATCTCTTTTCTGATTCATGCTCATTTTCGGTGTCTCCGTGTGCTGTAGCTGCAAATTTTCTCCTATCTTTGTTCCATTTCCATGAGTGTATTTACGATGACGCGGTTTTATATCAGTTGAAACCTTTAATTTGAAATTTCTTCATAACTTAAAAGCATTCCCTCAAGGACCAAAAACCTTTTGTAAAGTCTCCCTGTTATGTGATATGTTTTTGCATAAACTTCCAACTAATTCTACGAACTTTATTTAATTCTTTAGACATTGTTGATTAAGTGATTGCTTACAAAAAATATAAAATAAAATTAGTTATAAGGGATTTACACAACAAAATTCAGTGTTGTATTCCAAACCTTTAACAGACAATCTCCGACTTTTATACTGTTTCAAACAAACAAGGAATGCGTTGCAAGATTTTCTGTAGCATTCAGATACCGGTCATCCTAACATTTGGGGGGGAGTTCCTGGCAGATAAGGCGAATGCTGGGTCTACGTATTATCCGCTCTCTAATTCCATATCTTTTCATTCCTTTGGTTCTGTTATAGGGACGAAAATGCCAGGGCGAGATGAACTGATACTATTGACTGTGGTCAACACTTTGGAAATGTTTTTGCCCCAGCATTTGGTAAGGAAATGGTTCTTCTGAGGGCTTGAACTCCTGGTGAGGAGCTCAGCCTGAGAGTATTCTATCTGGAAATACTATTAGGAATGCGGTCTACGTCCTTGCCTCAACGCCCCTGGCCAGTGTCTCCTTCGCCTTATCGCTTTCTCCTGGAGATACCATCAAATGAGAGCGTAGGTACACACCACCATTCCTTGAGCCAGAAGCCGGTTCGGGCCACCTGTTTTCCAGGTGGGTGTTTGATGCCGGCAGTACCCATTTATAACACGGCTTTACCTGCCAGGTTGGTAGAGAAACTAAAGACAGCTGGAGCGAAAGACTAGAGCATTTATTTAAGCACTCAACAGAGGAAAGTTTCAGTCAATAGTTAGAGGAATCCAAGAAATACCTAAAATAGTAAATACTGAGATATTCTGGAGGCACTGTCAATCCTGTATTCATGGAAGTGAATATACCTGAGTGCTTCACTCAGAACGAATGCTCCAAAGTTAATTTTGATGAAGATAATTCAGCTACATCATCTGATATTAACACGCTCAACTTGGAAAACTGGGGTGCTCGAAGATGAAACACGTTTGCTTACACTAAAGACAACCGGAGCCAGAGCATGGGATGCTTCGACAATGGCATGTTATCACGTTAGGTTATTGATACCTGGTTTAAGCCTCTCCCAGGCCTTTCTTCAAGGCGTCTTAACCTCAAAAGTCCACCAGGAGAGAATTCCACCAAGTTGGATTAAACATATATAGTGATCACCGCTATGGTCTAGCCTCAGCGCTTGCGCGGCCCATATGGCGGGCCCGGGTTCGATTCCCGGTTGGGTTACCTTTCTGACATATTTTTTCCCCTCAGTTATTTAGGCGAGTTCCTGGAAAACATAGGCCATAAAGTGTCATGGTTCTTGAAAGAAGAAGAAGAAAAAAAGATTTGATTAATTGTGTTTATTTATTTGGTGCAGTAATTTTTCTGTATCCATAAAGGTATTGTCCTCGCATGGTACATTTACAGTAATATTATTTTGCACGTAACGAGAGCTGTTTCACCCAACCTCCTGGAAATAACCAGCCTTTTAAAAGGTATTTTAATAAAATTTTTGTTTCATATGAAGGAAACCTTATAGCTGCCTTCAGGTTTCTTGTTCAAAGTAAATATACGCAAACTTAAATTGTGAACATTTCTACAATGTATGTGCGTACCGGAAAAGTCAAAACAAATAATTCCTTCTCTTGAGGAAAATGGTTTGCAGACGGAAGAGAACATTACCCAAAGCCGTGTTTACAGTAGGGAGCACCACTCTCGGTATATTTTTAGCCTGTGGAGAGAGCAGTTTGTTTTGCTTGCTTCCTGTCGATCAATGACGGGCTATTAACGTATCCGCAATGCGAGAACGGCCTCCACCACGTCCATAGCCCCTGCAACGTCCAGTCAGCCGGCAAAACTCGCCAGATTTCGAGTGGAAGTTAAGTGCTCGTGCTGACGGTTGCAATGCACCGCACTAGTGCTCGAGTTCGATTACCTGGTGCGATGTTGAATGGAAAAATGAAATTAAGAACATGATAGAAATGAACTATTTAGTAATAGGTTCTTATTGAGATGCTGTCATATATAACATTGCAGTATTAACGAGGTACTCTTCACATAATCCTCGTCACACAAATTGCAGCTATCTTAGTAAAACAGTTGTGTATTAATACATTGCTTGAAAGATAGTCGTTGCAAATTGAGCATACTTTGGCGAAATTAGCATTAAATAAACATCATTCTGACGTTATTACCACGGTGTATGCAATCAATATCCTTCAGCAAGCACATAACAAGATATTGCTGTTGAATAAATGAATACCACAAAAATTAGTTAACTAACAATCAAAATATTGCCTTGCTTTGCACTTTGTTCTCCCATTTGCACTACCTCATACACGTTACACTTGCTTTATATGCTCAGAACCGGCTGCATTCAACTCTCCACGTTTATCACTTTTCTAGTACGCCATATACACAAGAGCTCTTCGCTACATGGTATATAAAGTTACAATGCTGTGATTAACCACTGTTATAAAATATTAATTGTAATTTACTCCTAATATAACTTACAGTAACATGAACGCATGCAACAACCGAAATTAGAACCATGTCAGGTTCTTTAGAAGAATATTCTTAAATCAGAAAACACTATGAATTTGCAAATTTTAAAATCTTTCTTCCTGTTATCTGGGAATAAACAAAATATAACCTAGGTAGTTAATTTGTAAAACAATCACTGACATTCTGGATCTATGCTAACCTTCCTAAAACTGAACCAATTAGAAACCGAAGGTTGACATAGAGAATTATATAAATATTGACTTCATTACATTTATTATAACGCGGCTATGAGGGAGAAAAGGTGAAAGCAATGAGGTTTACATTTGTCACTTTCTGTACATAAAATTAGCTCTCGTCCGTAGATTATGCTTGAACGTAGCCTTCGGGTTAGCTTTTTCAACCAGTTCAATTAAGATTAAGTAGCTGATGACATCACAACGGCCTGTATCTTTCACGTTAACAGAAAAAACAGAAAAGTAACGATTTGCCATTAACTCTTGTGAAGAATATTCTGGCATTGTATTATTAGTTTATTTCACCGTAAATGGTCAATGTGCAATTTTTCAATGTCTGTTAGAAACCACAGCGAACATTTAGTATTTTCTCTAAAATACCTTTTTATTTCATTACAATTTATCATAGCATACGCTCTTTAGAATATACTAAATAAAGAAAATAAATGCCTTTTTTGACATTTCATTGATAAGTTAGGTTTTGCTTATTGGACTATTATGGATGGAGGAGGGATATTTCTGTATTTCAGCTTTTTTCAACGGCTGGCCGTTTGTGCGTAAGCCTCAATGAGGCCCCCTCCGAGAGGAAGGGATGAGGCAAGGTAGACACACAACAGCCAGGATCCAGGGGCGTTGAGGCACGAACATAGACAGCATCGCTTCCGTATTAGACGCCGGGTCCCAAAGCGCAAGCCAGCGTCACACAACACTATCTGTCATCCCCTGATATTTTCGATCCTGTAAATAAAATGATATGAACTGGCAGAGCGGAAAATTGTTGGAAAGTAAATATGGACCCCAGCATTCGTCTAAGGAACCAGAGGAAATCAAGGAAAACACCCAAGGTCTGGATGGCCGGTCCAAATAAATTGAATCCATGACCTCACAATATTTACATCCTTGTTCCCTCCAATTTTTTTTTTTGAGTAGTGTTTAACGCCCGTTTTTACTACTGAGGCACCACAGGCGGTGACACTGATGATACATGAGATGAAATGACAAATTGGGAAAGGATTTTTTTTTTTTTTTTTTTTTTTTAAGGAAGGAAGCGTTCCAGGCCTAAGTTTAGGTACCTCCCCGGCATTTGCCAGTTATGAAGACTGAGGAAAACCTGGAAAAAAACCTCAGTCAGGGAGGACGGTCCTGGCGGGATTCGAACCGCAGACCTCCCGCTAACGAGTCCGTGCCTTAACGACCTCGGCCACCCGTGGCGGTCCCTCCAATTCGAGATCATATAAGGCATATACATCAGGTTTTTAAAAAAACGAAGCTCATATGCAAAATATGACCTATGGTTTGTATCACAATGTTTTAGATATCGATTACTGTTACAATGGGCATTTTAATCCAACAACCAATTATGACAAAATAAATTTGGCAATGCATTGATTTAGTTATAAACAAATACAATTTTATATTCATCTTAATTATAAATTTAATTGTAATATTTAAAAACGCAGTCTCAATACCTCATTGCTTTTAAGTACTAAAGGTGGTCATTGAAAGTATCCTAATTGAATAAACGTGCAGTTTATGTTCAGCTTATTCCATTTCCCTGCAGGTGTTAGACAGCTATGTCTGTATTGTTTGTATGCTGGAACTTGTCTTAATACTTAAAACATGCCCCTTCTGTAGCTTTTTGTTTTATATAATTCTAACTGTTCTTTCCTTATTCCTTTTTCATGTTTTTGTCACATGATAATAATAATAATAATAATAATAATAACAATAATAATAGTCATCATTACAGAAAATAATTGTTTAAAACACGAAGAGCGAACGACAAAACCAAAATCTCTTAGTATTATGAAAAGAAATACATCTACAAACTGACACATTTGACTCGACTTGCCCACTATTAAGGAAAACCCTCGGATTTGAACAAACGAAACATCACCATAACTCAATTATTGGCCATTTTCTTGCCTGTGAATTCAATGCTGATGTTCGTTATATAACGCCGCAGTTACTCACTACAGGGCTCCACTGTAGTGGACTGCGGCACTGTACAGAAAATCGAATGGCACCTATGAATGACATGTTGTGCTGGATACAACAATTTGTTGAGATAATCTCCTTATCATTTTGGGTGGGGGAGGCTTCTGGTTATTTTCATGCAAATTCTATCGCGGTCTTCACTGTCGGACGCTTATTCTTATTTATGTTCACAACGGATCCTGTAGTCCTCTAATTTTTTTTTACAGTTTTTGAATGACGCTGGTTGTGGGACATTTCTCCTCAAACATATCTTTAATCTGGCCAGTCTTTACGACAATATCAATTCGGTGTACAACTAAAAACTATACAGTTTCTCTCACAACACTTCCACAATATTCACGACAATTATTGTTAAGTTCAATTGTCAAACTCTTAACAATTATGCAAACGGAGCGCAATATGACCAAATTCTAAATATGAACGCAGTAGAACCCAGAATGGTAGTGAGGCGAACTCTATTGATGAACAGTGAGGCGTACCGGTTTTATGTAGGACACCTGTATAACGCTAATGACTTATACATTTATTTTAGTGAAAGCAGTAAACCATATATGAAGTGATATCTTTAAGAAGAGTAGATTTTTTTTGTCATTTTCAGTGGATCTACAAATGAACTAGGTAGACAGGAGATAACTCTCTTTAGAAAACACCATCACAGATCTCTCATCTTTTGCAAGTAAAATTACTCACTGCTTTACATTCCACTATTAGTCTTGTGTGTTGAAACATAAAAGCCACAGTAATCATGTTGCTATGCCATATAGACATTCAGTCTCCAAATGAACCGTCATTTTGGAAATATTCGTTTGAGCCACTGTGAGAAAGAAGACCATTTCAATTACTCATACATGTTATGAAGTTTTTGAAAGGACGTATGTAATTTATGCTGACTGATATGTTTGTGCCGCAGTAGTATGCCTTGTAAAAGAAATTGCAGTGTTTCTATCACCACCAAGAGACCAGTATTTAGTGGTAAGAAGCACATGGTGTACATTCCTCTCTGACTCACGGTCAGGTGAAATGGTTGAAGACGCGTGGTGCACCAGGCTTCTGTGGGAGGCGCCGCAGGATGGATAGTCGCGGTCAGGACGGCCATGTCTCACGGGAGCTGTTAAAACCGAAGCCGCTCGTTCATCCGTCCACTCGCCCGCACCGCTGACTACGGACAAACTCCTCTCGATGGACAAGTTGGGAACTTCTGCTGTCCGGCTTTGTGGAGACGGATGGGAAACTCTCTATCTCCTGACTGGACCCTCCTCACTGCCACGACATAAAGCTGGGGCATACATTGCGTAGCTGCTTTAACTGATGAACAGCCGGAGAGTGAAAACATGCTCAAATCTGACCACTCGACTTAATCAAAAGTAAGTTAATATGTACCGGTCGATTCTAAGTAGAATAGCGTTGCCCAAGTAAAAGATCTCTGAGATTTTTAATAAAAAATGCACTTTGTTATTTTTGCTAGTACTCCATGGTTTGTGATGATACAAGCTGCAGTTCTTGGAGCGTTAACTTCAGAGACAACTGTATATAAATAATAGTGTATTATCCTTGCCAGGTACGTTTAATGACTTTTTGAGAAACATTTTCAGAAAGCGATAATGAACTGAGTGAAAAATTTCAAAGAGACGGTTGCAATTGCAAGTCAAATGCAGGTTAATCTGGAAAATGACGAACTATTGGAACAAATGAAAATATCTTTCGTATCTGGAAAAAGTATGTTGAGATAATTATCTTTGTTTTCTCGTACGGGAACACTATGCTTCATAAGTTGGAATCTTAAGGCACGACCTCGTGAGCGGAGTCTGGAATTCCATTATCGTCCGGACCGTCCTACCTGACCGAGGTTTTTCCAGGTTTTTCCTCAGTCATCATACATTTTAGGATACCGGGGAGATATCCTAAACATAGGCCTGAAACGCTTCCTTCCTATCTCTTACATCACCAGTGGCCACCTCCAGTAAAAACGGGCGTTAAACACTATTTTTAAAAATACTCACTGTAATATAATGCAAATCATCGACCGATTTCAAATAGGAATACGAAGATTTTGTTAGGTTAATAATAAGTTGGGTTTTAGCGATAAGATTTTCAACAAAAATAAGCCATTTAAGGTATAAGCCATGGAAACAAAATAATGCCTTTTGTACTTGGAATTTGTTTCAGAGATAACTGACTTTCTTTGTCCTACACCTCATGTTATACGCTTCTGTTAGGAATGTTAAAGGTACTATGGTTTATTATGTCAAGCATAATCATTTCCGGTAGTTACACTAGAATATTAAAACAATAACACAAGGCAAAACAATCTGGTATACCGAATCACTAATTAAATGAATTTTTATAGTTTTCAGCGATAAATTCACGGACTAGTGAGCAAGTGGAAAGCTCTGAACCTCGAGTGAAATTTGTTAAGACTATTTCAGGAATAAAATAATAATTTAAATATAACTGACGTAAACATGACTTACAATAGTGTAATAATGGTACATTTGTATTAAGAATACTTAAATTTTCAAGCCATCTAGTAAGAGACGACTTTCGATTGTCAGTAATGCCAATAGAGAGGAGCAAAATACGGTTTTGGAAATATTTTATAAATAGAATAAGAATAAAAGTAATATATATTTGAAATTCAAGCACAAATTATTAAAAATTGTATAAATGTTATACTTATGAATATTTACCTATTCAGATACCGTGAGAATGAAATAGACGAAAGTGGACTATTAATATTTATTAATACCGTTTTATTTATTAATACCAACCAAGAAAAACAAAACAGAGAATCATTATACCATTTTGAACAACGTGTTTATTAAATTTTACGGTGCTTAGGCAGGTACATAATTTATAATTTATAAAATGATTTCAAAAGTGTTTGACTGAATACGCAAAAACAATTGCTTGGACGAATACACGTTAAATTAGTTAAATTTACAATTACTGAAAACACAGAAAAGTGGTCAGTGATGCGTACTCGTAAATTAATATATAGTAGAGGTATAGAGTTGTCTACCCTGACCACAAGACAAATGCATGTCGCATGATAAAACAGATTTGATACCGCTTTTCGATAATATCGCCGCGATAACAGGCTGTGATTGGTCAAAATTTAAAATTTTGTTTCATTTAATTTGACTGATCGATTTTATGTCCACACAATTGACATGGTCTCTGTATATTTTTCATTGCACTAATGAAGTAAAACATTTCTGGAGTCTGGATCTCTTGAATGAAGTGCGCAAAACGTTATAGCTACCGGTACACTGTGTTTTGTTGTCTAGAGCAGTTAAGAAGCTTGCTCAGTAGTGATGATAATAAAACCGTAGCGATATGTTGTAGCAAACAACAGTGGTGCTTTATAAACTCTTCTCGCGACTCCTGGCAGCTCTTAATTTTGCTGCGGAGAGTTTCCGGGATTGCCTTATGTATTGTTCGCCTCCACTGTCCAAAACGGCAGGCGGCGGCGGAACAGCAAGTGTTAGTTATGGCGCGATAATGTGTTGACATGGAGACAATGTAACAACACGTGAAAGTTACCAACTTTGTAGTTGCTATGGTGATGAACTGACGATGTATCATTTCAACTGTTCCTCCTGCTGTTTGCTCAAGACCCGACCCAAACAAGGCAGCTCCATGTGTTCTTTTTATGGCCTAATTCATATCTTAGCTTTGTTAAATTTACATTAGTTTTACATCATTTCCATTAGTAGAAACATATTAAATAAAAAAGGTTCTATTTATTTTAAGTTGCAAGTCAATTAAAAATGTTAAATAATGAAAATATTCGTATAAAGTTATATGACGGATAAAAAGGCGACGTTTCCAGTAACTGCGTATTCTTGACTACAAAAAGGGTACGCAGTTATCCGAAATATTGATTTTGGCTTTACTGTTTTAAAGTTTCTTCACACTTTTATATAAAGAACAGGAACTGAGGAAACTCCTAAAAACTTCTAGAAAGGCCTCATGAGAAGGCTGTAATTTTGTAACTATAAAAATAAATTAGCAGAAGAGCTAATGTAAAACATGTCACGAACGTGCTTATATATGTTGTAAGCTGGAGAGATGGCTAGTCAAAGGAATGTGTTGATAACATTTAACTGTTCATTATTAATATTCTGCTTTTGTTAACGCAAAGAGATGAACAGACTCCTCAGTATTTGAATAGATGATACACATGCAGTGCGTAATGTTTTACTTGGCAGATAAAGCCTTCTCCCCGTATACGTCGCTAGCCATCTCTTCAGCTCCCAGCAGCAAGTAGGTGTTCATTATATACTTTTTATTTTTCTTCTGGCGAAAATAAATTACCGTTTTAAACCTGCTGTATTAGTTAAAGAGAGAGAAACAAATCATATTTTTAGATGCATATAAATTTGAGTAGTGTCTCAACAGGCATACGGGTATGAGTTTTTATAATACACTAGGTCTGTTAAATTGCATTAAATATTCTAGTAGTAAACATACAACTGCGTTCACTCAATTTTTCCCCGACCCCTTCACGGTTATCAGCCTTTTATGTCCCGTTCATCAGATATTTACCTAATTTACCATCAGTAAGTTGCTTTACACTTTATTGGTTACCAGATAGGAAACATAAAAAGACTTGAACACTAAGGAGGTCATACTGCAAAAGGAGAAGGCTGTGGTAACCTTTTCAGAAACGTTCTATTGTTGGAAACTATAATCGGTTCCCAAAGCCCGGGGAATTTATTCATTGAGTCCCTTTGGTAAAGCGAGAGGGAGGGTGGGTTTATAGAAGCCCATGTGTGCTATTACTGATACAGCTTTTTGTTATCGAGGAGCTTCCTAGGCAACTAGCCATTGTTCTTATCTAAGGATCAGTCACTTTTCTTCCTGCTACTCGGTATCTCTGGGTAAGCGTGTGTGTGTGTGTGTGAGAGAGAGTGGGGGATGAATGTGCATACATATATAATACTAACATCGCGTGTTTCTCAGACCCACCTTTATGACTTTAAACTCCCCTGTTACTAACCTTTAACAATTTATCTGCCTTCTCCTTCTTTATTCTCCTCTGCGTGTGTTTAATATGAGATGGAGTAAGGAAGGAAGGAACGTTAGGGAGGAAAACCTACTCTTCCTTGGACTGGGGCCTCGACACTCAGTAAGGGTGTTCCTCTGTCTATTCTTTCACTGTAACCAAGTCCCTAAGTTTGTGCAGTAGCTGGAAAAAGTCAAAAATAGATGTCATTTTAAGGGAAAGTAGCAACATTTTATCTAGATCTTTAGAATGCAAAGGAGAATGTAGGATTTTCGGTATATTTTAGCACTAAAGCAACCCAATGTCTATGGTATGGGGAGAATTCTTGTTTAAAACAAGAACAGCATTTAAAGTTGTATATCTATTTTAAATTAAACAATCAAAGTCAGATAACTCTAGATCGCCTAATATATTTGTATTAGTAAAACAGTCTACATTATAATTCATTCATATTTATTATGTAGGTAGTCTTGTCTTTTTATAAATTTTTCCTAACTGATGTTGGATAGAAGAAAGAATTCCTTATACTTGGAGTTGTCATATCAATACTTAAAAAGGTAAAAATAAATATATATATATATACATGCTAATTATAGGGCATAAGTATCCTATGTACAGGTTATAAATTGTACATAAAATGAAATACACGTTTACATACATCCAGAAAACAATCACAATTAGAAAAACCAACACTGATAGCGTATTTACAATTAATGAAATAATTGAAGTAAGAAAAGAATACAATTTACAAACTCGTATATATTTTTCATTTATCTAGAAAAAAGTTTTATAAAGTAAGTACGTTAACTCTCCATATACTATTGAACAATAAAGAATATTCTAAACATGTATTAAATGTACTGCAATATATATATATATACATATATATATAAACAAACAAAAATATTTTTATGAAATGAACGACTATTATTATTAATAGTCGATTAAAACAAGGACGCAGTTCCCTACGATGTTGTTTAATATCTATTTGAACGATATCCTCTAAAAACTAAAAGAAAAATGCCACATGGAACTAAATAAAATAAAAAATGTGCTACTCTTTGCAGATATAATATTAATTTAAGACTTTTAACTGCAAAGACACATACAAAAATGACAAAAATATATAAAGAACAAATTAAACACACGTCAGTATTTTTGTGGAATAGTTCCAAAAACATTAGAAAACAATCTAAAATTAAACAAATCTGAAATTTTATGAAGACTGTTCCAATTGCGTTGTATGACTCCAGAATTTGAACTGCAAGGGGGGAAAAAACTGGGTTAATATACAAACAGTAGAAACGAAATGTTTATAACAGCGAAGAGGTGCAGTTAGGATGACATTTCTGTGCCGTTGTCCTTGAACGAATGCACTGAACACGATAGCTTGCAAATGGCTGTGGGGTGCGCTCAAACACAAGTTCACATTGCCATCCAAGGTCATTGTACTTCTGATTATCACTGTGAGTTTTTCAGAATGTGTGAAAACACCAATTTTATAACTCAGTAATATTTTTATTCTTCCAGTAATTGCGAAAGCTGCGTTTATTGCAAATTAATAGACACCATACCATGGTATATAACATCACTTACGCTTCATATATAATTTTTAATATAAATACAAACAAATAGTTCAACTTTTCGTAGATTACACCTCCTAAAAGAGTAGTATATTTATTAAAAACATCTTTAAGTCAAAGAAATAAACTTATCTCAATAGTGGGGTAAGTGACACTACCTAGTGATGTATTTCCAAATTGTGCTCTACACCACTCTGCGAATTGACACGTTCTGATTGGTTCTCTGCCATACTAGTGATGCTACTACACATGTCTAGCGACTTAGGCGCATTGAAGTCGCACGGCACAAACTATCGTCCGTAGAACTATACACACACACACACAAAAAGGAATGAAGATCTTTAGAGATGTAGGAAGATCTACAAGAAGAAGCATAAGGCCAGAACAGCTAATCCATGAAGAGTTGATAATGATGACGATAATAAATTTAACGTGTTAAGTTAGTGATTGACGGCGAAAGACTACGGCGCAACTACTGCATACTACAGTATTCAATTGTAAGTATATACTTTTCAGGTCTACGTGTACTATTATTATGCCAGACGTCAAAGATGCACGGAATAGTATTAAAGAAAGTATCTGAATATAATTCTGTATCAGTACTTTTATACTTTTTTTAATTCAAAAACAATTTGAGCAAATTGCAGATTGCTGTTGATGCAAAATTGGGTTTCTGCTGTCTTTATCTGCTTGTCTCTTTCTCTACTGACATAATGAATGGATTCTAATAATTACGTTAGCAAATGTTTTCTTTTGCGCATCTTTTGCCCATATTTAAATACTAGAAAACTCCTTAATTAAGCTTAAAAGCAGAGCCTGGAAATTAGGTAAAATGCCCTTTCTATCTGGGTGGATATATTTAAGAGTGAGAGAGAAATGAACATTTGGGGTCAGTAGGACCAGTTCCATTTTATACTTTTTTAACTTATTTTCGCTTCTGTTGTCTATTTTAAGGTTTAAAACATTTCTTTTGCCTATTTTGGGTCATTATATATTTTGTCTGCCATTATTTTTTATTTTAAAAAGTACATAAAGAATTTTAATATATTGCAGTGAAAAAAAAGTATACAAATTAAATGGCATGCTTACATCACAAAAATATAAATTTAGAATCTTGTTAAATATTTAGTCCTTTTATGCAGTGAAAAATGTTTTCAACTCATTCACTTAAGCTCTTTAAATAGCAGAGCCTTCATAAGTGAAAGAAATACGCTGTTACCTCCGGCATTCGAATATCAGGAAATAGAGAGGGTGAGGGAAGAACTGTCATTTTAAATAGTCCTGGCGAATAAACTTGTAATAATGTATATTAGATAGTTCTAGGAAAATTTTGGTAGAAGTAACTTCTCAGCTGCAGATGCAACAAACAATTGCAAGCGAGAAAGGTGAGAGCAGTACAGTTTTTTTTTTTTTTTTTTTTTTTTTATGGACGCTCTTTAACATCTCAGGTCAACAGGGTTTCATTCTATTTAGGGCGTGAATGGCGACAAATTTTCCTCAGAGGCCTCTTCTTTCAGGCTTAGGTTCTTTTTCGTGCTGTAAATGTACGACACGGTACCCAATGCTTTACTTTCCAAGCCACACTTAGGATTTTTACGCCCCAAAAAATTCATCGATCCTGGTCAGGTTTGAACGGCAGTACAGCTGTGCAATAACCGTTCCTACAATGTGTTCAGCACGGAAGTAAGAGAGATACTAACCTTAACCGTTCCTACAATGTGTTCAGCACGGAAGTAAGAGAGATACTAACCTGACTTCCCTATAAATGCACAAACAGAAAATGGACTAGACCAGAAACCGCTGTGCATCTTTTGCTCATTCGCCAGGACTACTTTACTTTGTATTGATCAATATTTCCATGATATCCTGAAAGGTGAATGTTTTGTTGTAACTGGTACGAGTCCTTCCGAAATAGCTTGTTTTAAATACTCCCAGTCACTTCAGTGCAAGTAGAACGTTGTTTTTCCGTTATGAAAAATGTTCTCTCTGACAAGCGGCTGACTATGGCAGTTGATACCTCTTTTAATTACATTACTGATTATTTTCAGTATTTTAAGTACTTTTGCCTGCATATTTCAACCAAAATAAATGCTTTGAACTTCCGGGCTCTGGTCATAAGCTATGGAGCTACTTAATAAATTAATTGACATGGAGGGTACTAAATATGGGACTAGTGTGCGCGGAAGTTCATTTTGAAGAGATTCTCATTCCTCTAGCAAAGCGGGAGTGAGAACTGTATATATAACCGAATGTTTGTATCCTAGCACTAGGGAACGACTTTCAAATATATCTAGACTTGTGATACCCAGCATTTCATTATGACGCAGCGGTTTTCACTGCAAGTCGCTCCGGCGAGTTTAATGAGGAAATCTCGGATAGCGAAACTTCAAAGGGAGATTTAAGTCATGCGTGCTATACTTTACTGGTGCCAGTTTTGTACAAAAAGACTACAGAAGAGGAAGGTGTTTTACGCTGTGCAAATATCGCACCGAAAGCTCTTAAATTTCCTGTCCTGGGTGTCTGTAAGTTTTTTTTTTTTTTCATTCCCCTTTTAATTCCAAAGGTAGTAGCCTACACAAAGTATAGCGGGTATTATTGTATGCTGGATCAAATAGTAATGGCTTTCAAATTTAGAGTATTATTTGACGAATGCAAGAAAAATTTAACTAACTTTATTTTTTATGTAGTGCTAATTCTTTCCAGCTTCTTGATAGCTTGAAAAACATACTTTGGTTTTCAGGCACTATCAAACACATTGCATTCATCGCCGATAATCTTAAATCTTTATCTTTCTTAGAAATTCTTTAAAGATCCTAAATGAAAAAAGTCTAATCAGATATGATATACGGAGAACATTCCACCTACTTTTCTATTTGTCTGCATTGACTGAGTAGCGGTATGTCGCCAAGCATTATCCTGTAGGAAATGATCAAAGTATGTGTTTTCTTTTTCTAGGTAACAATGATTGTTTACTGGCCCTCATTGAAAATTAATACAAACGACAGATATATTGTAAGAATTAGCTTCGATTTTGAGCAAAACTCGTAATTGTTCGCGATATTGTTATCCGATATGCACTTGGAGTGACCGAAATTGTGTGGCATCGACGGTACAATTGAAACCAAACACAAGTGTTTTTATTTCGTGAATTCATAAGAAACATTTCTGTATTGTCATTTATGTGTGTGATTAATTAAGATAAAAGTGGTATTGTTTATATTTGACAGGAACTGTACCATTTTACCATCTCTCTCTCCCTTAACTTAGTGATTCTTTTTGAAGCACAATTCTAAACGGCAAAGATGGTAAATAACTTCTATTCTAAGCTATCAAACCTTGTTACATTTTGAAAGTACATTATGTCATTCCTTGGTACTGAATTAACTGACCTCGCTGCCTACGCAATGACTGTGATTAACTTCCTTGGAAAGTTTGAGTGGTTCATCCTGATGCAGAAACCGCCGTTACTTTGTCAGCAAGACTTAAGAGCTTTAGTTGTTATCAAGATGAGAGTCCCCAACATAATTTAAGGGAACGCATTTGCAAACCACGTTATCAAGAGGGGGTTTTGTTCCGCTTTATACAGTTGGCCACCATGTCGTGACTCAAGGTGTGAGATTGTATGCAGGGTTGAGAAAAGGGGAGAGTTAACAACCAACCTGGCATAATGAAATTCGTAAGGAGCTTTACCGTGCGTGATTTAAATAAATTTGGTCGGAAAAGACATAATATCTTCTAATGTGGCAATGGAATGTAAAGATGTTTCTTATTATAAAATACAGTCCATTACATTAGATGGTTGCCAAAGAAACACAATGTGACTTCGGTGCATATACTGCATACCCACATTTTCTCTTAAATTCTGATTGAAATTAACAAAAAGTTTTCCATGTGTTTTAGCATGGCCTGTTTTCTCTAATGAAGAACCTAGGGCTTAAAGATTGTAGGCTGACGATTTAAATGTTCATATAAACGTTTTAAATACATTTTTGTCATCATTATTTAAACCCATGAGGCTCGTTCGGGTCTCGTATATAATTGCTTGTTAAAAAAATTGTAACCAATGATTCCTTGGCCTTCAATGCTCCTATTCCTTATTGACTCACAATCTACATCTATTTTTGGTATTTGCCATTATTTTATTCTTTCTTTATGTTCCTTCCAGAAGTTTGTATACACGAGGGCTGATCAATAAAGATAATCATATTTTTTTGGCAACATCCTTTTCACGTCCTCATACTTTCAATGATCTTTCTCAAAGCAGTCCTTGTTGGATGCAATGCACTTGTTCCAGCGTTTCTGCCAGTCTTCAAAGACATGTCGAAGACCATATTTTAAGAATCGCCTCCGCAGCCTTCATCACTGCTTCCGATGGAAAAAGCCCCCCACGACGTGTTTCTTTAATTTGGGGGGAAAAAAGGAAAACAAAAACTCATGGAATTAAATCTGGACTATAGGGAGGATGAGAGACACATTTCACATTGATTTTTGTGAAATATTCAGCAACGTTTGGTGGTGCATTATTAAGGTGCAGCATCCAACTTGTCGCATGAAAATGTGGGGTTTTCCATGTGATTAGCCATGCAGAGATTTCAGGACATCTCATTAGCATTTCGTACTTAAAGTTGTGTGTGTATGTGCACGCGCGCGCTTGAAAACATTTCTTGAATATCGAAAAGTGAGATGACCATAACGTTCGCGACAGAAACAACCAAGTTTGCTTTATTTTGATGTTGGTGATTATGGAGTTTTGCTGTTTGCTCTTAGAATCGAAATGATGTAGCCAAGGGTCACCATCACCTTTGAAAGAAACTCCGCATCTTCAACTTCATTCAAACCTGCATGGGAATGTCTTTTGTTCGATAATTAGCAGTCTTGGAAGTCGCCGTGCGCAACATGCAGCTTTTCAGTTACCAAAGTGTGGGCGGTACCCAGTGAAATTTTCAGAATTTCGGAAAGTGTGCTTAATGTTATTTGGCGATTCTCTATCTCAATGGCAGCAGCGATGTTAATGTCTGCTTCCGTTAGAGCACAAATTAAAGGTTCGAGTCCTCCTTCCTTTGAAATTGATTGCGTTCCCTCTTTAAACATTTTAAACCATCTTCGAGCTTTATTACAGGGAAGAACAAACTCTGCAAAGACCTCCTACTTAGATCTGCTGAAGATTTGTTGAGGCGAGAGCAGCACATTGTTCATCACGTGCGACCTCATTTTCTGTAGGCAGTACTGAACATGTCTCAACCTGTACACCTCTTTTCGAATATTTATAATATTCTACCTTTTTATTTTATAATCTTAATTTTTACGTATCTTCAGTTCTACTTTTAATTGTAATATGCGATTTTAATTGTTTTTGCTAATTGGTTGTAACGCCATAAATACATATATTAAACAATTGCAGTGGCAAAGAGTGCTCCTCTATTTACATGTTTACATTAATTATCATATTAATTATTAATATGCTATCTGAACAAGATCTCCCTTTTTTGAGGAAGATTTGACATTATATTTTTCAATATTACATTAAGGCAAGTGTTTAAAATGAAACATGTTTTCAAAATACTCATTGTATGGTTTTGTCAGGTACTTTTAAAAATAAATGTTCATATTTATAGAGCTTTAAATGGGTGAAATAATTTGCATTTACTATTTGGCAACAGAAATAATTTAAAATGCGTTGGTCTCAAAATAGCAGTATAAAATCATTTTATTATATAACTTAGGTGTATGTGAGAAAAAAATTGGAAGCTTTATCATTTATAAATATATATATATATATATTTATTCTATAAATTTTCGGATATCTATTTAAAATGCTCTAGAATCTTAAGTAATATATACTTTTAAAGTACAAGCTCAAGCTATTTCCAGTTGCTTGTTTCAAGGGAGTTTATTTTTAAAATGTGATAGTTAAATATATTCAATATAAAATTACATTGTTTTAGAAAACGCAAGGAAGAGTTAGAAATTAAGAAGTATGTTTATTTTAAAATGCAAAGCTTGATATAGTAGCTACCGCGTGTTTGCTAATCCACAGGTCCTGAATTAAATTCCCGTCGCTTATGAGAAGTTAATATCTGAAAAAGCTGGGATACACACAGCTCATGAGCCTTTTGCCCCAGTTATTGCTGAATGCAGTCAGGAAAGCCGAGTTTATCATCGCTTTCTTTGGCCACGCTTGTGCTTCTACAATTTCCTTTAACGTAGACTCTTAGATTTTACTGTTAATTCTTTATATCGACTGTGCCTAGTTCACATAATTTGCGCGCGTGTCATATCAGGTTTCTGCTGATGAATTGAAGCCTGAATATTACAACCTACTTGAAGAATAAAGTAATAAAATGAACAGCGTACGTTTTAAATTGTTAATCAAATAAATCTTTCCTGTAATTTTCAAATGTACTTGTAGAATACGAAACATATTAGGCTAACTTAATACTTTCAAAGTAATTATAACTGTACAATGTTCTGTTTATGTTAGGAATTGCTACGTTTCTTAGAAAAAAATTAGTAGAAAGCACTTACGTTATAGTGTTGTATATTTGTAGTAGTAGAAGTATATTAATATAATTAATTTACATCAATGTACACTCTCCTACATAAGCCGAGTTAGGCGGCTCAGCCGGTATCACTTGGGACTCGCATTCGTGATGTACCGGGTTCAGGTTGTTCATCCTGTTCTTGAGCTCATTCGTAGTTTTTTCCGATCGCGTAGGCAAAAATTAAGACGGATCTTTCCTTTCCAATAATTGTCCTCCTGCCTCCCACTTCATATCGTTTCAATCTGTTGGTTTTGCTACAGGTTCAAAAATGCCAGGGCAAGTTGAGTTTGTGCGGCGTGATTGTGACTTGCGCTTTGCCCCGGCTCCTGGTATGGAAGCGGCTCTTGTGAGAGACTCCTGCGACGTCGATGTGTTGTATTTAGAAACAATATTAGGAATCTGTTTATGTCCGTTCCTCGTCGGCCGTGGATCCTTGCCTCAGGCTGTTTCCCTTACTTCAACCGTTCCTCGCGAGATGCTCCAACTGGGGGCTAGTAACATCCGTGAGCAGGTTTCAGTACAGACCTAATTCGCTTCTAACAATCCCATTTAATGTGGCTATTCCAAACGTCCAAAACGAGTAATTTAATGACGTAAGAAACTTGATATATGCTAGGTTAAAAGTTTAAATTATTATTATTATCATTATTATTATAACTATTATTATTAATATTATTATTGATCATCCTTTTACGCTTATTTCCCCGAGAAAACATTAAAAATGCATTTTTTTGGAGAACACTAAAAGGATCTTAGGTAGTTTCTTATATATCTCTAGAAGATATACTCTTAAAACATGTTTACTGTGTCTTTTAAAGAATGTATTGATCTTATTGTTATTATTATTATTATTAATTATTGCTCTGAAGTAATATCCTCGTATACCGGTATTTGCTTCTGGTTGTAACTGAACGTAAGAGTGGAATGTCGAAATGTGTAAAGCAAACGTAAAATATTTCCTTTAAAAATAAAACAGCAGAACATTTGCTATATATCTATTGTTTTTATGTGCTACATTTCACAAAGCTTAATGCGCGTTTTGCAATATAAATTTTAATTGACAGCAGATATAACGAGAAATCCTGGTGGTCTCGCGTCCTTGCTCTGCCATCCTCACATTAAAAAAGGAAATATGTCTCATAATGTTGGCTATAATGAAAATGGAACGTTTAATATTTCAACTAGTTTTATTTGCTCTAATAATTTTGGTAATAAACTCAAGCTGCAGCAGTTACGAAACAGTTGACGTTTTATGAAATGAAACAGAGACACAAATAACCACAAAGTTCTGCGATTTATATCGGCACATTCTTGGTCTCCACGCCTAAAGGTTCTAGTGGAAACTATTACTAACCACATAAAAACAAAATAACTAACCTCGAGCTAGCGGTTTATGTTCCTATTTTTTATTTTATTTTAGCGTTACATATATCACCATAATATCGCGCTCTAAAGCATTAAACTTGTTATGTATATCCGGGGTACACCTGGCAATGTCGACTCATGCCAACTTAACTAACATGTTCATGTATTCGCCCTCATTACCACTTGTAATGAGGGCGGATACATGCACATGCTTAAATGTCTTACGCTCTTTTTCAGAACAACACGCGAATATGAAAATAAAATTTGTTAAATTTATTAAATAATTCAAATCTGTCGCATTTTGAGACCTTCCTCTGATCCACTGTAATTATAGAGTGCTTAGTAAAAGGAGCAGTATTGATAAATGAGTGACTATTTACTAGCTTTAGATATTAAAGCAATGTGTATTATAACATTAAAATATTCGTAGAAATATGATATGTATCTGACGGGTATTAACTTTGGATTCCATATTGAGATTTAAAGCACGTTAAAGGACTCCATACCTGAAAAAATATGCCCACGGATATTATTATCGGTGTTTCGAGCTCAAGAAATATCTTAGTACTCTGGCAGCTGGCGTTGGAAGTGATGTGCTTATCTGCCGCTCTGCCTTCTGTCGGGAAAAAATACTTTAAATTCTCCTTGGTAATTCAACCCCCCCCCCCCCAGGAGATGAACATGTTCTAATAACATTTATCCTTATAAGTTGTTGGCAGCAGCAGCCTACAGTCCCGAACAGTAGCGAGGAAAGCCGACAGGTTACGATTTTCGTAGTAGGAAGTACTTAGGCGAATAATTTCACTCTGAGCATGAATTCTTGTTAGCTCAGTTAGAGCGTCGTGCTAATGATGTGAAAGTCATGGGTTCGATTCCCTGTGGGTAATTTTTTCCTTATTTGTAATTCTTTTTTTTTTCTTTCTCTCAGAATAAATAAATGTTTCTATTGTTTTTATCTCAGAATAAATAAATGTTTCTATTGCTTTTATCTTCATAATTTTTCTACACTATTCTTAATGGAATAAATGTTACTTTTTCATACGTTAAGTTGTTAAGTTAGTTTAGTACAAGTTTAACAAAAAATTAATAGAACATAAAATCATAGTTTATTCCGTAACATTTATCGTATCGTAACCAGTCGCCTTTTTTCGCTCCGGTTCGGGACTGCCGGCCGCAGCTGCTTACAGCTTGTAACGACAAGTCTTATGCTATTTAGCTTGGCGAGAATTCGCATCTTCTCGTTTATGCCAAATGTTCATTTCCATAGCATTAAACAGTTTGTAAGTTAATGCGTATTAAAACATCTGTCATTGTCTACATGTGTGAACCAAACCTTTTTGAATACTTTTTACAGCACTGATATATTTGAAAAGTAATCTATAATTTAGAGCTTTATTTTTTTCTCTAAAGAAAGTTTCATACTTGAACATTCTGAAACAAGTTTTAAATAACTTTTCGGGAAATTGAATTTTAATGTTCGCATGCAAACTATTTACAATTATTTTAGCACAGACCCTAAAGGGGGCAAACATGAAGTTCCAAACGTCATAAGAGTTTGAACTTTTGGTAATATATAATGCAGGGTCGGCAAAATATTTCTTAATTGTAACTATTTATCTTATTCATGATGGGTAGTAAATGTAAATAGGTAATTAAAAAATATAGTTACAGTGCTGTATAAAACGGAATTCGATTAAAAAAGATCCCCTTACTCTAAAAATATATTTTTAAAATAGGAGATATTTATCTTTATACCATACCAAATTTAAACATGTAATGGCATATATGCCAAAAGTCCCTCCACCTACCAGAAACGTATCTAACAATGTATAGAAGAGAAGGAAAGACCAAAGAAATTTGTAACACAGTAAGAGAGAAGGAATTTAGTGGAAGAGAATTAGAAAAATCGATATGCAGGGAGAAATATCAGGCCACAATAAGCACTGTAAACTGTAAGTAGTTTGAATACCGTACTTTTAAAAACAGCGTGGACTTTAAAATAACGCATCCTAATGACATTGTTTTCGAATCATTATAAAATTATTTCCAAAGCAGAATCAAGATTAAAGTAATGATGCAGCGCACCGAAATTCAAAGGCCTGTTAGGACAAATGAAGAAATAAATGGCAAGAAATGTAGAATATCCGGGTAAAAAGCTACCAGGGGTATCTTGTCTGCCACAAATTTTAATTATGATATCTGGAAACGAAACCGGGCCCCTCGGTGGAAGTCGAGCAGTCTCTTCCGTTAGAAAAAAAAGCATCTGATTTATTAGCATCTACCTCAGTAAATGTTGTCCACGGAAAGTATACGCATAAATCATGTTATTTTATTGCCGTCTCAAAATGAAAAATGCCGCATCTTTGTAGTGTCCAATTCATTACAGGGTTATAATTTATTCATCATCGGAACCGCCGCTTTTTGTTCCAGTCATCTTTCTGTCACAAGACAGAACAAAAAAATAATGCTCGCCGTTCCGACACCTCCGAATGTACTGCGCATCTTCTTTCGCACAACATCAAATTATCTCGAAATGTCACCGCCTTCTATTTTTGTCGTCTGCTGTCACTTGTCGTCGAGTAGACAAATTGCCACAAAGAACAAACGGAAAACAAACGCGAAAGTACCGCGCTTGTTCTGAAACATGGCAACAGCGCGTAATGTGCAATTAAGTGAACAATGAATAGATAAACGAACAAGAATGTTTGTAGTGTTATTATTGCTTTTTAATCCAGGATGCAAAACAGTTCTGTGATAGGTAGGACGGAAATGAGCGTGCGTGGGTGACTGTCTGTCTGTCTGTCTGTGTATGTCGACAGCGACTAATCACATAGTCATTAGTATCTTTGTGTTGCTTTAGATGGAAATTCTGAAGCGCGTTTGCTGTTACAGCTCTGGGGGTGATAACAATGGCCGTGTACTACAAGGTGCCCCAAACACGCATACGGAAATTATAGATACAATGATAGTGGCGTGTGTACGCTTTCATTGGATTTAATTCAATTTTAACGAAGCGATGACAAAGGAACCACATTAAGCAAATGATAATGAAAAGGCATATGCGCTAGAGCGTTAAAATAAAATGGTAAACAAATGGAACTGGCAACACTATTTTATATATTATTAAAAGTAAGCTGTTGAAACTATCTCACTCCTGTTCAGGTTGACACTCTATAATCCAGCCATCCCGGGACATATCAGAAGAAAGAAGTGCATTATACAGGGCGTCGCAAAAGTAATAAGTCTACTTGTTTTATTTATTGTTTAACAGCCTTATGAATTACAATGTACATCCAAAGCCTATAGGTTGTGCATATCACTAACATTAAAATCCCGATACCCGTGAATTGAAGCAGCATGCATTTCATAAGTTTTTTTAAATAGTGTTAACATCGTTTTTATTGCTGAGGCACCACAGGCGGTGGACACTGATGGTACATGAGATGGAATGATATATTGGGAAAGATTTTGTTTAAGAAAGGAATCGTTCCAGGCCTAAATTTAGGGTACCGCCCCGGCATTTGCCAATTATGAAGACTGAGGAAAACTTGGGAAAAACCTTAGTCAGGGAGGACGGTCCTGGCGGGATCAGACCTCCCGCTCACGAGTCCGCGCCTTAACGACCTTGGCCACCCGTGGCGGTGTAAGCTTTTCTAAAATTTCCTAGAACCAGGGAGTGTGATAATGATAAATTAACAAAGAAGACGTAGAATGAGAGGGAGAGAGAGAGAGAGATTGTGGCGGCCATTGGAGCGATACGAAACAAGGGAAGAGGGAAATAGTGATTCTTTCACAGCAATTAAACAATAATATTTGTTAATCGGGAATGTCACTATACTTAACAGAGATGGAATTAGAGATGACGTCAGAATGAGAGCGTTAGAGTTGGTGGTTACAATGCAGAAACCTGTTGTTGTACATATCGGAGCAATAAGCTACACCGTTTGGTTAATGCTAACGATAAGGCAACTTTGTTACAAATGTTCCATCACCATCACTTAAACTAAACGTTTCTGTTTGAAACCCAAGACTTGAACGTGTGTCTATCTTATCACTAAACCTCGGATTTTTAGATTTTTATTTAGTTCCTGTAGGGAAACGTGTAAAATAATTGCACAAGTTTGCAATTTATGGAAAATGATACTCTATGGGAGCGTTTTTATATTGCCTAAAATGACTTAAAATATGGGTCATTGCCGATTTCTGCCTTTTTGTGTCAAAATACCTAAACAAGTAATTTTTAAGAAGATATAGTTATGTTTATAATAATATAGTTATTAAATTTGTCTCATGTATGGAACGGCAGGCACCATATTGTCGTGGGAAATTTACAGGCGAATTCATGTCAACAATGAAAAGCTCTTCGCGTCAACAATTGATATGCTTCTGATTAACGTTTTAACTATCACCCATATTTATTGTTTCAATGACTGTGCAATACACAATTTAAACTTAATATCTAGTTTTCTTCTCTGTGTGCATTTTTTGGTGCGCATATATTGTGTTGTGTTAGTTGTATCAGATAGCACTGTGAAGAGAAAAGCAATGAAGCCTTCTTCATTCATTCTTGGCTGGTGGATTGTAATTATCTTATTTAAGAAGGGAAAATACTTTTTTGTCGTTTATGTAACAAACATATTAGCCATTTTCTTGTTATGGTGGGCAAATCGGTAACTAATATTTAAGAAATATAAACTCACAGATATTTTCTTCTTTTGAGTCGTAAACATTTAATTTTAATAATAATAATAATAATAATAATAATAATAATAATAATAATAATAATAAAAACCTCAAATTGAATGAAAGTTAAATAAATTAAAACTATTAGTTGCGAATCATACCTACAAAATTCATCCATTTTTTTTTTTCAGATTTTACTTGAGATAAAATCTCCATTAAGCAGCATGTAGATGGCATAGGACATACAGGAAGAGTTAAAGAAAATAATTTGCCGAAACAGACTTTTCTGACTCAAATCTCCGCGAGTTTGGCAACGTTGAAATTATGCTTTCAATTTAGAGCTTTGCAAAGCATTAATAGCACCTAATATTCCGTGGAACATGCTGCCAAATCTCATACTTTTGGAAAGCCACTGCCAAAAACCCATTCCATCTGAGTCCACCTTCGTGAAGATAAATTTGGAGTATCAGAAACACTTGCTGTAATTAGGGAGGAATAGAAGATACCTGCATTCGGGTAGGTGTGAAGGGACAACGGATGCCCTCAACAGATATATTGCAAATATGTTGATAAACTCGATGATTACGCCTTCCCCCCATATCTTGTAGCAATCAGAGAGCTCCATAAAGCAAATAGCCAGTCCATTGCCTTCATGTAAACAAAGGTTTACAATTGTTATTTCCTGGTAATGTTGAAGAGAGCATGAGTCGTCGTCTTCTGTGCAAAGAGGTTGCTTCCCATATGATTTCTCTGATAACATTCTACCCTAACCTTACACATACGTCACCTGTTTAGCCTGTGCCTTTCACTGTACCTCAGAAACCATAAGGAATGAATTTCCGTAAATCAATATCCTGATCTCAAGAAAAAGTTCTGCAAAGCTCCATCCCGCATTGCATTCTTCAAGAAAAAACTTCCAGAAGCCCCTCTTCCTCATCAACCTTTTTTAACAAGCTAAGGCACTGGACTCTGTATTGTGCGGAATATTGGGTTGACATTGCTGTTATGATAAAAGAGTTTTCTATCGAAAGTACAGTTGTGTTTTGTCTGCAAAGGAACTGTTTAAAAACTAAACATTGAAGCGAGATCTTATTTACTTAAAGCAACTTTTCCATTTTTGCCCTCAACAAGAGCGAAGCTGGAAGCAAAGAAAACACTTGATCGGATCAGGTGCAAGAGGTCCAAGGAGCTGAAGTGAAAATTGTGCTACTAAGAAAGAAGTTGGGGGAAAAAAATTCTGCATATGCTGTCCGGGGGGAAAAAATTCTGCATATGCTGTCCGTATGGTAAATGTTTTGATTGGGGAAAGTGGAGATATTCCAGAATAAATAGGTATGAAAATGTATGCTCCTTTATCATCTGCGTCAGGTGGTAAGATCATTTCAGCCTTTTTACAGATTTTAACAGAAAAAGATATAGCCTAATTGTTGAAAATTTGGAGAGAATCTTGATAGCATATTATGCTTCAAATTATGAAAACAAATAAGATATGATACTTATAGTCATACTAATAAAAATGCATTAATACTTACTTTCCTGCATAATTAAACAACTGTACTTAATTCAATAACTTTGTAGCCCATTTTATATGCCAAAAATTAAACATTTTCTTGCCTAAAATTAAAAAATAGTGCCTAATCAAATTATTTTGTAACCTAGGTGCCAAAAACGTTAATTTTTCATGACTAAAATCCCGAGGTCTACTCATCACATAAAAGAAATTCCTTAACCTTGTCTGTCGTATTTTCAAAGTTAATTTACAGTCAAATGTAACTGTTTGATTTTTATCACCTTTAGCTATGATTTTTCTTTAAAGCAACAAATTCACAAATTTTGCCCCTTTGTGTCAAAATTGTTAATTTAAGTTATCTAACAGACCAATTCCATTTAAAAAAATAAATAATAATTATTATAATTATAATGCTGCTATAACAGCGCGAGCTCAAACATGGCAGTAGCCGCCAACATAAATTTATAACCGCATTCCCAACATAAATTTATAACCGCATTCCCAACATAAATTTATAAGCGCAGAAACTATCCATTGGTTAGCGCAAATGGCGCTAAATTATATTTTCAATCTGTCAACAGAATGTAGAATAGGAGATGATTAAATTAAAAAAGTGTGATTATTTTATTGATTTTTCTCGCAAGTTGTTTAAACAAAAGGCTCGCAACTAATAAAAACTTGTAACAAATGGTTTGCCCAAGCCTCTGCAAGTGCCCTCGGGCACTCATTAGCCTTAGCAGCGGTTCGCAAACTTTTTAAAGGCGTGCCGTAACCTGCGGTTATAGCACATAAATCCAAGATGATGCTTGCGTCATCTATTATCCAGAAGTTCAGTTGTTTATTAGTAAATTGGAAAAGGTAGTGTCTGAGAAATAGGCTCATTTACATTTTTTACTTTATAGTATTGAAACGGTATTTTATGTAACTATATATAAAATAAATGTCAGTTAATGCGGCGTTTTTGGGAGCTGGAAAGGATTTATTTTGTGTATCTTCTCGAGATATCCTACAAGCACGTGCCGTTTTTGCACGTATTCCTTTCTCCTCGATCGACATATGAAACTTTCTTCTTCCTTTCCTTACATCCTTCTTCCGCTTCCTTTAGCAGCTACGTATGTGTGATCTGATCACACATGGGCATCCTGTTTGCCCATTAGTTGCAGTAGATCGTATGTTAATGAAATTCAAGGAGACCATAGATATGGGTAGGTATTTTTCTGTTTCTTAGTTAAAAAATTCAGCCCTAGAGTCTTCTTCGCTATGTATACCCAGTGACTCAGGTAGATCATATTTATAACTTATTTTAGGGTATTTTAATTTACCTCATGGTACATTTTGTTATGTTTTTATCCAAGGAATATACGTTGCTAAACCAAGGCATTAAGGCATGTTAATTTGGGCAAGCATTAACGTTTTTACTTCTTTGGAAAATATTATTTGCTTGTAACTATCATTTCTTTAGCCAAAAATGAACTTGTTTATGTGTGTAGAAAGGTCCAAACAATTAAAACATTAACGATTTAAAGTTTTCATTGAGGTACTTTAATACTTTAATTACAATTAATCACATTTTGAGTCTTTAATTTAGTTAAATAGCAACATTGACCAAAATAAGTTTACTAATTAACTTAAAAATTATTGTTTATACATTCAAACCACAATAGTATCAATCTAGGTTGCCAGGCAACAATAAACAATAAAAGATCTGATAGTAATTAAATTCTCTTAAATTTTAAGTATTGTTAAGTAGGGGTGCCATTTGTAATTTCTATGTGAAGATGGCTAGGGGTGACGGTATGAAGTTAACAGTGGCTTTCAAAACTTTATCTTCAATACTTAATTTGATTTTTTAAATTTAAATTAAAGTTACTTCCATAAGTAGTTATTCATTAAGGAAAATTTCAAAACTAAAGTTGTGTAAAAAGCAAAATATACGTTTTGTCGATGTTTCTAAGATAGAAACAAATTGTCATTGGCGTTGAATAATTTGTAGTTCGAAAGATAAACTTGAAATTAGAGAGGTTTGCTTATAAATACTTTTGTATACTACTTTCATTTAAACGATTTGTAAAATAACAAACATGGCCTTTTACAAACTTTATAGTAGCTTGTTGTGCAATTGGTTTCAATTCATTCTTGGTTAAAACTAATTCTGCTATGAGTTTAATTTTTAAGCTTTTAAGATTATCCCTTTTCTCCTCAATAGTTTCATGCGCAGATTTAAACATATTTGGAGTTCGCTTTTGATAATGTTCAAACACATACGATTTCTTTCCTTGTTCTAGACATTACCTCTAATATTGCAACTTCTTTGCAGTAAATGTCAGTTTAAATTGCATTGCTGTGAATAATCTAAACATTTTGAGTTTTATTTAGTAGAATAATACAAAAAAAGAACTCACTGTGGATAAAAAAGAAACAAAAAAAGCTAAGGAAGAACAAGAATTTCAACAGAGCCTGGTCAATTTTAAAAATTCACAACAAATGAATATTAAATAATGATATTTATATTAATAAATAATTATGTAATCACAATAAATATATTTATAATTTATAAATAGAACAAGAATGTTCATATAAACTCATTTTTTTCGTGATTTGTACATATCTACAGACAACCTGTAGTTCGTGTTCTAAAATATACTGAATAAAACAAAAAGCTACTTTATCTTGCTATTTTCTCAGGTATTAAACAAATTAAAACATGACTGAGCAGTGGTTAAAGCTGTCATAATATTGCAGTGTCTCCAGTCCGGTAAAGAGCAACAAATAAAAATAATTCGAAAACTGTAGCAGGCATGAAACAAAGGAGAATAGCTGTATTGAAATTTAGAGGGATTCATTTCAGAGGGCATGCGTTAGAAAAGACATCAAAGATGTTACTTATAGGAAATATCTTGTGGAAAAACACCATATTACAGTAGATGGATGTTTAGTTAGTACAGGCCCAACATCGCAATAAAATATGGGGCATATCATAATAATCAAGCTAAATGCTCTAATATTTAGTTATGAGCCTAAACCTATTCACTTTCACTGTTTAGACCGTGATTGCAAGTTTCTGAAACGCTCACCATTCTTTGGTAATAATGAACCTCTTTTGGAGGTGAAACATGCCTCATTAAGTGTTCTTCAGTGGTCAAAGAGGCTACTTTCTCGACAGCTTTCAACGGTTTTGCGCACAACCGGCAACCAGCACGTCGTGGTCATAAGGCTAAAAACCAGTGGTAAAGCACGTCGGACAACTTTAATCTCGGCGATATTGACCGGATTAGCTGTTTCTCGACTCTTAATACCTCCCCATATGTTGGAATTTGAAGGTACTCTGTTATGTATTCGCCTCTTTCGAAGCTGCTTCTAAAGTGTCGAGATTTGAACCCGATACTTGAAGCTCTGTTAGTATGACAGACACCTGTGCAAAAAAGAGCTTCGTGTTAGAACAAGGAAAGAAGAGTTTTCGCACTCTTTTGCTGCGAGGGCTGTAGGTGATGCATGATTACGGTAGGTTTTGGTCAGCAGTGGCTACCGAGGGGTGGGTTGTGAGGGACAGGCTTGGAGGTCTACTGGCATTCATCACGGGGACTAGCGACTAATTATCTTTAGGGACCATCAACAATCATTAGCCAGGAATTCACACTCACACCCACACGGATTACCGAGGTGCAACGCCGGTGTTTTGCAGATGGGGAATGGGGTGTGAGATGGATTATTTGAGGGTAAATGGCTTGTGTAGCCGTATCCAGAAGGGGGTGGGGGATAGCCAGCTATGAGTGACAGGAGGATTTAATTTCTGCTCTTCTCGGGCCACTCGTGTTAACTTGAATAATTGCCTGTCGAAAAATTCTTCTTGTTGGCATGCTTGACATATTGAATCAAACGAAGCGTGCTGCGGATTTTGATGGCACTGCTGCCGGACGTAATCCCTTCGTCTTAGGGAAAGCGAAAACTCCTGTGTTATTGATGTATTCGGAGTGACGTTGTAGAGGAGGTAAACAAAGAACAGCCAGCGATTTGTTACCATATGACGCTAAAGCTGCGCCACCAGTCTTTCATTTATTATTAGTCGTACCACTGACATCACTTTGCTATTTGAGTCGCACAAGTATTGACCGACCATCTCCTATGCTGCGAACGCACTGATATGCTTTATCCAGTGGCAGTAATAAAATTGGAAATACTAATTTAGTAAACAGTTTATGAAATGAAAATAATTAAAAAGTATAGCTCAATAACAATTACAACGACAAAAAGGCTCTGGAATAACGGTTCCCCCCCCCCAATTGCTTTGTCATGTCTTCACTAAAGCTCGGTACTGCCACGAGTGGCCGAGGTCGTTAAGGCGCGGACTCATGAGCGGGAGATCTGGGATTCGAATCCCGCCAGGACCGTCCTCCCTGACTGAGGTTTTTTCCAGTTTTTCTTCAGTCTTCATAACTGGCAAATGCCGGGGAGGTACCCTAAACTTAGGCATGGAACGTTTACTTCCTTAAAAATAAATCCTTTCCCAATATATCATTTCGTCTCATGTATCGTCAGTGTCCATCGCCTGTCGTGCCTCTGTAGAAAAAACGGGCGTTAAACACAATTAAAAAAAAAATAAAGCTCGGACAGCATTCCTTATTTTCATAAAGTGAAATGTATTTCGAACCCTGGGAGTACGGTTAGTATATTAAAAAGTGTAGTGGAAAGAGGGGGAGAATTGCAGTTCATTGCGCGGATACATCGTGTGGAGAACAAATAAGTATCTTGTTTTATTTATAGTTGCTTGAAATTTATTTAATGTGCTTTTTAGTAGTGATTAACTACTGAAGCATTACAGGCGGTGGGCACTGATGATACATGAGTTGAAATAAACTCAGAAAGGTAAGACGCGTTCCTGGCCTAAAGTATAGGGCACTTCTCCGGTATAAATGAGGACTGAGGAAAACCTGGAAAAAACCTCAGTTAGGGAGAACTGTCCTGTTGGGAATCGAACCTCAGACCTCCTGCTCACGAGTCCGCGCCTTACTCGTGGCGGTAAATTTCTATACAATAAATAACAATATATTTTTGTAAAGTGACAAAAGAAAAAGTTCTTCACTTTTTCAAATTGTGTTTTTAGGGTTAGAAGAGGTTCAGCCTTACTTAAAGGCTGGCCGTTTGGACCTATGCCTCATCGAGACATCCCGGGAGGAAGGGATAAGGTGAAGGAGATACCGGGCAGGACAGGATCCACACGAACATATATGGAGTCCTTGACATTGTTTCCAGATAGAACATTCCAAACTGGCGTAGCCGCTTCCCCTCCAAGGAATCAAGCCGTTCCATACTATGATGTTGGGGCAGAAATCTTTCCAAACAATAAGATCCCATCACACCGCACACAACCCACCTCTTATGGCACTTTCTACTCTGCATCAGGAATAAAATAATAAATTATATAAAAAGAAAAATTCATGAAAAGGAAATATCCAACCAGCATTCGCCTAAGTGGTAGAAATGAAATCCAAGGTTAAGATGGGAATCCCAAGGAACTGAAAACCGGGGCGCCCAAGCGTTACTACCGGAGCCTTCCCGCTTGGTCCAATGCCGGGCTTCATAGTCAGTAACATCTGCAATGTTCAAGACAGATATGGGCTACACTCCTTCTCTTTGACCGTTAGTGCGCAGATGAGCGGATTTTTATCATCGACGACTCAATAGCATTGCTAAGGCGACATGTTTATGTCAGAGGATCGCGGGCTCAACTTCCGCCTGTGTGTCTTATATAGTGGTAAAGAATATTCTTTCTTATTTCAAATAAACCATTGGGAAAATAAATATGTGCAACTTAAGTTAATTGTTTGGAACATTGCTCGGGGCCTCTGTGTTAACACTGTTCGAAGAACAGCACAATTTCTGATCTCATTGGTTATTAATCAGCATTGCTCAATACCGATAGGCAAAACAACATGTCTAAATTGTTGACGGCGATTTGCAAACGTTCACATTGCTGACTCTCTATTGCATGCAACTAGTAGGAACCATGATTTCTCGAGGCACTTCCATATTGAAAATCTGCTGCGTCAAGTATAGTGTCTAGACATGCTGATATTGCGGCAATGTTCCAAGGTTTTGTTGTCGGAAATTGTCGCCAAGATGGTTCTGGGCGTTAAACAAATGTTTTGAGGTTCAGACTGTTAGATGTAGCGAACGATAAGAATGTTGGAAGTTGTGGCATCGATTCTCGAGGGTTACCGCAATTGCGCAATGGCATAACTATCGAATCAACTTACAATGAATGTGGATGCTAAATGAATTTTTGTCTATTTTTATTTTCATATATAAAAATTGGAATTATTGATACTTGAGTTTGTGTGTTTGGCTATATTTTGCCAAATAAAATATTTTGATGCATTATTTGCAGATGAAGTGTTAGGTGCTCTTTGAGATAAAATGGCTTAGCATGATTTTTCAAGGATTGAAGCAAATACACAATCGAAGAAACTCTTGCAGACTTATGGGATATTCAAGATACTCCTACAAAGAAATTATGAATATATTTGTATTCAAACGTGTTGTGCATTATTGCGTGTATCTGAAATCAATTCCCAGTAGTTAGATGGCTTAAAAAGTGAAAATGTTTTGTGCTGTGCCTCATCCATAACAAGAGCTTCAGAGTTGATCCGTCTGTTCTACTTGCAGAAGTAGTCTTCTAAAAATTGGAGGTAGATGTTATGTAATACCTTCAATATTATTCATATATTCGAACCATTTGTGTGGGATCCTTTATTGAAATTCCTTTCTCGTTACTTCGTTTGCCATCCTTAAGAAATGCTGCAGATACTGATCTCATTTCTCCTTCTGTCTTTACAGGTGAGCAGCTTCTACATCCTCACAATAGTTGGGGTTTTTGCCAGTTTGGATTTCTTCCGTAGTGTACTCATTTCTACTAACAAGTCAGAAATACCTATGGCACAACAAACCAAATTAATTTCTGGTATGCTTTGCTACTTAAAGCGAGATATATTGCGCACAATATCTAGAGCGTAACCTCACTTGAGGATGCTACGAGGAAAAGTGAACATCTTTCGCCATAACACATATTTAGGTTTGTACACTTAGAGTTGGTGCTACTGTGGTCACAATATCAGCGTTTAAACTTGATAGCATTATTTTCCTTATTGCTGTGACAATGTAGACATGGCCGCCCCGCTAGCAGTGCGCACCAAGGAGGAACAAAGAACAGTGATCAGATTTCTCTGATCCTAAGATGTCAGAGGCTAAAATTCTCAGAAGGTTTTCAACAGAATACGGGGGCAGTGCTCTACCGCACAGAACTGTGTGTGAGTGGATCGAAAAGTTTTAAAGTAACTGCACAAGCATGACGCACTAATACCTCTTTTCAACCTACATCACTTCGGAAGGAAAGTAAAGCCATGTGTCCCATATCGTGTATTTACGGCATGTAAAATATCCTCAAACCTGAAAGAAGCCTCTGAAAAAAATGTGTCGGCTGTTTCACACACTGATTTGAATGCGATCGTGCTTTTATAATGCACTAGGTCTATTTGATTAAATGCAAGAAATTAGATTAAATATTTTACATGTACTATAAAACAAAGATATTTTCAACAACAATAAATTTTAAAAATATGGGATAAAATAAAATAAGGAAAAAAGTAAAAGAAAAATATGTTTTAAAATACATAGGAGTTTTTTATTATTCTGTCAAAAGCATATATATATGCACACATACATACGCACACAAAGAAAAATAGAAAAGTCACGTTAGGAATCACACACACAAACTGAATTCAGCCACTTCCGTAGTTATCACATTTTTTTAGAGCTAAGCTGTCTCATTTTCAGAAATTTACCTAATCTCTCCCTTCCTACCTGCCAGCAGAGTCAACTTGACCATCTCTCTCTGTTCGATTTCATAAAGGAGTGTAGTAGATACATTTTGTTCCATCTGTACTTTTAAATTCAGCCTTATTTGTATCCATGATTCATCTTCCTCACAGATGGGGAAAATTCTGCACTCATAGTCATCGGTGATCTTAATCATCAGCCATGCCCCTAGTCTGAGCCACGCGAGCCCCTGTCTAGTCATTTTGGACCCTGTTTTAATGTACTGCTCCACATCAGATTTTAGCCCATATTTTACTTTCAGCCGAATTCTCTCTATGCATTGCGCAATTGTCTGCTGCCTATCCATATCTATCGACCGTTTCATAAACTTCCTACATGCGCTCTTTCTATTCACCTGAACCGTTATCCAAACAAGGTCCGTTTCTATTGTTTCCAGTCCCTTCCTTAATTTAATTTTGATGCCCATGTCATGTCTCCCACCCCATCCCCAGCTGTTCATGATAGGACATGCCCTGATTAGAGTTTGGTTCCTATGAATAATTCGCAGTCAGTACTTCTCTACTGTAACTTTACACTTAATCAGGGAACTGTGCAAAAAACGACGTTCTTTTTAATCTCAATTTTTGAGTAAATTAATTGGAAAAAGAAGATCGCGAATAACTTTTTACTTTCACTTGTAGAAATATGCGTTATGAATTGTCCTTATATAAACACCAAATGATAGTGAAATGAATCAAATACACTGATACAATAAAAATAATGCAAATAACACATGTATTGAGGAGTAATAACACATTGAATGGGAATTCATCCCCAAAGTTTGTCTCAGTGTTTATGTTGCATCCTGTATATATATATTCGCTAACAAATATCTGTTAGGTGTTTCTTTATTGCGGTTAGAGTACAGTAAACATGGACTTGAGTTAATACGTCATGTGCTAATGTATAAATCATTCCTGTACCAGTCTTTTGGCGTTGTAGACATCAGTACAAGACAACGTAGGGGGTTCATGCAAGATGGTACACACACGTTTTTTACATATCGGTCTACAGCATCCAACTGACCTAAAGAGGGCAGTGAATTGGTCAAGGAGGTTCTTAACATGACCTCCCTGTTTAACTAAACGTAATTCTTTTACTTTTTTATGTTAAAGTTTTTAAAGACCATAGTTTGTACCACATGCATTAAAAAGGTACAAACATTACAAACACGTGTGTACAGTGGGTGCCATGCAGTTTTAGAGCAAACAGGTACGTCATATTCTTAAGGATGTTTGATAATGCGTGATAATGAAATATGGCACCTCTTGCTAGTACTCAGTTGACTATTGAAGATAATAAGTCGCAATGAAAGCTCGTTTAAAATGTATTTCTGAGAACACTTTAGTATGAACAGTTTTACTAATTCTCTCTACCGCGAACATTTACAACACAATTTAAACATTATGGAATGTCAACGAAAGGCAGAGTAGAAAGTACGATTGGTTAATTCGTTTATTGTAAGCTTAGGTGGAGAATCTTTTTGTTCATGAAGACAAAGGATTTTTACAACACATAGTAAGTTATGTAGACCCTTTTACGCAAGTAAAATGTGCTATAAAGTCATGAAGTCTGAAATGGACGCTTCTATTCCTCAAGCAGTATCTTTGATATCAGTAGCTAGCGGCTCAACCTAGCTGAGAGGGAGATGAATTTCTGGAGCACGCGTGGTGTGACGTCACAGGGGTGAGCGCCACGCCCGAACAAAAGGAACGAGCACAGTACGCGAGTCAGTCACGCCACGTCATCGCACCAGGAGGGTGGGAGGAAAGGAACCTCGGACAGAGCTGCACAGTGCCCCGGGCTCATTAGCGACGCTGCTGCCCCCTGCGGTTCAGGAAATGAAGTCGTTTTGTGGCGGGACAAAGATGGACGACCTCCTGGGACCGGAACTGGAAACCAGCTCGCCTTGTATACTTTCCCTCTCTCTCGTCTATGGAGGGATAAAACGGGAATGTCCAACAAGGAGCAGAGCAGCGAACTTCACTGTCGGGTCATCAAAGTCTCTCACGGTGATATGCCATTGGCTTTGCTTAGCAGCCGGAACCTTAAAAGCATAAACAACTTTGGGAAAGTTTAAGTCAAAGAACGCTGTTCTTCAGTATGGCAGTGTTTGTTGATTGGAAGTTTAGCTGGGTTTTTTAAAATATTTTTTCTTAAGTTCGATTTTACTCCGCTCCTCTGGATACCTCTTAAATATGAAGTAACCTTTTCGCAAAGAGATGATTATTTAGTAGAAGTCGGTAACGGTTCTTTTTATGTATTACATAGCTGTGTTCCAGAGACTATGTCAGTTCAATAGTATAATCTATATATGCTAAATAACTACAGAACTATTTCGTAGAAAAGATTTAGAAGTTATTTTATTGCTGTAGGAGTTTCAGAAACAGAATTGACAGACTACATGTTAAAATAATCTATCTACATTTTGAAACAAATCTATACATGTCGCAACATGTTTCAGTGTTATTCATTCGCATTCTCAACTTAGTACAAGTTTATCAATGGAAGAGACAGGAGGTTTGAAGAGTCCTCTTTTGGACCTAGTAAGAAAATCTTGAGCTCCGTTCGAAGATAAAATTTCTCACAAAGAAGAGAAAATGCCGAAGTGTATCCTTGAATGAATAGCTACAATTTATGGTGAGTCTGTACCATCATACTACAAAGTTGCAGCAAGAAGTATAAGTGGGATAGAGAGTACAATAGACAGTCTTTGGAAGTTACTTCCAGAGAAATGTACCAAAAAGTTGAGTATTTGATTCTGGCAGACAATTATGGTTTCTCAAATAGTAGATGAAATGGACTCTTCGACAGGCAAAGCTTACAAAATAAGAAAGAACATTTAAGTATGTTCAAGATGGGTTCCAGGTTGCAACTACTCTATGAATGCACCGCTGCACATGTCAGGCAAAGTGCAGGCTGCCATGAGGATTTAAGCAGCTGAACCATGCACCGTATAGTCTGATGTGGCCTCCTCGGATAAAATATTGTACGGAGTTTTGAACTACGAGTTTCAAGCGATGAAGGTACCAAATTGGTTACATGTTCCTTGATTTCAAACAAGGCAGAAGAATTCTACAAAAATTCTAATTTCGTCACAGAGAAACTGCACGAAGTGTATTTAATCATTAAGGACTATACGGAAAAAATTGTAATTTCTTTAATGACCAGAGAGATATTATTTAAGAATCCTTGTAGTTGTTGAGGGTACCTGTTGTATTTCTCCAACATATTTTATGACATATGATAGCGTAAAAACAATTTGCATCATCTGTCACCGAAAACTTTGCTCCTTTCGGGCTCAAAATCAAAATTATTTTTATTAAAACATATGAAACAGTATTTTTTTTAAAAATAACTTTTGGCTAAGTATAAAAATTTTAAATTTTACCGACAAAAGTAGAAATTTAGCATTGTTGTTAAGATTGTCATTTGAATGTTATTGCTCAATAATGATGCAACCGTCTCTATAACCTTAATGTCAATATGACAAACATGATATTTGTAAAATGTCCAATATAAATGTAATGCATTAGTTTACTCTATTGCTCTGCGACACACCTGCTTCTTTCATGAGCTACTAAAGGTCACAAATCTGCAATTCGTTCACGCATCTGGTCAAGAGTTTCAGTTGGATCTCTAAGGATGCCGTGATGACAGTCTTTAACGTCTTCTGCGTCTTACAGAGTCGACAAATGCATCTAATTGCTAAATTAAACAGTTATAAAATATTTGTGTTATACTTTAAATGTTTCTAACATTCGTGTTTCAGGTTTCTAAACCTATAAATGGAGAGTACTAATTAATTCGGCTCAGAGAGAATTCAAGAACCAAAACTGATAGCGTTGACAGTGAAACAGTTTCAATTTTGTCATGTCTTTTCTCTCTCTAGACATAAAAGTGCTCACTTTTACTATCTGTCCTTTCTAGTGAAGTGCAGACGTCCCAAAGTGCAACCATAAAAAATAGCATAAAGTTACTGCGGGTCAAGTTAATATTTTTAATTTAGTATTTATTATATTTTTTCTGAGCGCATAAAATGGCACTGTATGTACAATGATAATTATAAGCAATGTTGAAAACGATGCCCCTCGGCGACAATACATTGCCAACATGGAAATTCCTTGTTATCTCTCATTAGCCTCTCAAGCGTGACTTTAGCAATTTCTCGCACTATGTTTTCTGTTAGGTCCCTCTTATAAGCAGGTTATTCCGATACACTTTGCTTTTTAGTTCACACATAAACAAAAAAACTATGTGGGCTGAGTTAACTGCAACACTACTGGTAATTTTGTCCTCAAAATTCTCCGCCATGCAAAAACGCGATTCATGAGCAGTGTGTACAGTAGCAGCCCTGCTGAAAAAATTACTGCTAGCATTCAATATTTGTAATTGTTCGGTAATGTGTCTTTCCGATCGACAGTGTCCACATTAAAAAATACAGCACATCCAACATTTCACTTTTCAGGATGAAGCTAAACTTCAAAGCAGCGCAGAATCTGGTTTTTGTAAGCTCCATCTGAAAATATTGATTTAGGAATTACTCTAGCAGCAAAAACATTCCCCAATATCCAGTTGCAGAATTGAACTCTAGCCTTGGGATGCACGGTTGCAATTCATTAAACCACACTAATCTTGTAAGATTTTTATTTAAGCAGTTATGGGGTATTTCGTGCTGAATATTTCGAAATACCTGTTTCCTGAGCAAGCTGACGGGGGGATTTTGGGGGGTTTTGTTCGATGCTTTAGCGTTGTCATCAAACTTAGCGGTTCGGAACACTTTTTTTATTTTTGAAAAATCTTATCTTTCGTAACCTTTTGACAAGTTCACGAAGAGTTTCTCTACCTGGAACACGATTTCGAGGACGTTTTCTTATGAATCAACTTACCACTTCTCTGCAAGAATCCGTTTTCATAATGTATCGTAATAAAAACCCTTCCTTCAAGGTTATATTTATGTAAGAACAAGCAGCACAAATTAACACACTAGCGCACAACCACTCGCTGACAATGCCTCCCTCTAGCTACTATCTACTAGCTGGTATCTGCTATCTGCACATGAATAATAAGACCTTGAAAACCGATTTCTCGCAGTATTCAGGCGCACTATGCCGGCCGTATCTCAAACAGCTTCACTGTACTTCCGGTTTCAAGTAATCAGAAACCAGAAGCAACATTAAAAAGTCAATAAAATACAGAAACTAGTCCTCGCAAAGCTAGGGAAAAGATAGTGCAGATGCTAGCATGCTGTGTATGAAAATGTCAGTGTCACCGCCCCATCACATGCCGACAAATTGTTTTTTGGCGTGTTCTGGTATGTACAGTGGTATCACAGAACTGTCCTAGTGGTCTTTGCTGTGTGACATGCAATTGTAGTTCCCAGAGTTACATTATTATTAGTTCAATCATCTGTTTGATAAATTGTAATCCTAGCCTTTGGCTCTCAGCTGGAGCGCTTCAATCAATGTTGCCTCCTCATTCTCTATTACAGCGGTTAGTGCGGCGTCGTGTCATACCTCTTTTTATTATTGTCTGCTGAAATTCAATTCCCAACCTTCATTCATGTCCAATATAGGTGGAGAATATAGAGAAAATAGTGCTCTCATAGTCTCAGCTGATGTGAACAGTACAATAGAACGTATTTTCACATTAGATCTTCTTATTGTTGTTTATCATTAATTACATTTTCAGTGATACATAATTAAAACATTTATTTAAATACATTCTCTTCAACATTCCTTCTTATAGTGTTCAATGGTTCCTTGGGCACATATATTGAAATATTTCATTTTCTGCTTATTCCATTAGGACTTTTTTTTTTAATTTTATTTTAGAGGTCAATAAAATTCTTTCATTAAGTTCTTTCTAAAATGGATTTACTTGACGTTTAAGAGGCAACACACAGATAACTCGCCTTTTTAGAAAATGAGGTGAACTGGAGTAATGCTTCAAGTACCACAGTGCAAAAATATATACTAGTACAGTCAAAAAGAAACCGAACTTTGCCCAGCTCCGTGTTGTTTAGGCAACTTCTCTCCCTTACCTTTGTGGAGTAAAATATATGTTCCCAGGGTACATGACAAATTCCGACAGTGCAGTACTAGTACTTGATCGATTGAGACTAATACAGCATACAGCCAGATACATCTCCAATCAATTCCTGATAACAAAACTGTCAATAAAATGTGCGTTGTCATTCAAGACGTCTTCGTGATGCAGTAGAAAAAGTCTCATTTGCAGCAAGGAAAGAATTAGGTTCTCTATCACGACAGCGTCTCAGCACAGTGGTTGCACCGTCACGGGTGACCGAGGTCGTTAAGGCGGGGACTCGTGAGCGGGAGGTCTGGGATCCGAATCCCGCCAGGACCGTCCTTCCTGAATGAGGTTTTTTCCAGGTTTTCCTCGGTCCTCATAAAAGGCAAATGCCGGGAAGGTACTCTAAACTTAGGCCTGGAACGTTTCTTTCCTTAAAAATAAATCCTTTCCCAATATATAATTTCATCTCATGTATCATCAGTGTTCACCGCCTGTGGTGCCTCGGTAGCAAAAACGAGCATTAATCACTATTCATTCACAGTGGTTGCTATAACTTTAATGTCCTAACCTATGATAATTAGGTCTCCTATTTCAAACTAGGACCACTCTATATAAAGTTACATTATTCGGGTGTTCATTATATATATATATATATATATATAATGAAGCATATAATATATATAATAAAAACATATATCACCTTTTGTCTCTGAAGAATACTCAAATATCGAAAATATTGTGTTTGTGCGCTATTTTTTACCTATATTACCTATATATATTATATATATTACCTATATATATTATATATATTATATATATTACCTATATATGTATATATTACCTATATATATATATAGGCAAAAATAGCATACAAACACAATATTTTCCATATTTGAGTATTCTTCAGAGACAAAAAGTGATATAAGCTTTTTTTTAATTTATATCCGGTAGTAGTGAACAATAATTAAAATACAATTATTATTTCCAGCAAAAAAGCTTAAAAAAGAAATCTGTTAACGTAATGAAATACATGTCAATCTAGTATCTAATCAATCTAGTTTAAACTGTTTAAATTGTCACATGTATATGTATATGTATAGTAATTTGCCATGTTTATATTAATTTCTACAATACTTGTATGTTAATCATGAACAATACGTTTAAATTAAACTAAAATAAGTTAATATATAAAAGACAATTCTCAGCACCTAGGCAATATTTCATATTGCTTATTTAATTTATGCCACCTTTGAAATAGTAGGATTTGTGTAAAGTATAGGCCTAGCCTCTATGCGGTAAAAATAAACATATAAAACATCTCACTCTTTTTTTTGAACTGGATACTCAAGCATTCAATATGCAAACTTTCGAACTTGACCATATGTATTAATTAGCCATGGAACAAATTGAAGAATGGACGCTATGTTCTGCCCATTCACTGTACAATACAATTGCGCGTGCATCGTTCGTATCATTGGATGTAATTAAAGCAGGTTCTAAGGTACGAAGACGAAATAAACTACGGCGAAACACAAACCGTACACACTGCGCTGAACATGTGAATTAAAACTTATATTTGTAATTTGAGAATGACTAAGTGGAAACTGTGAGAGTTCGCATTCTATGTGAAAAGTGAAATTTAACCAAACCATACAAAGAACAGAATGACACTGCAGTTATCGAATTTCACTTATACACCAGTATCGCACCGTTCACTTCAGTGCGCAATTTAACAATATTACTGAAAGAAATAGTACGTTCCTTTACTCTGTTGCTCTCTTTCTGACTGAATGAGTGCATTTATTCAAATTAAAATACATAATATTAACTTTTCAATCTTGGCACGGGTCCACCTGCTTTTCATAATACACAAAAAGGACATTACTAAAATAAATAAGTAAATAAGTCCTACCTCCATTGCTTAACGCATTTAAATAATAATGATAGTAATAACCTTAATAATAATAATAATAATAATAATAATAATAATAATAATAATAATATGCACTTCAGAACATGAATACCCTTCCCTCTTGTTAGTGGAATAAGTAAACACTATATCATTTATACATATTTTTTTTTAATTCAGTTTAGTTCCGCTCGCCCCTCCACCTAGTTTTCAGCCTTTTCAGACCTGAGCTGTCTCACCTTCGACATGAATTTGTATACCTGTTTCCTTGCCTGACATCAGAGCCCAGCATGCCCCTTGCCCTCTGATAGAGATAGTAAACGAAGGTTACAGACACTTTTTTTCTCACAACCTCAGTGCTGCTACAGTTCGCTGGGATATGCGACCATGATTCTTCCTCTCCACATAAAGGGCAAATTCTCAGTCCACTTTCACTTGAGATTCTGATCTGATGCAATGTTTCCAAACGCGTGAAACACTTATGTCTGAAGCAATTGTACCAAATTGTTTTGGTCGTGACTTTTATTTTTCCTGGTTATTTTAAACATTTTAAGTGAAACATATCTCAACTGTTGGAAAACAATAATGAGACACCAAGCATTTACGAATGTATCAAACCGCCCTTACCTCAAAAACACTTCTTAAAGGATATTAAATTGACTCCTTTTTTTTTCTTGACCCTAGAAGAGCCACCCAGAATTCCTGATTACCTGAGCTAATATGTACAGGGTGAGGCAATTATAGAGTCGCCGCCATTTTCCTCCAAAACGAAATGATGCTCAGACAAAATTTGAAGTGTTCTTAGGGGGACATTAAACAGCGACCTTAACTCGTCCTTGAAATGCCACTCTCAAGATCATGCCGTAGACATAGCCAATTTTAAAGGTGAAAGCTTTGGTTTTAGATGTATTTACTTGCATACCTCACTGTTTAGAACAATCTTGCAGGTCCTTTAGGCCATTTCGCAGACGTTTTACCGACCTAGAGAGAATTACTATATCGCATAGGCATAGGTATTTGTTGATCTTCAATTGTTGTTCTCATTCATCAGTACATTAACGGTATCATTGATAAATAAATAAAAGTGTAACAGTGATAATGTTTAACCCCCCTGTACGCTATGTCGTACTCAGACCTGTTATACCGATCAGTCTTAATAACACATTTGACATTCTTATACATTAGCATAAGAGCGTTAATCATTTTCTCAGAAAGCGATTTACGTCTTAATTTTTCCCACAAAGCCCTTCGTTCTACTGTATCGAACACCATTTTAAAATCTACAAAAGCACTATATAGCTTTCCTCCTTTATTTCTTAGGTTCTCTTCAATTAAAGTTTTCAAAAAAAACAAACAAACAAACAAACAAACATTGTCAACGGTTGAAAAGTCCACCTGAAAACCTTCCTGAAATTTAGACATTTTATCATATACCTAAACCCAGAATTTAATTCGTATGTACATAATTCTGCTGTAAATTTTCCCAAACACAGACAACAATGAGATACCTCTGTAGTTTCCTGGTGTATTATTACTGCCTTGGCCCTTGTAGAGTGGTTAGATAATGGCCGTTTACCTTCTCCTTCAAATAGTTTATTAAAGTTTATTGTATACAAATCTACGAATTTCCCAATTTGTGAACTATTCTTAAAGAACTAAGCTGACTAGCCTTCTCTACCCGCTGCTTTCCCGTTTTTAAACGTTTTATCGCTTGGATGATCTCTGATCGGTTAATTTTGTCGTCTAATATGGGCATAAATTGTGTATCTAGATCATCCCCTCCGTGTACGTAAAACTTGCACTCATCCCGAATTCTTCTGCTTCGAAAACTGCTTTAAAATGTTATATTCGGCCTGAACAAAAACTTCAGGCCTGAGCATAGCACTGAACACTTTCAAACTGAAAAACGACAACATTATTAATCTTTGTTGAGAGTAGTATAACGGGAAAGTGACAGTATAGTTGTTACATGTCATGTCTGGCGGAATAAAATTAGACATAAACTAGAAGCTAGCACTAAGTTCCGCGGAACACAGTTTGGGAAATATGATTTACACCTTGATAAGCATGAATTTTACTGTTGAGTTTCGTCTAAAAATGGCATTTCTCGCAAAAATTAGCTTTACCATCTGCACATTTTATTTGTTTTAATAGTTTTTCAACTGGTTTGATGGAAGAAATCGTCACTAGTAAGGAAACCAAGGGGAATCTGCAGGCATTAGTCCTCGCTAACTTTCTCATTCCCACCCCCATCCCGATAAACAAGCAACTCTCGGATGACACACCCCTTGCTATATCAAGAAACACCTGCCTTCCCCCACCTTGTCGCCACTTCCCTTATCTTTGTTTACGCTTGGCTTATCAGGTGCAGTGCTGCATTTGACCCCGGCCACTGGCCGTTACAGCAGGAGTTATGGACGCCTGGCACTGCTATCTTCAAAAGAATATACCTACCTGCCATGCAGGGGTTACTCCTAAATGGTGCCCTGGATGACTGCCTATCAGAACTTAAAAATAGAAATGTTGTGACCCCCGGAGCTAGTATGAGTTCAGAAAATAGACAGAACACTGGAGTGACGAACCTCTTTCGTATTTATAGGCTTAAAATATAGACAACTAATGTTAAAAACTAGACTATGCTAATAAAAATAAATTTAAAATGTTGATATACGTGTGTGTGACGTCACGACATGTGACTGCGATATGTACTGTGCACTTCTGATAGGATTCTCGAAGTAATGCAATTGATTGATTTGGCTTATTTGCAGACGCTCTTTAACAGCTTAAGTCACCAGCGTCCCATGCAAATCTTGGCATGAAACGGCCGATAAATTTTGATCAGAGACCTCTTTTTTCAAGCTTGAGGTTATTTTACATGCCGTAAATCTACAACATGGGACCGATGGCTTTACTCCCCTTCCAAAGGAAGCCATACGTAGGATTTTTACGCCCGAAAAAAATTCATGGGTCCTGGCCGGGATTGAACCCGCATTCTTGGGTTTAGGAGGCAAGTATGGTTACCCTTACGAAATGTTCCCTGTTCGACTGGTTTTGAACATCGCAGTGTTTCATAGATTTGATGCATGCCTACATAGGCATGAAATTCTATATTGATATATTCCAGCACTAGAGATTATCTAGCACTATTTCATTATCAGTTCCTAAAAAAAATGTGACAAATTCGCAAGTTCGAAATTAATCTTTAGAAGTCGCTTTTTCTTATGTCTTCAATGGTCAAATGAACCACGGAAGTTGTTGTTCCTTTTACTTAGTGCAACAAATCAGCAGAATAATAAAGTTTGTTAAACGGAATTTATGGTTTGAAACATTTCAGGGATATCCGGTATAAGCTTTTGCAACTTTTTTCGAAGAATGCATGCAGTAATTAAAAGAATGAGAACTTGATAGTGTGTATGATTTTCCCACTTTTACTTATTACTTACATACTCTGAGAATGTTTCTACACATTTTATGTTCAAACTGCCATTTTTAAAAATATTTTTGTTGCACTTTAAGACATGTGGAGGAAGTATGCATTGCTGGAAAGGTTTTTCTCCAAAACTGAAACATTTGCTCAAATTTAGTGTAAGCTAGCCAATTATCATTAGAAGTTAACAAAACATTCGTAACATTTTTTTTTTAATTTATAATGCCCAGTTTAGATATAAGAATCATAGAATATCCTGCAGATATAAAGTTTCTAAGATTCCAAATTTATGCCTACTTATATATAAATTGAAAAATATAAGTTGAATGTATTATCACAAAATTGAGATCTGCTGTTAGAACACTATGTAAATCTACACTAAAAGGTCTATATTTATTTCCATTCAATTATGAAATATGGTTTAGTAGTTTGAGGTAATTTTGTTGAAAGTATACGAGTAAGGAAATGAGAACAGTTCCAATAATTTGTGAAGATAACAGAACTTCAAATAAAATTCTATCTCATGAAATAAATATGTTAACATTTCGTTGTAATGAAGAACACTTTTATTATTTTAAAAATAAAGAATGATTTATAAGTATATGGAAATAGACGATATCAGTGCTAGAAAAATCTTCATGGGCTCATTGCTAATATATCTTCCTATCAAAATAAAGCATGTGGATCCGTAAGAATATTTAACGCTCTCCCAACATTTTTTAAAATCATTATTATATGTAGCAAAAACCATTTAATTTAGAGAAAAATGTATAAATAAACATTGATTTCTTTTCTTTAATTACATAGCAACATGTAAAAATATCAAAGTTCGTAGACTGTTAGTTGTAGACGGAAAAACTCCAGGCTGCGGTCTATTAGGCCCCTTCTGCTTTCTTCCATACGTTTCGTTTGCTTCTGCGGTGGACAACTTCGCGATCGAGACATCCTCCAGAATACTTCGACCTAGCCCTGTACTGACACCCACAAGAAGAAGGGGCCCAATAGACCACGGCCTACAACCCGGTAGCCTTTCTACCAATAAATTGAAAATATATTTTATATAATTTGAACAGATATTGTAAATAATAAACATTTTAATGGATATTTCAATGAGTACATCTAACATGGATGTAATAGGATATTTTCAACATCTCCTTCATAAAGTACACGCTTGTTTTCAGTGTAATTGCAGCTGTAATTGCTAGAACTTGAATGTGTTGCGCGAATATTACGTCGTCAGCACCGGGGAGGACCGTTCTGGCTGCTGACCCTACAGGGGTGACAAAACCATGAAAGATTTTGTTTGCAAATGTGCGCCCGCACTTGTAGTTTTTAACTTCATTTCCTTAAAAACTACAAGTACTCTTTTAGCAACAATGTCTTCGATTGTTTCTAACAAAAGTAGCTTTATATAGTAGAACAATGGAATTACGTTATCTCAAATCGTCCAACAGTAAATTCGTTGCAACTACGCAACATACATATTCTTTACCTGATGGACTTGAGATATAAATTCCTGCTTCATGTGTACTAAAGCTAAAACAATATAAAAGTACCCGATTAAAATTAAAATTTTCATGCTATCGATATGAAAATTTCGATTGCATCTAAAAACATTTCCGGAAATAAGAGGTGACTTGTTCAGCAGTAACGTGACCCTGTGCGCTGTAAAAAGTTTGAATTTGTTCTGGTGCGTAACGGCGGTGTCCTGAGGCAGGTTTAATTTTTAATTCCCTTCACGCAAATAGAATGGCTTTTCCCGGCTCGCGCTTTGATTTATGGAGGGCGTATCTGTTCTTCGTATTAACCACAATTCAAACACACACGCACACACGCTTAATGATGGAAAAACAGTCTTGGTGTGCTGTACAGCCAGCGATATCTTTACTGCTCTTTGTGTTCATATTTATAACACCCTTGGGAGCGCGGCAAACTTAGCTAAAGTTTCTGATAAATACAAAAATACTTTCTCCAAACAACAAATAGAGATATAACCCATCTTTCTTAATGGCGTGCGTGCTGCTATAGAGACATTACAAACCAGGAACAATGCAACGCATTTTAAGCACGTTTGTAATAGAAAGTGTATTGGAAACTTTGGCAATGCTATAGTGGGTAAAATGCCTTTTTTGAAGTTAAATTGATCCATAATTCCCGTTAATTTCCGCTCTATTATCAGTGTGATTTATGAGTAAGGCTCATCAGATAACATTAAAATGTTTATTTGTGAAATAATAAATAAACCCACAGAGAAAATATTACTAACATTTCACAGAACAGGAATGAAGTTTGTTAAAATTTCCTAATGCACTAAATACATAGGGACGGTTTCAGCAGGCTGAAGAATGACTTCAGTTTGCAATGCAAAAACATTGATGGTTTCCTAAAAAGAGCAAAAAAAAAATGCATTTAATAAAATATTTGTAATGAAAACATTGCAAAAACTTTACAAAATTAAATATATTTAAATATATTCACACCAAATACAAATACTAAACTGTTACAGGTACACGTCAGTCCAGGTGGTCTAGTAGTAATTATACTTGCCACACGGAGTTCGTGGGTTCAATCCCGGCCAGGATTTTTCGGACATAAAAATACTTATTATCGCTTCCTTTGGAAGGAAAGTAAAGCCGTGGGTCCCGTGTCGTACATTTACATCCGCAAAGAACCTCAAATTGGAAAGAAAAGGCCTCTGAACAAAATTTATCGGCCGTTTTATGTCCTGAATGGGAGACTGATGATCTGAGATGATAAAGAGCATCCGTAAACGTTACATGTCACAGGTGAAGGATTGAAGACGATAAATGCGTCCACCAAATTAAAATCTCTGTGCTATGGAGTGACATTAGTAATTTTTTTCTCGGGATTCTGCCATTTCTAGATTTCCTTTTATTAACACATTCCCTTTCACCATCTAAGCAAAGATAATGGCAATAAAGCCGACACTTTTAATCCATTTTCTGTGCAATTCTCTTAGAGATTCTGATCTTTGAAACGGAACAACGGAACATTATATCTGAGGCGCTTCAAGATTTGTTTCTCCTAGAGAAATGGTCTCCTTTTGATTTTTTATGAATTTATTAGGAATGTCTGGTAGTGCGAAGGCTGGCGGATGGGGCTTGTGAAGCCGTAGAGTTCATTAATTTTCATATGAACGAATTTATAATTGTTGAATTGATTTATTTACGGACGCTCTTTAGCATCTTAGGTCATCAGCGTCCCATTCAAATCAGGGCGTGAAACGTCCGATAAATTTTGCTCAGAGGCCTCTTCTTTCAGACTTGAGGTTCTTTTTCGTGCCGTGAATGTACACGGGACCCACGGCTTTACTTCCTTTCCTAAGGAAGCCATACTTAGAATTTTTACGCCCGAAAAAATCAATCGATCCTGCCGGGTTCGAACCCGCGATTTTGGATTTAGAAGGCAAGTATGGACGAATTTATAGACTAACCTGTTTGAAGGACCTTTATGTTTCACCTCTAAGTTTCCCATTGCCTTAATAGCATACTCACATACGTAAGCTATTGCTAGATGGATCAGGAAAACATCTTTAACAGTGTAAAAGTGTGTCATAAAATAAAGTTGATGTTGAGGTATGATAATATGTCCATTGAAAAAGTGATTCCATCGCAGGCACTTCCAATACACTCAAACTGAGCCCAGTTATAATATCACAGTAATGTAGGGGAAAATAAAATGAAGGGATGTAAAACTATCTTTGCTTAATAAGCAATTTAGTAAATGTTGTTAGAGGACTGGTCTTTGTGGTATAATAATATCTATACTTGACTCATAGGTTCAAGATTGCTGTTCAAACTCGACCAGGGTTTTTAAGGGGGTAAAAACGTAAACATTGCTTTCTTTAGAGGGTAAGTAATAGTACAATTGTATTTATTTCAATATTTGTTTGTGGATATATAGATTTCATACTTGATCTGAAGGCAAGTAAAGCTAAGACCCGTGTGGTAACTTTACGGTATCTAAAGGAATCTCGCTGAAAGATAAGCCCTCTGAGCAAAATTTACGAGCCCTTTCACGTCCGAAATTGAATGAGACACTAATGACCAAAAATGTTAAAGAGCGTACGTAAACAAAATAAACCTATCCTAAACCCCCACTAGAGGAATGGGATAGAGTGAATAAATAAAACTGAAGATGGACTTAGTGCAAATGTCATATAAGGCATGTTGTCAAACATATTGGTTAAATTGTAACTATCGCCTTTTAAAGCCATTTTACGATTACTTCGATAAATAATATGATTTAGATTCTCTTTATACCTAGCTATTTAAATATAAATAATATGGTTCAGATTCTCTATATACCTAGCTATTTATATATAAATATTATGACTCAAATTTTCTATTTAAATATAACTAAGTCCGAAAATCACTTAAAGTGGTAGGATCTCATGCTAGGCATAGGTACCAGCTCCAAAGTTGCGAACAAGAGAAAATTTCAAAATTTATGTACAATTTGAAATGTATTTTCACACAAGCCGTTAAAGCTTGGAATCAGAGTAAGATAGAAACATGTGCCACGAGATTACCTGAAAGGTATCCGGAATATAATAAATATTTGCTATCATAGCAGGATTTATTCATCTGAAAAATTTAATTCCTGTATGTACTACTATAATTATAAGTTTGTTTTAATATTATATGGTGAAAATTTGGGGGAAATTTGCGGCAATGTTTAGGTAAAGCACAATAACTGAGAAGGTAAGTGCATCGGCATGGCAAGCTGAAGATCCGTGGTTGGAATCCCAGCCGTGTCCTTGAATATGTGTCCTGTTTAAAAACATCACATTTCATATAAATTGATCTTATACTTAGCTATGAAGTTCTGGAAGATTTCGATCACCTCGTAGAGATTAAATCTTTGCAACGAGCTGATCTAGATAAAATACCTAAGACTAAGATAGGAGAAATTCGTAGCTATGGTCGGCAGAGTACGATATTCAGATGGTAAGAATCGGTACGACAAGTAGAAGATCCGTGGTTCGAATCCCGGACATGGTAGCATTTCTTTCCTGTCTAACTCTGATTCTAAGTATTATTTATAAAGTACAGAGGTAATCACTATCAATGCTGCTGCCACCGCGTTAAATCTTTTATAATATTACCATTTAATTGGTTTTCCTTCAGGGTTTTCTCCAGGCTTTTCTATTTGAATTTATCTCTGACCATTTCGTCTATTGATCGTCCACAAATTTCTTGATACCTCGGCCTGACATGTATTTCATTTCCTGGCCTGAATTCCTACTACTAGCCTTGGGATATGCTTGTTCTTCATGCATTTTAACTGCTGCGCTTGAAGCATCACATCCGTAGATTTTTAATTTACTTGTCATACATAATCCAAGTTTGACCACAGGCAGCTTTACGGAACTTCTGTACTTATTGATAGTCTTTCCAGTATGCTCAACAGAACTTGTATCACGCCATTCTTAAGTCTTATGACGTCATCATCTATTCTGTTTGGTGTACGCAAGTTAATGATGACCACAGTTATTGTTGTCGATTTTATTTTGGCATTAGCTTTGCTTTTTCAGCGTTAATTACTAAATAAACTTGTGTGCTTTGATGGCATAATTTAAGAAGCATTGTTCAAAGTTATTTCATGGATATATACCGGGTGTTAACTACAAAGACTGACTAAATGGGGGGGGGGGAGATAACAAATAAAATTTATAAAATATTATTTAAATGTAAACCAGGCAAATAAACTGTTTTAACGCTAATCACTATTTCAGATCAGTTTATATGACCACAACGATTTTCTAATGAACATTTACACCGAGGATGCACAGAGTGAGAAGTTTTAGTTGTTTAGACTCCGTAATAGAGATGCGCAAGGGAAGTATACACCCGTTTAATATTTCCTTTCCAAGGGTTTTCTTTAAGAGTTAATTTCTATTTTCCTTCCACTTTTAAAGTAGTCAGCAAATTACTTTTTCGGGTCTACCTTAAGCAGACACGTTGGCTTTAAGAATGGCTTTTGTTGGACAGATTGACTTTTCTATTGGGTACTGGATCTAGACGCATAACTCTTCTCTTCGTCACTGACACCAAATTTAACGCCCGAGTCATACATCAGAATCTCTCAAACTAGTCCACAGACTCTTTTATGTCTTCTTAGAGTGCCAGTTTTCTCTGATTGCGGTCCGCACGTGTTAGGCATTTTTGAGTAATCTACTTGTTGAAGGTCCAGCCTCTCACCATCGACTGAGCAGTCCTACAGTAAAGCGACGCTTATCAAATTACATCAAGACGGTGCAACTTCTTGAGATTTTCAGAATTACTTTCGCTAAAGACACGTCTTGTGTTCGTATGTTTATATGGACATTAAAGTTTATCTCAGATAAAGTTAAAACAGCAGTAGACGCCTTTATGACCTAGTGCATTCAGGCTCACAAGTTAACAAAGCGTTATCTGTGACAGGACGAAGACATTCTTCTAAAATAAAAATGTATTTCTATGCAGAACTTTAATTGCAAAACTTCCCAGTCTAAATAACTAGCTATTAAACAAAAAGCGTGTCAATTCAGGTATTGAGAGAGAAGTTTCACACCAATGTTAATTACCGGTTGGGTTTTACCACCCCTCACCCCAGACTTTCAAATTTCAAATTACACCCACTTTTAGATGTTTAAATTTTAAAGATCTATTACACTTTTTGTTGTATTGTTTTTATCGTTAATTGATAACTTGGGCTGCTTAATACTATAGAGCAGTTAATGTAATAGTTGTATTTTGATAACAAATCCTTTCAAAATAGTATATATCCTATAGGAAAGAACAGAACGTGAGCGGATTACATTCCAAAATAAACTAAATTATTGTATAATATTGATATTTGCAATTTTATCGAAAAATATTTTCATCCTACAACTGACTCATTTTTATTTTGCTCAAATTCAAAAAATGTTGAATATTTATTTGCATATTTGTATTCGTATAGATTGATATGTAAAATTACAGGATCAAACTATAATTAAAACAGACAAAATATTAAAATCTTACTTTAAATTTTTTTCTTCAATACTATAGAGAGCATTTTGCAACTGAGGACATCTTTTGAATGTATACAAAGTTCTAATCTAATTTGTAAGAAATTGAACAATTTATAAGAGAGAAATACAAAAATTTTCATGTAGTACTATATTTCAGCTTATTAAGATATACCGAGGGTGCCAAAAATGTATACACACTTTCACAGTAAATATCTATTTAATGTATTTCAAAGTTGGACCAAAAACAACAGTAATGTGTAGTATGATGTTCTGTAAATAGAGTGACTCACATACATTATAATAGCATTGCTACGTGACAGGTAAATCAACAACTTGCAAATGAAGTCAAAATTATCGTAAATCAACAATCAGCAAATGAAGCCAAGCGTATCGTATAATGTTCTGTAAACAGATGTGACTCATATTACGTTTTGCTAGCGTTACTACAACAAAATGGAGTCAAGATTATCGTTTGAACAGCGGAAAGCAATTTTGAAGTGGTATTGGGAAACCGAGAATGTTGTTGAAGTTCAAAAGCAATGGAGACGTATGTACAGAACAGAACCGCCAACGCGATTAACAATTGCACTCATTTTCGGGACAAATTTGAGATTCATGCGATATTCACAAAGGCAGCTCTGGGAGACCTCGCACAGTAACAAGCCCCGCGTCCTCGGCTGTGGCTTTGGAACGTTTTGAGCACTCACCGCAGAAATCTACAATGTGCACGTGAGACTGGGATTAGCAGAACCAGCTAACGTATTATTAAAACAGCAAAGCTGAAAGTTTTCATCCCAAGACTTTTGCAAGCATTAAATGAAGATAACCCTGATAGAGAATGCAGTACTGTGAGTGGTTTCGGACATTGTGCAAGAGGATGAAACCTTCGCAGGGAAAGTTGTTTGGTCCGATGAAGCACAATTTAAGTTGAACGGAATTGATAACCGGCCTAACTGTGTTTACTAGTGTGCAAACAATCCACATGTTATTTTGGAAAAGGCTGTTAATTAACCTGGATTAATGTTTGGTGTGGGTTATCGTCTAGGAGTCTAATTGGACCATTCTTTTTTGAAGGAACAGTAACTGGCCCAGTGTACCTGAACACGATACGCACATCCATCTTACCCGCCATTCACATACTCTATGGAAATGAGGAAGTTTACTTCCAACACGATGGTGCACCGCCGCATTACCACCGAGATGTACGTGCGTACCTTAATGACAACCTTCCAAGGCACTGTATAGGACAAAGAGGTCCTACGCACATCCATCTTACCCGCCATTCACATACTCTATGGAAATGAGGAAGTTTACTTCCAACACGATGGTGCACCGCCGCATTACCACCGAGATGTACGTGCGTACCTTGATGACAATCTTCCAAGGCACTGGATAGGACAAAGAGGTCCGATTGAGTTTACACCGCGTTCTCCGGTTTAACTCCCTTGGACTTCTACCTATGGGAAATTCTTAAGGATGTATAACATAGAAAACCATCTACACCGGCAGCACTTTGGGAAGAAATTGAAACGGCATGTGTTGCAATCACTAAGGACACTTTCGCAAACGTTGCTCAATAAGCAGTTCAACGTACTCAGAAGTGTATAGACGTCGATGGTGGGCATTTTGAGCAACTGTTGTAACTGTAAAAGTCTAAGATGATTAGTGCTCATACTTTTCTGTTTGTATGAATTCAGTTTTGTTATGTTAACACAACTTTTTCTTTGCTTTAAGGGTGTATACATTTTGGCAACCTCTATATTTTCAATCTGGTACGAGTTGTATAGTTGTGTAGTGGGAATGATGTGTACATTATTTATACATACAAAAGGCAGTCAAGAATAAATGAAGGCAACGTAAGTATTCCTGTATCTACGAAAAGCGGTATACAGTGAGTTCGTTACTGTAGTAAATAGGGTAGAAACAGAAGCACGGTTACTCCACATAAGGGTTCCTAACTTAACTCTAGAATAGCTAAGAATCTGACATATCTAAACAGGGGAAAGGGGTGATTATGACCCCAACCTGATAAACATCAAAACTTAGTTATTTTATTTATTAATATCATAATTTGAATTTATAAATGCTTTCAAGACAATAAACAAGGGGACATTAAATTATGCTTAAATATTTAACTTGAAAATGTTATATATTATTTTTAATCTGAAAATTTAGCTTTTTCTTTTCAGTTCATTGCTGTATTACTTCTCATAGTTTTTCTTAGGTACACTTATTTGAAAGTTTATTTTTCTTTTTTCTGAGCCGCTATACGCATTTTGTACTGATGATCTGTACTTTTCGTGCACATTTTTCACACACACCTTTGCTGCACGTCTCACAAAAATCACTTGTCTTGTTTTCTTTCCCAAACATTTGGCTTTTCTTTTGCTTTTTGAAAGGGGCGTATGTCCTTCACCCTCTTCCTCTTTTTACTCTTCTTCTTGTACTTTTTCCCTCTTCAGTTCATTTGCCAGCCGAAGGATGAAATTCTTTCTTTTTATCTTTCTGTTCTTTACCTCATTGTAGATTACCCATGCATTGATTGCTGCAATGTCCAGGATATTGTAGAAAACGTGCATTTGCCATCTTCTACTTTAGTTGAATATTTAATGACATCTACCCCATATTTGGTTATGTAGAAGATTGTAGCCTCTGGTTTCTTCTTATTTGCTCATTGCCACGTAAGAATTAAGTGTACTCAGGAATAGGACACTCTTATTTTTCTTTGCTCGATAAACAGTCCAGGTACTATCGGTCTCAATCGATGGCAAGATGGCCGTGGCGTGGAGTGGTGCATTGGCCTTTTTTACCTCATTAGGAACTTCACGATGAATTTTGTTCATAGTTCCCACCGGTGACAGTTTCTTCTGTTGGAGCTTCTTGGCAATTGGAAGAGATGTCATCACGTTTGCTCCTTGATTTATAAATGGCTCTATTAGAGGTAGAACGGTATATTCCCGTAGAGTTTGATTCTATCATGCTTTCCTTGGTATTACATACACATTTTGAAGCTACATAAGCTGCGATCCAGAATTCCGGACCACTTTTGTCAAGTTGTCAACACAACTGGCGTCATTGTTCATGAAGGTGACGAATAACAATTGACAGACTTGCAGACATGTTGCACATTTCTCATGGCAGTACTTTTTCGATTCTGCATGTTCACTTGAACATGAGACGGCCTTGTGCGATTTGCGTTCCAGGATTTCCTGAACAGAAGATGGTGCTAATGTGCAGAGGACTTCGAGTGTTTCCTCCAGCCTCCATACTGCCCATACCTAGCCCCCCTTTGACTTTTATCTCTTTCCCTGTCTCAAAAAGGAGCTAAGGGGAGCGTTTTAACTTCTGAGACCGTCGTGAAAAAGGCAGAGGCAATTTTGAAGATGTCAAAAGATGGTTCCAGCACGTGTTCCAGACGCCTTGGGCAACTCAATAGAGAATACTCGATCAGAGTGAATTTTATGCGTTAAAATATACGATCTTTGTTTGACTAGCCCTCTTATGTGTTAGTTTTTTTAAATAAATGTGATAAATTACCTATTAGTAAAGAAAAATAAAAAATCAGAATAATTTGAAAATGGAACTATGAAGAACTCTACTGTACCTAGCACTGAAACATTTATAAATGTGAAAGTTTATAACAAACCTAAAATGCTTTGAAATAATTACAATGTTGATTAGACCGCTCCTAATAATTACATGTTGTATGTGTAGTGTTACCTTATCTCCCAGCACGACTCGTGTAGCCCACAACCATTCCATTGCTTGAAGGAGGATAAAGGTGCACTTTAAAAGATTGCAGACAGAAGCAAACTTTTCCCACTCCATTTCCTTCTCGGCGCTTATGGGACAGGTTGGGACACAGGAAAGCTTTCCCATTTGCTCGAGCTCTTACTTAATGTGGAGTGATTCATGGTGTGCGTGTAAAGTTGTTGCTACATTCTCACCTGATCCTTTTACTTCTTATGAAAACCACTAAACAATGGTTCTTTTCATTTCGAAAGTTGCAAAGTAGCTCCAGAACATTATCTGCTATCGAATGCAAGCCACAGCATAGTGTGTGTTGTAATGTATCTTTCAAATATATCGGAAACAAAATGAAATCCAAATTCACTTGGCAAGTGTTGCGCCATTCATTTTCATTTGAACGTGCTATAGCAAAACCATTAATGCTTTCAGAGTTACCTGCTGGCCTTTCTTTGTGTATCGTATGTTTTGCAGAACTAATAAACACATTTATCACTTGCAGAGTAAATGTATTTATCACAAGTAATATCACAGGGTGTTCTAAGTTTACTCGGAACATATTTATTAGAATTATTTCACGAATAAAATTATAGTGTAATTAATATAATCTTAATATATTAATAATTGTATAAAAACTGATACTTATGAACCTACTCAGAAATTGTGAGTCTGCAATAGAAGAAAATCGATTACTACAGTTCGATTTACTCACAAAGGTAAACTATAATACATAATTGGCATTTAACTATACTAATTGCATGTAATGCACTTTTCCTTTATTACTATAGGAATACATTTTCATAATCTTAAATGTTTATTTAAACGAAAGACAACAATATTATTCATGTTTTAAACTATTTAGTTAGATACATATTAATTAAATTAGCAACTATTGAAAACGTAATATCTAAACAGAATAAAGGAATTAGTAGATGAAGATATGGAAACATAATTTCGCAAATTATTTAGTACTACCGAATTATGCTCTTCGTTAATTTATAGGTGCGATGTAGGATCAGGTGCATTGGTTGTCCCATTTAACTGATAAGCGTTATTCTGTTTAGATTTATTTTATTTAAGGACGCTCTTTAACATTAGGTCATTACCGTCCGATTCAATTTAGAACGTGAAATGGCCGATAAATTTCATTCAGAGACCTCTTCTTTAAGGCTTTAGTTTCTTTTACGTACCGCAAATCTACAACACAGGATAAATTGATTTACTTCCCTTTCAATAGAAGTCATATTCCGGGCTTTTATGTGCTATTAAATCCATCGACTCTAGCCCAGTTTGATCGGTCCTGGTGGTGTAGTGGTAACCATACTTACCTCTTAAACCCAAGATCGCGGGTCTAGTCCCGGCAGGATCGATGAATTTTTTTCCGGTATAAAAATCCTAAGTGTGGCTACCTTCGGAAGGGAAGTAAAGCCGTGGGTCCCGTGTCGTACATTTACAACACGATAAAGAACCTTAAGCCTGAAAGAAGAGGCCTCTGAGCAAAATTTAACGGCCGTTTCACGCCCTGAATTGAATGGAATGCTGATGATCTGATATGTTAAAGAGCGTCCGCAAATAAAACAAATTAACACAGCCGAGTTTAAACCCGCAACCTTGGGACTGTGAGGCAATTGCAGTAATCTCCACACCACCAGGAGCGACTGAGTTGGTATTACTGAGAGGACAAATGCATGTCCAAGCGGCAAAATTATTTCGGTAAGAAAGTACGATGCATTTTCAGCAATATGCGGCTGTAATCGATTGATTGAGATTGAGTGATTCAAAGTTTCATTATATTAATTGGTAGAAAATATGAGAATGTGACATAAGTGAAATAGTAGAAAAATGCAACTTCTTTACGTTAGAGGCACATAATACCTCCTAATAAACTATAAATGAAATAGCTATGTGTGTGTTCTTATTAGGTTTTTTACCCCCATTATTTCGTAATTTTTCTTAATGAGTTCTATTGCTGGTTCTCCCATAGTCCGAAATATTCTCTGAGAAACAGATTTTTTTCCTCGCATGTTTGTGCAAAGTAAGAGAATTTGGAACTGAGTGGTGTGTATGTTGTTTTTGTTGCAGGCTGCGCATTCCTGACATACTACAGTCGAGATAGCGCCATCAACGCCCAAACAGCTCTGCATGAGAAACGCACTTTGCCAGGGGTGAGTAATGAATACTTTTTTGCTAGCACACACTGTTGTTTAGATCATAGACAAGTCCACTTTCTTTGTAAACGGATAAAAGAAAAAGTGAACCCGAAGAAAATACGAACTATATTACAATTAGGAGCAATTTCAATGTTATTTCAGAACATTTAAAATATTTATTTTCCCGTGATATATGTAGAATGGAACGTCAAAATTCTCGTTTAATTTTTGAAAATGTTGGTATCATATCCCTGCTTGTTTTGAAATTTACTAAACAAAATTCTTCAACCTGTTTATTTTCTATATTCTTAAGAACATATCCCCTATGTAATTAATATTTCAGTTGATATGTAGAAACAGGTTTATTTGCAATCCATATTAATACAATATAAGGAAATCCAGTTAAACTCCCAACAAGAATCCAGCCTCACCGCTTTGGGCTGAATAGTACATGGTTTAATACAGTTTATTTATATCAAGTTTGTTTTCAAATTAAATATTCTTACTATACTAGGGGTGTTCTAAAAGTTCTCGGCCTGGCGCAGAGATGTCATGAACATGGCCAAATTACTATGATAGTTGTTAAGTAGTATCCTTTAGATGGCGCGCTGTAACATTTCAGACGCGTAGGTGTAGTCACTTATTTGTGACGATCGTGTAAACAAACTAGTGTTAACATTTTCTACAAAATGAATTAAACTGAAATATGAACTGTGATAAAATACTTTGTTTTGATGGGTTAAACCCCAACAGAAATACGAAAGGAATTAGATTTCATATTTAAGGATTATACTCCTTCGTTTTCGACGGCTAAAAAGTCGGCTGCTGAATATAAGCTTGATCGTACATCCATTCAAGATAATTAGCGCTCAGTGCGTCCCAAAACTGCTACAACCGACGAAGTTGTGACAAGAATTCACAATGCCGCACTAAATGATCGCCGATTGAAGGTGCGCGATTTGACTGACATTGCAAAGACCGGATAAGCCGTGTCCACTACATTTTACACGAAGTTTCGTATATGATAAAGTTTTCCACTCGATGGATGCCGGGTTTGTGAACAATAGGCCAAAATCGTATTTTAATGAACGTTTCCAAGAGGGTTTCGGCCGTTTAAACGCCATTTCATTGTTTCTCCGACGTTTCATAACATTAGATGAAACATGAATTCATCACTACACTTCAGAGCAGACAAAGGAGCGGTCCAAACAGTGTGCGGCAACAGATGAAAGTGCACCAAACAAAGCACCAAACTGCTCCATCTACAGAACAAGTAATGATTGCTGTTTTTAGGGATTCTCATGGTGTGTTGCTCTTACACTACGTTCAGAAGGACAGAGCCATCACCGGGGAGTGTTGCGCTTTTCTACTGGACCAACACTTTTGATACAACTTATTACCAAAACAACAGCGGTGTTCTATTGTCACTTCTATTTTGCCGTAGACGGAATCGAACATTTCTCAACTTGCACACCTTTCCTAGGGGGAAGGGATAGTGACAGCAAGGAAACTACTACGACGCGTACATTATGCATTTAGCTAACAAAATATTGTAAAGTTAAATTTTAGCGCAAGAAGTTGTGCTTATTCTTTGTTGAACATTCCTCGTGTGTTAAAACATCGTCACTCCTTAACTCCGTGCCGTTGTCCGTCAGTTTACCCGACTCGACTATTTCTAGAGTTGCATGTACTGCAGTTCGTCTTATGGGGTCAAACAGACACTATCACTACATTCAAACGAAGCGTCACTCCTGGAAGATAAACCAGCCATTACCGATCGTCTCTATACACGTAGCCGAGATATATCCATGGTAAACCCGTAGAAGGTTATTTGGCTGGAACTATCGAAGCGCTGCAGTACTTTATTTAATTTAATAACCATGGCGCAGTTCTGGGAGATGTGATGCGGCCAGACTCTTTGTTTTTCCTTTCCTTTCCTTTCCTAACCTCATTCTCTCGGCTTTTTTCTGTCCGAGTCATTTTGTAAATTACCTAATGGAGATGGGACCCGCGGTCGCACGACCAAATAGGCCCTGGCAGCAGCTATAGATCCATGTGTCGTGTAATCCATTTATGCGTCCCCACCTTTGCTTCTCTGAGCCGTGTAGTTCGTTTCCAACAGGACATCGCCTGTTTGCGTGTTCGCCAACGTTTTTCCTCCTCTTACTGCATGTTTAGGCGCGTTTGTTTAGGATTGCAAATTCTTACCTTGCTTTTATACCAGCTAGCTACTTTCATTTTCCCTCAATCTATACATCTTCCTCTCAAGCAGGTCCCGATCTTCAGAACTGTTGAAGTCATTATCTCTTTCATAGTGCTGTTTGTATTTTAACATGCCCCATGCGACTCCTAAATAATCAATTTGCCATGTTTATTTTAGACACTTAAATTGAAAACTTCGTAATTTATTTATCCCTGCTTTCCATTTTAGTATGGCCTTTCTAATAGTTTCATTTTTTATTCCGATATTTACAGAGTAATTAAAAATTACTAGAGTGATTACTAGAGTCCTGCGTATGAAAACACAGAAGCTCCAAGCAATCCGCAAAGTTTAACTGTTCATGGATTATTGCAGGGAGGCACCTTCGCTGTAGCTTGAATTGTTTTGATTCAGCATGCTCTCCATTCAAAGCAAATGTTTTATGATTGACGAACACTTAACGCCCAAAATTACCAGACGCAGGGCTCTAGTGATTTCACAGCGTACCTCGGAGATGCGAAAATTGGCTAACATCGTCAAAGATTTGTTGTTGTGATCTGTGTGATTATGTCCTCTGCTGATATTATAGGAATCTTGAAACGGCATCGTGAACTTGCACAACATGCATGTGTGAGCGGAAGAAAACCCGAAAACGCGAGTGACACTCGGTAATCAACACAGGTTCAGGTTCAGGTATGAACTGAAGGAAGAAAATAATCATATCATACATGCAGCTAGTAAAATACTTCACATGCAGCCACAAGTCTTTGACTGGATTTATCTTTGGAAGTCGATAATTCGAAACAATTTTGTAGTTAGATGAAGGATGTGATGCTCTTGTTGGAGGCTTGTGGAACTCAAGTCTATCACCGTATTCGTGGCATTGTCACGCTTGGATACCGCATACCGTATTTCCTCTCTTGAAAAATGACTATTTTGCTGTACTAATACAATATACTAAGTTTCGTCGATGTTATTTTGTATCATTCGTAGGAAGTTGTAAATGCAACTTCAAGTCTCATTTTATCTGACTATCTTAAAGTTTCGTCCAAGCACTTAATACAAAATTTATGTTAATTTATGCCATTTATTATTTTCATAATTATCTAATAAGGTTATTTTAATTAATAACAAGTAATATTTAATAACAGTTACAAGAATGAGGTTTAAAATAGAAGATGAACTCGTCAGGAGAACTCACTGCGAAACAATTTCTTAGTTCCAACAGTGGAACTGTTTCTCTGCGAGATACAACGTCATCGATTATAATTTCAAACCATATCCCTTTCCCCCTTTCATATTACATGATAAAAATATATTTCATTATTCTTCTGCATTACATCAAATACAGAGAAACCAGGCATCAGAATTCGCATAAGTAAAGCTTTTGTGTTACGAATGAACATAAAACCATCCAGTTACGACGTTCAACATTGGAAATTCCCCAGCTCCGGTTAGAAGGCGCGTTTGAACTGGGAAATTTTTCTAAAACACAACCCGCTAACGATAGTGCCTATCCTAAAGAAACCAGATTACCAAGACTGAAGTTATCCTCGGCGATATCCCAGAGCCAAGGCTCACCACCCTTTAACGATCAGTACATATAGACATGAGTACTAACCTATACGGTTGAGTAAGCTTGGGGAACATAACAAAGAATAAACGCATTAGGGAGAGGTAGAAGAATAGGAAAGGGAATCGAAATGCAGTGAAGCTCAAATTGTAAAGGCACATTATACAACTTTTGGCACAAAATATATTGTTGTCCATCCTTTAAATTGTTTATAACCTCAGCTGTTATGTATTGCTATTAGGAAATCTTATATTGCGGTACCATTCGTATTTTAATGATGATTTCTTGGTAGTGAGCATTCTTCATCTTCAGTGCACGTAAGATTACGTTTAAATGCATTTACTCAGGAATTCTGGCTTAAAATCCCCATGAACTTCCTCTAACTCAGTTTTGATTTGCACGAATTATCAGTTCTTAAAAAAATGTTTAACTACTACACGAAACTTACTTCCCCTCCCTCTTTTTATAGTAGACATCGGGTAACTGATATGTGATATGTTAAATACACATCGCATCTGCCTGAAACTTGTCATAGATTGATGCAGAAATACATGCCTCCAATGAGGTCACGTAGCACATTTTTTTCGCAGCATTGATAGACATTTATCTTCCAGTCGACTTCGTATTTAAATTAACAAGTTCATACATATACGTTCTGTTTTTATTTACTTCTTTTACGATGAATTCCATCATAAATTTTGTATAAAATAATGTACATAATAAAAGCACCAACAATTTTATTATTTCTGAGTGCGTAGTCTCTAATTACCAGTGTCTCCAGTTAACATTTCAGCTGTTTCCGTTCATTTGTTGCTTCAGAGAATACCTACATTCTTCAGACCCCTGCAGGAATGTTAAGCGATTGGTCAATAGTGGTTCAGAGGTGTTTCCCACATAACTTAGCGCTGTAGAATGCACCCCGTATAAAGCAAGATTTAGTAGGAAACCAAGCAGGACTCATAAAGCAGGATTAGGTGAAGGTTGCCTACCCATCAAGGGGAGAGCCCCACGCTGTGCTGTCAAAAAATATGGCGACACTTTCAAGTAGATAAAGTTATATGGAAAACGTCGGGATTTTTGTCTCTTCTCCACCAAGGATGGTGGTGGGAGGCAAGGAGTAAGTGTCAGTAAATATTGCATTATACCAGCAGTTTCTCCATGGTGTCTTTCTTTATATCCATTCTTATCTCTCCTTTCTACTCTTTTTTATCTTTGTTCCTACGGACATCTTCCGTGGCCAACTGCAACGCTGGGACTATACTCCCCAAACTCAAACAAACAGGCAAATGAATTCAAAGACAGCTAAATAAATAAAACATAAAACGGTATAACAGCAAAGAAAGGAAGCCAAAATAGTAGGTTCATAATTTATATCGAATACTATTTGCTTCTCCCGATAGGCTTATTAGAAACACATTTTATGCTAATTCTCTCATTACCGGTGTCTCATTGTGAATAAAAATGGAACTAAAAAAATAAATACTTTCACGGGCATTCAGCCAGATGAAGATCTTGTTGTCCTTCAAGCTTTCTGCTATATTGACTGGCCTTCTTCTGGCCACATGAATGATCTTTGATAATCAGTGTCGAGAATAGAACTAAAGACGTTTTGGAAATTCAAGAAAAGTTCCATGGTGCAACTTTCTTTGAAAAAAACATATGGTCTGATAGATAGGAACAATTCCTCTTTCCCTGCAGCTAGATGTGCTAAAATTGATGTTGACGGCGTGTTAAGGCTCTTAGACTTTCTTTTTCACTGTCCTTACAGAGGTTCAAATTATGAAAAGTGACAAGTGTAGTCTCTAAGAAGATTGGGAGAGAAAAGTAACAGCTGTTGAGATTTCATGTAATATGAAGCAAATTTACGAAATACTTTTCCACTGAGTCAGTGATGCCCGTGTATTTGTATATCGGAATCATAAATAGTATTTATTGTTGAACAAATTCGTAACCTTTTACATTGTGACATAATTGCGATAAAATTACCATAGCAACAACAATTTATTAAGTGACTTCATTGCTAAAATAAATATTATATCCTGTGTTCAAGTTTAATTTAAATCTTGACGTCATATTTATATTGCCGAGCCTAGCCGAAGCCAGTAATCTGTTACTTGCTGCATGTGTTTTCTTTTGTTTCAAAGAGTTAAGCAAGATTTTCCTTTTATTTCTGACATGAGTACTGAAAATAGCAAGTTTAAACCATATAGTTATATGTAGAAACAGAATACTTTTTTTTTATTTGAAATCAACGAATCTGGTAAGAATTGTGTATGAGTTAAGAACATTTTAAAAACAATAAAATGATTATAAATCGTTGAAATTGCGGCCAAATGGCTACGATTTCATTCATTGGCTGAAATATATTGCAATTAACAATGCTTCCCAACCAAAATTTCTGTTCAAAAATACTTTCAAGAATAAATTAATAATATTCTTTTATAACATTCATGAAGCCATTAAAATATATTTTTAAAACTTTAATGAACTTTTTTTACAATAAAAACATATTGTATATCATTTATTTATAACTACAATTAAGGTAATTATGCAAGTGAGCAGTATTCAATGTCAAAAAAGGCATGGCCTACGTCGTTTATCCAAGTTTCAAGGGTTAAACTCGCTACAAAATAATTTAAAAAAGAAGTTCCATTTTAAATTGAATTTAGAATATTATGTTAGGTATTTTAATAATATTAATAAATCTGTCTTATTCTTTCTGATAATAATCATAAGATTTTCTTGGTATTAATGACAATTCTAGAGCTAAAATTGCTTGCGGTAAATCCCTGCTCTTTATCAGCAATAACAATAGATAAACGAATGAAATAATCTCCATCTATACAGTGACTTCATAAATACAATTGAAGAAATCATGTTCTTCAGATAATTTATTATAAAAAGGATATTAATAATAATTTTATTTTATTAATATCATTTTATAAATTTGATATACGAAAATGAGCACAATATTATACAATTATTGTTTCGCCCATTTTTTCATTTACTTATAATAAAGAAACGTTATTTGCTAATATAATATTATATTAAGGTACAGGACAAATAGTATAATAAATCAGTTACTCATGACAAATAAGTCTAAATTCTATTTTAATTTATTACTAGAATTTTTACATACAATTTGAAAAATGTTAACTCGATATAAAGTTTGAAGATGTTTAAGTTGTACTGTATTTTCTAGTTTTGGAAAGATTACTTTTATGTTATATATTTATCATAACATACACTGAGGCTTTTGTTCTGAATAAATTATGCTACTTTTATTAAATTCCTTTTATTTTATATTATTTAGTTTTTAATTTAACTGTACATATTTTTCATTTACTTTAACTAGACTAGGTAGTAAGAATTACTAAATATACTTTCGACCCGTTTAATATTTACTTGTTGGAGAGGAGAATATAGAATAAGGTGTCTTATACTCGAGCAACTTTTCGCCTTAAAACTTCTACACGCAATAGCTGGGATTTAACCCACGATAGATACGAGGGAAGCATGTTAGCCCATGTCTAATACTAATACAAAGTACGGAAAGTTTGAAATTAGACTCTATAAACTTTGCAAGTGGCAAGTACAACATCGATGTATCACTTTTGCAGTTATTCAGACTGATGAGCAATATTAGACGATATTTTAAATTGTAAACGCTCCCAAAAAGCCATGTCTTACTGGCAATGAGAGCTTTGCGTCACGAACGAAGTCAGCCAAGACATTAAAGCGTTACTGCTTCTGAAATAGACTGCAAGTCGTTAGGTTGGGAGCACTGTCACGCAAGATGCCGGAAGCCGTCTCATCACTCCAGAAGATTGGAGCAATTCTGAAAACATATCCATCCGTTAGCGTGGGATATCTGACAGTCTCATCACGATAACCCACTGTTTGTATGGTAATCGATCCCAGGACCTTCACCGAGGGCTTCGGCCGCGTTTCATGGCTTTTCCTTTAGTTTATAGCCCCATTCTTCTTGTGCAAAGCCTTGGCGTTCAAATAGCCGAAGATAAGCGTATAAGCGATGTTTTGAGTAGTTGTGGGCTTTCTTGTGTTATAGACATCAAGAAAGATGACCATTAAAACCTTATTATGAAATAAGGTTCTGTCATTTGATAAGAAGGAATAACTATCACCATTGGTACCTAACCAGACAAGAAAGATATGGTTGTATAATAATTTTCATTGAACAACACAAAAGTGATCAATTTGCTACGCAACCGCCACACGGCAGCGGCCAACAGTTGCCGGCGACAAAGGTTTATTATTAGCCGGGAACCGATGGGCAAAAATGTGATATGTACTTGTTTCTAGTAAGAATGGTGCTTTTATTATCTGCTGGCGAAATTAAAGTATTATTTCTCTATGAATGATCTTTTCATTTCTTTTAAAATGATATTTGCACTGTGATATTAGTAACTCTGTTGTACTTTACTTTTCCAATAAGTACATTTTATAAAACCGATTTAGACAAGCTGGACATTCTTTGTATTAAATTGTGTTTATTTCATTAACCACAAAATTACTTTTTTCCCATATTATTTAAAAGAGTTCTGATTATTAGTTCATAAAACATTGATAGTCAGTGATCTAAACGAATGCAAACTTTGAGAAATTAAGTGCCTCTTTTCCCAATGGCTTATACTTAAGCAGCCCTTACCCTGGAATGGTGATACCTTGGGGTATGGAGTCGGTCCTGGTGGTGTAGTGGTTACCATACTGCCTCCTACGCCCAAAACGCGGGTTCGAACCCGGCCAGGATCGATGGATTTTTTCGGGCGTAGAAATCCTCAGTATGGCTTCCTTCGGAAGGGAAGTAAATCTGTGTCCCGTGTCGTACATTTACGGCACGAAAAAGAACCTCAAGCCTGAAAGAAAGGCCTCTGAGCAAAATTTGTCGGCCGTTTCACGCCCTGAGTTGAATGGGACGCTGATGATCTGAGATGTTAAAGAGCGTCCATAAATCAATTAATCAATCAAACTTGGGGTATGGCAACCTTCCTAACCAAAGAAAAATCACCATAGCATTTACGGGGATCAAACCCAGAAGCCCAGGGGTAGTAGTCAGGAATACTGACGCTAGATATGGGACAATTATGGATTAAATTGATATAAAATATATTTACTTTGACTCGAAATTTTGCTAGAAAATGAATAACTCAACACAATTTAAATGTTGTTTGGAAAATTCAAATAAGGGAGTATGTAACCTAGTAGGGCATTCTGAGATTTTAGTAATTAATAAGAAATTTAAGTTAGCCATTATTTACACAAAACTGAATAATTCGCAGTTGAAAACTCGTATGCATTTCTCATTCAAGTAAGAGCCGTTTGTAGCGTTTGTTTGTTTGTGTTTGCTAGAGTCGAAAAACCCAGCGCGCGCAAGTAAGCGTAACAGGAGCAGTTCCACTAGTATTACTGGGTTCTCTTTCTTCGCTAACATGCAGAACTTGAGAAGTGGTATTTCATCATGTTTCCGTTGTAGCGTTCGGCCTGACTGAAGTTCTGCGAGTATCTTTCTTTTTTCCGGAGGGAGATCGGCGATAGTATAATAGGGGACACCGCTTAAGGATTGGACTTGGGGAGAGATGGAGGGAAAATATTGTGCCATAATATTCTCTAGAGCCAGGAGGTGGTTTTAAATCAGTAAATCGGGTGCCACCGACACATTTTCTTTTTTAACTAGAAACTTATTAATACTGAACTACATTTTTTTTAAAAAAAATAACACAATAATGCAAACACATGTGGCAGACTACCACATAACCTCAAAACGTGCATGCGTAATTGTTAAGAAGTTCTTAAAAAAGACATTAATTTATTAAACAAATAATAGTTTCGCTAATAAAATCAATAACACAAATTTCTCTTAAATATAATACCATATCTTGCAGATTTTTAGATAAATTCTTCATTCCTTTCCAATCCTGTGACATCATTGTCATTTGTTACATTAAAAATGAAGTTTTGACACTAACTAAATGTAAATACGTTTTTGTGTAGCATTTTTCTGAAGGTAATCACAAAGGAAACGAAAACGAATGAGAACATTGAAAAAAATAATTATTCTAGGTCATCATCTCGCAATACTTTATTTATGGCAGGAACGTTGCACGAGAATATGGAGCAAAAAAGAAACCTTTGTAGGGAAGATCCCCTTCATTAATGATGGATAGCAAGCCCTAAATTACAGAGCCAGGGCAGAGGGCCAAGCGTAGGTGGGCTATTATTATCTCAATAACTGGAAGTCGGTCGCAAAACTCAAGTGCATGCTTAATGCTACGTTACCCATTCCTTTCGCATATTGCGGAGTACAAGCCAAAATATGTTGGCCAATACGCACCTTGTTCGCGGATTTGCACCTTCATGGGTATGAACGAAAATTTGGTTGGCAGGGACATTACGTTTCATAATTAGGATGAGCAAATAGAAATTTACACATAAAATAATAATAAAAACTGATCAACTAGTATAAAACAACTATAAAGGTAAATTAAAGAGATATCTATGCTTTTCACTTAATATAGAAACAGTCATCTTTTAAAGAAGAAATAAATTGCAGCATAGAAAGAAAATAAGAGTTATTAGGTATAAAATAATTACTTTAACAAATCGTTATGTTGCGGATAGGAAAATTAATATTAACATAAAATCGCTACTATATTATACTTAATAATTACATAAAACTCAATTTTAACACACTGTACTTAAAATGAATTCAATTTTGATGTATAAAACGAGAAAAAAATTAATAATATTATTAAAAGTTTTCATTATCGGTCTATTTTGCTATGGGGTGGCATAAATTAAATTTCAAAACCAAGGCTTTACCTGACTACTGCGGCTAGTACCCCAGTGAACCGAGTAAGTGTCTGTAAAGAGAAACAGTGACAAAAGCATTACAATTGTGTTAGGATACAGCGTATGGGAGAGTTGGGGTGTAGTTGTTTTTTTGACTACTAATGGATTGCAGGTCTTGATTATTTTAAAGTCCCTGTCTTTATTTAAATTATCTGAATACTGTTCTATTTCTAAGGCATCTCTTCTAGCCAGATTAAAATATTCCGTTCTTTTGAAATTATTTCTGTTTTTTTCTACACTTTTATTTCATGGAAAGTTTGGATGGAATGTTCCACAGATGAATTATTATGCAATTATCTGTGAGCGTATGTTTTCCTAATTGCGTTACAGAAAATGACACAAGAGTGACATAACATAAGTATTCAAGGTATTTATGAATGTGTATGTTTTGTCATCTCTAACGACTCTTGATTTGTTAGATCAACGAATGCATTATCCTGTACTTGACCTAAGCGTACTAACATCTTCTTTCCTTGAGATATATTTTCATCGGGATAAACAAATGATAAGCGTGGGTTGAATGAACTGGGCTAATTTGTTGATTTTCATTTTAAGTTCCAGTGGAACTTCTACTGAAGAATTGTTGTTTCATTGGGCACAGCGGATGGGCATTATCGTGTAACAACATAGTACGAAAACTTAACTTATTTTTTAAGCCCTTCGCGCAATTCTTGCAGTTAGCTATACACAACAAAAATTCCATTCAGTCTGGAAGGAAAAATAACTGATGGTGTTCATTATTAGCGTTTTCTTTGCAGGGAATATCGCACACATATAATTGCTAGACTCATATTCATGTTTTGTGTCATCTTTACTCTCTGAATTATATATAAAAGGTTTAACAATTGTCACAAACAAGCAGGTAGCTTCGAACTTGTTTTCAAATGATACCTGGTTTAAACCCCTTGGATTTGGCCACTCTGACCGTGAATATTTTTGCGGTTTCTCCTGGTCACTCAGGTGAATACCGAGATGGACGAATTTTCTGCACTCTCATTTCATTTGATTGGTTCTGTTGCAAGACCGAAAGTGTCAGACTATGTACGCTGGTGCTCTGTGCGGCGTGGAAGTGACTTGCGCTTTGAAAAGGTTTCTGCTGCGGCGTCTGTTGTGGAGCTGAAATTACTTATTAAAGGGTATTCTTTATATGAAAACAAAGCTTGGTAATCCACTTCCGTGCTTTACCGCTCTTGGATCCTGGCTTCCTGGTGTATACCTCAACCCAACCTTCTACCCTGAAGTGCCTTCATTGACAACGAACACAAACCGCCAACCCTTGAGAACGGCTGAAGTGCCAAACGTTCCTTCTTTGTCCCTACCAATCCAAATTTACTTCAGATCATACCTTCATGATAAATATTGCGGAACCTAACCATTCTCATCAAATTGCTATTAACGAACTACACTCAAATAATTTCAGAGGTTGTTGCGAAATCTTTAGTCTGCCTGTTCAAATTTCACAATCAGAGCATTAATGAAGCTTCCATTCCGAACAATAACGGACAGAAGTTGTGGAGCTTGTCTCTTTGGCGAAGTCTGTATAATATTAGCGTCAAATAAAAATGAACTATTATCATTATCATCATCGTCGTCATGATCAATTTGGAGTCTCGTTGACTCCCTTTCCCGCATAGTTTTACATCCAGTGTATGACAAAATAAACCTACGATCTTGAAACCACAAATGTCGTTTTATGTATTAGACCGCACAGTCAGGTTAGCTCCCTTTAGACTAAGCTACATAACATAATACATTCTTAATTTCCTTGCTTATGAAGGGTTTGAAGACATTCTAAGGAATTGTTTACATCATTTCGCTTTTAACACTAAGTTATTAGCATCTAATTCCAAAGTATTTATTGCCATTTAGCTCCGTTATTTTTCTTCGTGAACCATGAAACCCATATCTTCAATTTCTTGTTCTTAAGACAGCTCTACAATCTTTGAAAAGTGTTGTGGTGCAGTTAATAAACGCCCGGTATTGATATTTATAACAAATAAAACAGTTCAACTTTGAAAATGTTTGATTTAAAATAGGATACTCCAAATGAAATTATTTGTTTTTTATGGCTTATTTCTTGTATTCTGAGAGGAAACGAACTTCTTTTCTCTTCCTTCCAATTCCATATTTTAGGATCTTAGTTGCTGGCAGTTGTTCACCGATTTAGACGGTGACGAAACTTGCGGCTAACATTTCTGAAAAGTGTCCAAGACAAAATGTCACGAACTGGCTATCGAGAAGGGCATGCACATACACACATGAAGGAGAAACTGGATCGTTCTAACTTTAGCAGTGCATACAATGGCAGGCAGTAGTTCGCACGTGTTCGTTAAATTTAGACTTGACGTTTACTGGAGAGCGATGCCTATATAAATACGAGTGATCTCATGGAGCTTGCCTGGTAACTATCACGATCTTTGTTATTACTCGTTTGTTTTACTCTCTCATCCCACCAAATCCCTATTTCCATTTAACAGCAATTTGCTTCTGTCACTAACGGAAAAGATAAAACGTCTAAAACCTCACGTTTTAAGTGTCAATACAAAGAATTAAGCATTTTATAGTAGAATATAAATAATTTAGAAATGCACAATGTGAATTAAAGTTTTTGAACGATAAATTATATCCTATATTTTTGTTCCTTTGCATAAATATAATGTAGTTATATAATTGTAAACATCTATAAATTATTTTATGTTCTGCTGTCATCAAATGTTTGATTTCTATGTATGCCTCCTAGTTAATTATCTAATAAATTATGATTGTATTTCGGATGTCTCCTGAGGATAAATGCTGCTGCGGTAAATCAGAGAAGTGGAACAAGGAGAGCAGATCGGGCAGCGTGGTGATTAATGCACGTAAACAACAAATATATAGTGCAGAATAAATTTGCAACTCACACTATGTATTAAATCTCTTACAGGTATATTATTTTAATTATATAATAACTGTTTATTTAAAATATTTTATAAATATTACGTAAGAGTATTTTTTGTTAAATGTACAACCATTTTAACTATCGCCATGCAGGTATTACAGCACCATTTTACATCATTATATATATTATCATTTACTTATAGTAAATGTAATATAATATGGTTTCTTCTTTCTCGGGTATTTCCACCTATCGGCGTTTGCCTTTTTAACAATTGGAATTAGTTACATTTAACATTAACATGTCGGTCAGTCAAGTTTCATCTAGTGTGAGGCTAAGGTATTACTTGGACGTGAAATTGCCGGTAATTTTGTCCCCCGGACCTATTATTTTATAGTGTGTATTGTATTCTTTAAATTGTTAGGTATTTACAATGATCCCTCTCAATATCGATCGCTCTCCTCGCCGCAGCTCAACCGGAGTTGCTTAAGGTGTTAAGTAGAAATTTGTGTTCCCTTCCTATTATCATCTTAAGTCTATGACATTCAAATAAGAATGCAGTCATTTCCCCTCCCCTATAAATGTGAAACTCTATGAAGCCATTTTGGATACAAATCAGCGAAATTTACAATCTTCTAAACAAATACAATCTCTCCGACTTTTAAAATTACACTCGTAATTAAAGCATACGTTTTTTAACATAATTTTCCTTACACATTTATTCCAGCAATACTCTGTTTTTTTTTTATCCTGTCTCTGAAGTGGTTTTTCGAAAGGTTTGCAAAACACTCTACTGTTGTAATTGTCTCTTCATTTGATAAACAATGCTGACCAGCAAGGAAGAGTTTGAGTTTTGGGAACATATGGAAATTGAAGGGGGCCAAATGGTAGAAGTTTCATCAATTCATATTTTAAATCTCTTCACTTTTATAAACCCCTATACCAATACAAATTAAAAAAAAAAACCAAATTAAAAATAAATTTTGCATAGAGATAATTCCTTTCTATCTTACTTCCTTTATTTATGTTTTTATGAAAAATACATTTTTCTTCCACAAAGTATTTTTCTCATGAATGTTTTATCTAGTTATCCAGTTCATTGGTTGGTTATGGTTTTACCCTTCTGAAGAGCACAATTAGCAGCGTCCCAAAAGAATAATGCCATAACCTTTCCTGCAGATGGAGCTGACTTTTGTCTTCTCTGGCGCTTGTCTGTATTGTTTTGATTGCTGTTTCGGTTCTAATGTGTGATAGCGAGCTCACCCTCAGTCATAATTGACACACAATTTCAGTTTTGTTTACTGTTAACGTGCTCGTGATGCTTCATGTGAAAGCCTCAACAATTTCATGCATTTTAGCTCTTCGGTCATTTAATATCGTGAAGTTATTTGAGTTACGTACAAATAGAGCGCGCCTGCGTACTGGGAGAAGCAGGTCTTCAAATTGCACATGCCGGTAGCAGCATGTATTTAGTTTGAAGACAGCTTAGTGCATTCGTGTTTATCCGGTGATCAAGTTTTGAAAAATGGGTTTGTAATGTAGGATACATATGTGAAGAGGGTGGTATGATGATTTACAAGGAAATGTCCTGGCAATTGTGTTAGCCAAAAACTAGGAGAGACAGGACATCTCACGTTCCGAACCGCGGTGTTCTTACTGAAGAAAAGTTAAACAAAATAAAAGGATTTCTTAAGTAGATGCCTGCAATGTTCTTTGCTGAAGCGCACCATTTTCATTTCTCATAGCACAGCTTAGTGCTTATTATCAGTTTTAAAGACTGACTTTTTATACTAAAATAAAAGTATGAACTTTTATGTGCGGTGACTCTATTTCCTCTTTTCCGGTTGTGGTGTCATTACTTTCCCAGTAAAAATTCGCGCTCAGGCGGTACTTATGTAAAATAACCTCGCTGCATTCGATTAACGAATTTTACTGCTGGAAAATTTTGGACGTCTTTCAAGTGATAGTGCGATATTTATATTCAGCAACTCATTTTCTGATCGTTGAAAATGAATGGGAAAATCTCCATAAACTTTTATAATTTGCTGTAAATTTGCTTTGGTATTAAAAATATTTTACAAAGAACTTTAACACTGCACTTAGCGTTATCCATTTAATGCTCACAACACTTCTGCTGTAGGAAGTTGATAATCGAACCTCGTAGAATTCCTACGAACACTTCAACACTTCAGAAGACGTAATTCATTTTTGAACAATTCCAAAATTTTAAATAGATGTAAATAATTTATTTAAAAATGACTTATTATTCCAATTGGATATTTAAGACAGATGCACCTACGTAAAAAGAATTATCTTGCCAATCGCATGGACACCTGTGCGGTCAAGGCCTGGAATTTTCCAGACCGACTTGTGTATCGACCAGAGTACCAACTTCTGGTTCCTTTTTCGGTTTCTAGGCACCTGAGATGTTTTCCTCAATAGGCTAGGTTCAGAATTAAGACACAGTTCTAATAGAAAGGATTGTGTAATATGATGAATTTCAACCAAGCAGGTGAACTTGCACAAACTTTCTGATTCTTCTATGCTTGAACCTTCCATTAGTATGTACTTCAGCTACTATTCTATAGCAAGATTCCCAATGCCCACAAAGTAGAATGACGAAGGAGGAGGTGGTGGTTCCATCCAGTGTGAACACTAATTGTCTACCTGCCAGACACCTGTTCCTACCGCGGAGAGGGGCGGAAGGTGCAGTCAAACCGCGAGCTGGTATCGATTTCCTGTGCGTGCCTGCAGCACCGATTTTAATTAAATTTCTCATATTTTACGTCATAATTTTAGTGAAGGCTGACAGTATCATTCAAAAATTGATTACGTACAGTCTTCTCTAAAATTGCGTAGACATGCAGATCTGATGTTATGGTAATTCTATTTCTACATATCATTTTAGTGGGTTGTCACAGTTAGAGTTTACTTGCTTGCACATGTGATGACAGTAATGTGGGAACTAAACTAACAAGATTTATTTACAGTTAAGTTCATCGTCGATGTTGAGTGTGAGCAGTAGATCGCCGTTCCCAAAAACGGTAAAGTGGAGATGAAACCGAGAACTTTATGATGAGTTGGGCTTTAGTTCTAGTTCAACTTCTTGTTCTTTAATTAGACATATTTATTTTCTTGACACGATATGGGGTTGAATTCCAGTTCCCATAGAGTAAAACAAGTTGCTGGAAAATTAATACAATTAGGAATCAAAGAAAAGACATGGTATGAATCCACATGGATCTATTTGTCACCTGGCGGGAACGAATTCCACTATTGATTGGGACATCATGCCTGGGTAAATTCTTATAGAGATTTTCATTATCTTTAAAGGTAAATTTCAGACAAGGGCTCCCGACTCATTTGCGTCTTCATTTTATTCGTCGTCTCAAAACTTTAGCAGCTGACACAAGATTAAATACTCACAAAAAAAAAAAAAAAGCTTTTGTTTTCAATTTTTTTTTTTGCCATTTCCTTTATATGTAACATATGCTTCTTACCTTATGAATATACTTGTAAATAATTTTGCTTTCTATATGTGCACTTTTTATCGAACGTTTGAAAATAATTTCGTAGCAAGTTTTAATAATATTTTCCTATTTAAATGAAATAGTATTATTACAAATAGATGTTTACCAAAACAGTGATGCAATGCTTATAGTAATGCTTAAAATTATTACGTATTTTGGATATTTAGCAGCTAATAGCATTATGTAAATAAATATATAAGATTTAAAGTTATTACAAAATGAAAAACAAAACTAAAAACGAAAAGAATATTTGAACTCCTTTATGCAGATAAAACTATAAAATGTATGCTTGTGCAAATACCCGTCACTTCCATTATAGGGAATTTTTTTTAAATTAGTGTTTAACGCCCGTTTTTACTATTGAGGCACCCCAGGCGGTGAACACTGGTGATATAAGAGATGAAATTATATATTGGGAAAGGGTTTTTAAAGGAAGGAGACGTTCCAGGCCTGAGTTTAGGGTACCCTCTCGGCATTTTCCGTTTATGAGGACTGAAGAAAATCTGGAAAAAAAAAAACCTCAGTCAGGGAGGACGGTCCTGGTGGAATTCGAACCCCAGACCTCCCGCTCACGAATCCGCGCTTTAACGACCTCAGCTACCCATGGCGGTATTACAGAGGATACTTGGCATTTAGTAGTGAAGTTTCAAAAGATATAACATTATTAAAGAATATTCAGAATTCCACAAAGTCAAATTCTCAACAGCATTTGAAATAAAACACAATCTATTTATTTTAAACCAATTTCCTTTACAGGACTAAGCAGAGTTTAAAGCACATTCACATATCTTGTATTTTCCTGCTCGGCTTCTAAAAATCTATAAACGTTCAATGTAAATGCCCAAAAAAAATGCGACAACCACATTGAATTTAAGAAGATAAAATTGTTAGTGTTTTTCTTCTCTTGATACACCCCAGTATATTGAAACGAAATACTAGGATGTTGGGATAGGATAGACATATTCAATATACTTTATCTCTAAAAGCTCAGAAAGAAAAGAAGCGAGATTATGGATATTTTTATTTTTTGATTCGTTTTATTTACGGACGTTCTTTAACATCTCAGGTCATCAGCGTCCCATTTAAATCAGGGAGTGAAACGGCCAACAAATTTTGCTTTGGGGCCTCTTCTTTCAGGCTTGAGGTTCTTTATCGTGCCGTAAATGTACGACACGGAACCCACGACTTTACTTCCCTTCCGAAGGAAGCCATTTTTACGCCCGAAAAAATCCATCGATCCTGGCTGGGATTGAACTCTCGATTTTGGGTATAGGAGGCAAGTACAGTACCAGGACTGGGATCAGAGGTGTATGTGAACTAATTAGTTCTGGAAAATCCGTAGATTTAAAAGAAACACTAATGAAATGGGCAATGTTCAAGAATGTATTGAGCAATATCAACTTTCTTACTTCCTAAACTTAAAAATAAATTAAGGTATCGCTCCTTAACCTTTATGCATAAAGTCAAAAATTCCATGATACTTAAAACCTACCTGGGAATTGTGTTTTTAAGCATTTGCATGAAAAGAGCCTTAACTATAACATTACAACAACTTTACTTTTTCTGTTGTTCGACGCATTAACAGAAAAGTAAATAAATGATATTATTCTTGATGATATATCTTCTTGTAGAGGTCAGTAGAAGCCGCTATATGAATTATTTTAGTTTTATCGCCAAAAGGGTATGCTGTACTGTATACTCTTTATAACGGCAGTTGGAAGTCTACACAGCAAGCAGAGTTGTGTGTTTCGGGACTCAGAGTGGGCTCAACAGTGCCCTTCAACTGGGGACAGGAGCGGGGCGAGGGTAAATATGCACGCACGTAGGTGCCGTAAATCATAGAGAAGGAAAAACAACGCGGAGCGGCACTACATACCTCAGGCGAATTGCCATCTTGGTGTTCTAGTATTTACCTTCTCCAGACCTCAATAACAATACGTACACCCACAGCCTTCTGTGGTATGTCGATTATTCAATAGAACTATCTACTTTTTTACTTAGGCAAGGAATTTTATACAGTCCACTTACACGGGATTTATTTCATTTTCTAGCGTCAGATTGAGTTTATTTTCCATATAGCGAGGAAACTATAACATTACGAACATAAAATTGAATATAAATACAAGTATCGACCATTACCATCAACATTAAAATACCGCCACGGTCGGCCGATGTCGTTAAGGCGCGGACTCGTGAGCGGGAGGTATAGGGCTCGAATCCCGTCAGGACCGTCCTCCTTGGCTAAGGGTTTTTCCAGGTTTTCCTTAGTCATAAATGGCAAATGCCGGGGAGGTACCCCGAACTTGGGCCTGGGATGTTTCCTTCCTTAAAAAATAAAAGATCCTTTCTCAATATATCATTTCATCGCATGTATCATCAGTGTCACCACCTGTGGTGCCTCAGCAGTAAAAATGGGCGTTAACACTAATAAAAAACATTAAAATAAAATTCACTATGCTATATTAAAATAACCTGAATTTCCATTATATTAATTATATTAAACAAATTATATTCGCTTAAATTTATTATAAAACCGAGTATGCTGGAAGTGTTACCCAATTTTATTAACATTTCGTATGGTATTTGCTCTCACAAAGTTTTAACAAGCAAGGTTACGGAAGACAAGTTCGAACACGATCTTCATGTTTAGGACGGATGAAAGGAAATAGTGTACTAAACAAACAAAACTCTTTGAGAAAAATAATATTTGACTACGTTAGAAGATTACGGCTATAAGTGTAGCAAGTAATAACATTTTCAGAAAAAGTTTTCGGTTAATTAGTGATGTTGAACTTGTCCGTAAATAGCGGCGCATTGGTCGCACAAGAAAAGTGGCGTAAGTGGTCGATACTTGTACAGCCTATCTGTACACAAGAAAAATTCATATTTAAATATACAGAATTTTATCTGGTCATCATATTAAACGAACTTAAACTTAAAATTGTATTCTGTTTTATTTTCGAATTCTAGTCTGAGGACATTGTTGGCGACAATGAGATTACAGTACCAAGCCCAATATTGAAAAAAAAAAAAAAAAATATCAGAGCTAATGAAGTCCCTTATCGCATTATGGCTGACTATGACGTCTTTGCACGAAAACACTTAAATCCGCCAATATACAAGTTTCACCCTTAGACATAAAAAGAAATTAGTCATCCCCAGATTCGGCGTGTCGGTCGGAGAACTTCCGGGACGCTCGTAAACGCTGTATACACAAGCGCATGCATGCAGCGAATGCACACTGCAACGGGCGCTTTGTCTCTAAACGTAATGGTCACAATCATAAGTATCTGGAAAGAGAACACAATATAGAGTAGCAGTAGCCTAGTGGTTTAGAAGCATTGGTCTTTTGCGTAAGTTCTTGGGTGCAACTCCCACACATTTATTATTATTATTATTATTATTATTATTATTATTGATGGTTTTATAAGTATATATGTAGAAGATCATATTGCCTTATTATCATAATATATTTTAACTATCATTTGAGTTTTATGGCATTACTTATGCACACACAAAAACGTAATCACAAACTAACGTATTCTTTACAAATAACTAAATAAATACATGAACAGAAGTACTTACCTTCTAAAGTGAAATTACACAGAAATAAACACAAATTAATATCCTTTGTATGAACTCTCAGCAGTGTAATGCCCTCAATCTTCAAGTCATAGATGATATCAGATTTCTGCAGCAGTGTGGACGAGAGGCTACAACATTCTAGGCCTCTTAAATTTGTGTCCATAAGCCATTTTTTTCCTGCTGTCGTGTGCATGAATGCGTGTGCAGCATGTTACATTTAGAACAATTACTGAAGGAAATGTTATGATATTCACTACAGTATATATATATATATATATATATATATATATATATATTAACGTTAAAACTTGCTGTATGGGAAACAGTATTACGAAACTAATTTGTCATAAGGTTTATTATATAAAATGTAAGACATGTCTGGAGGAGAACCTGCGCTCTTAACCACGGCATCACTGCACACTCTGCCACAGAGCTAACGGAACACACGCTAGACAGCATCTTTAGTGCATGTAATATAACACAAATGCTGCAATGGCTACACAGGTTTGCTGGATACCTTGTGAACCGCGCGCTATCTACAATAGAACTTCGAACAATTCAATAAAATTTTTATGTCATAAGGTGTGCCTATTTTCTAAAATGTCTCATATTGAACTTATATTTAAAAACAAAAGGAATGTTTGTAACATATGTTAGTAGTATGCGCTAATTATATCAGCTGTTGTTAGGTTTTAGCGGGGAAACTTGATTGCAAAATGGACTATTCAAATGCTAGTTGTGCTGAAAATTTTGGTTAGGATTTCAGATATAAGTATTAATTTTTCCACATATATGAGAAAAGTGCAGAAAGACAACTGGGAGAAGATAAAATAGAAAAGAAAAGGCAACTTGTTAGAAAAAAAAAGCTACAGCAGTGCTACTTTAAGTTGCAACTGCCAAAATAATCATTCTAGGTCGCACGTAGCTTATAGTAACAAGCTGAGAGTCCCAAAATCATAGTCAAGAAAGGAGATTGACTACCATGAATCCATCCAACAGTGTCCCCCTATGAATCCAAAAGTAGGTGAGCTTTATGGAACAGAGAGAAGTTAGGCTAGTTCAGTAATTTGCTACCATGTGTTGAAGATGTAATGGACAAGGTGAGAAGCTCCTAGTGAGGAAACAAAATGTTGTGCTGCAGTCTGATAGACTCCATAGATTGATACCGCCACGGGTGGCCGAGGTCGTTAAGACGCGGACTCGTGAGCGGGAGGTGTAGGTTCGAATACCGCCAGGATCGTCCTTCCTGAGTTTTTTTCCAGGTTTTCCTCAGGCCTCATAAATGGCAAATGCCGGAGAGGTACCCGAAACTTAGGCCGGTAACGTTTCCATCCTTAAAAAAAAATCCGTTCCCAATATATCATTTCATCTCATGCATCATCAGTGTCCATCGCCTGTGGTGCCTCTGTAGCAAAAACGGGCGTTAAACACCATTCATTCATTCCATAGATTGAGAATCTGTGAACATGTATTAAGAATAAGAACTTTTAAAGATTTCAATGTACTATTTCTTGTAATTGTTTCAGTTTTGTACAATAAAGCAGTTTTGATGATCACAGATGAATTTCCAACGTTCCAAAGTTAATTAAATCCAGGATACTGTCTAATATATTTTCCCTTGTTACGTAAAAATGCACAACCAGAACATTTCAGAGTCAAACATGAAATAAACAGATACTGCTACTTTTGGATCAATTATTATATTTTTATAAAATTATACCTACAACTCACTACAATTTTTTTGCTTATTCTTAAAGTTAAGTAAAATGGACTTAGGTAATTATGCAATATAACGACTCAAATAATAACTCTAAAGCTCCAAACAATAAGCAAAACACAAAATCCTGTAGAATTGTACTTCACAATTAAATTACACAATATAAGAAAAACAAAAGATGAGAGTATTTTCCCTTGTGAACTGATTTCTGTCTCGCTCTGTATATGTTACCGTACCATCTTATTAATTATCATTCTTTCACACAATTCTAAGACTTTAGGATTGCTATGGTAAGTGATGAAACTGTTCTTTAACATATTTGTGTTCTCTTTGTTTGGGATTCTCATATATCGTATACCTACATAGCGACCGCACTCAACGTTGCATAATTTGAGTTCCGTCACTGAGTTGTACCTAGAAGGTGTGTATGAATGTAGAGGCTGTTGTTTTACTAGCATCTCCACCGTTATAATAATTTACCGAGCAGCGTTTCCCAAAAAGTAGCAGGCCTCACTAATCTAAAACCATTTTTTGTTGCTTCCTTCTTTCGCAAATCGAGATTCATGGACGTTTTCGTGTTATTTTCCTCTTCGTTCCTTTCATATCTTTATATTCCTTTTGCCTTCTTCCTCAGGTTCGCCGTGCGCTGAAAAGTCGACTTGCTGGATTCGATTCAATATCTCGAGCCAAATGGAGAGGTCGATATATCTCGCAGCTTAACATGCTATATAATAATAGATCTAGATTCATGTAAAAAGGTCTGGCCTCCTGTATGGCGAATAAAAAGGGTTTCCTTTTTACATTTCCTCCCTCCCTCCCACCTTCGCTCCCCTCCACTTCCTTGTTCAGGAATTCCTCCTTCCCTCCCCCCTTCGCCGCACTTCAGCCACGTAACCACCTTCTTCGCGAACTACTTTTTGATTCCGGACCAAGAAAACAAAATCCGTCTTTATAACTTGGGACATTTATCTCACGTTACCATGCACTGTGTCACTTATCATAAACAAAAATGGAATTTATCTCTTGTATCACGTTATAAATTGGATTGGAACTCTTGCTCCCTTTAGGGCCGTTCGCGGTATAAGGTTGACTTTTAAATTTAGAAGACAGAGATGTTTCTCAGCTTTGGTATGTAGATATGTACAAAAATTCATTAATTTAATTGAGTATGTTATTAAAAGTTTAAATAATTCACTTTGTTATATGTATAACGTAACTTACTAAACTATTATATAAATGCATATGCTAAATGTTCCTGCAGATTGTGCCTGTTCACCAGATCGGCTCACTTCTCAGTTCGTTCTAGACAGCAGCTTATTCTTCTAGCACAGCTGTTAAATACTTATATAGAAAACCCTTAAGGGCATGCCATTTTTTATGCTGACAGAAAGTGTATGTAGTATTATAGCAATAAACTAAAACGTATATTGGGGCAGTTACAAAAGTAAGAATAAAGATGTTCTATTTTCATTTTATTTCTATTTCTATTTTCATACATGTTATACGCTCACCGTGTTTCTTTGTATTAGCGGGCCTAGAACCAGCGAAAATATATTTTCAGAAGGAATTTTAGGGATAGTAATTAGTGAAATTGAGCGGATATTTGGGACCTACATTGAGATTATAAAGCGTAAAATGAGAATAAAGAAGTATTGGCTGGGTATTATTAATAGGAACCAAACTTTATTTAGGGCATTGTACTACCATAAACAGCTAGGCGTGGGAGGAAGCATGATATGGGCATTCAAATTAAGAAAGGAACTGGAAACTCCATTTGGAGGCAAGTCGAGGGAACAGAACAGAAATAGCGCGAGTAGGAAGGTTAAGAACCTCTTGAAGGATATGGATAGGTAGCAGACAATTGCGCAATGCAGATGCAGTGCTGGAAGTACAGTTGGGGCTAAAATCAGAATGGGAGATGGAGCAGTACAACAAAACAGAAATCAAACTTAACTAAATGGGTACTCGCGCGGCTCAGACAAGAGACATGCATGATTAAGATGACCGGAGAATATACTCCATCTGCGATGAGGGAAAATCATGGATACATATACTAGCTGAGTATAAAGGTGCGGAAAAATGCAGGGATAAAATATCTAACACACTCCTTCACGAGATCGAACAGAGGAAGATGGCCACGTTGGTCTCTGCTAGCAGCCAAGGAAAGAGAGGAGAGGCTAGGTAAATTTAACTAATATGAAATGGATAATAACTGAGGAGGGGGCAGAGGCAATAGCTGTGTATGTGTAATTCTTAACGCGACTTATGATACAATAATGTAAACATAATAACAAGACTGGAAATAAGTCCCAAGCAGCTCTTTTGGCAAAGGAAATCAACCAAATGGAGAAACCAAGACAATTTTTGAAGCCGTAACTGCACAACAGGCTTAAATCTTAACTATGATCGTAAAATGTGGACGAGCTGAATCAAATGTAGGTACATCTTAAGACAAAAAGTGGTTGACTGTTGAAGGATGAATTTAATTATCTAAGTTCACTTCAGCGCAGCGTCTTGTTCACACTAGAATACTACCAGACAATAAGCCGAAGTTATATTACATGCATTTGCAAGAAAAAATGTGTAGATGAAGTTATCTTGGCAGTATCACACACCGCCACGGATGGCCGAGGTCGTTAAGGTGAGGACTCGTGAGCGAGAGGTCTTGAGATTCGATTCCCGCCAGGACCGCCTTCCCTGACTGAGGTTTTTTTTCCAGGTTTACCTCAGAGCTTATAAATTGCAAATGGCGGGAAGGTACCCTAAATTTAGGCCTGAAACGTTTCCTTCCTTTAAAAAAAATCCATTCCTAATTTACCATTTCACCTCATGTATCACCAGTGCAGTACCTCAGCGATAAGCTTTATTAAAAAAAAGCAGTATCTCGCAGACCAGGAATTAATGTATCGTATGTTCGATCCCCAACTAGTACCTTTACTTCTTTTTTAATTGTTTCCTTTTACGAATATGTAAATTCCAATTATATTGCAATTTTATTTTCCCCATTTTCATTATTCCTCAAGGCATTTTAGACACTACAGATTTTTGGCATACCGCAGCGACCGCTTTATTCTCTAACTCCATCTTGCGACAACTCTGATAGAGTGCGCAAGAGGGCAAGTGATCAGCATAGCACATCCCGCCAGTCGCCATCTGAGGTCCGCCATCTCTCTATCAGCTTCCAATTCTGTCGGTCCTGGTGGTGTAACGGTAACCATAATGGCCTCCTAAAACCAAGATCGCCGATTCAATCCCGGCTAGAACAGATGGATTTTAGGGTGTAAAAACTCTTAAGTATTATTTCCTTCGGAAGGGAAGTAAAGCCGTGGGTCCCGTGTCATACATTTACGTCATTTAAAAGAACCTCAAGTCTGAAAGAAGAGGCTTCTGAGCAACATTTGTCGTCAGTTGACGCCCTGAATTGAATGGGACGCTGACGGCCTGAGATGTTAAATAGCGTCCGTAAATAAACCAAATAAAGTTGCAGATCTCTCTAACTTAGAACATTTCAAAATAGATACCACGGATTGAGCGTGGGATCTCCCGAGCAGCAATCAGCAATGATAACCACTAGACCAAGATGACTGCCTTTTGCCCCTGTTATAATTGGAGATCAGGTAAGAAATGCATGACGCATATGATATCACTAGAAACGTAGTGAAGCAAAACAAATACGCTCTACTTTGAATCCAGCTTTATCGAGAGCCATGACGTAACCCGAGGCTGGGCTAACTCTAAGAGCGGACCACTTTTTCTCTCTAATAAGCTGGCTTTACCTGCGAGATTTTTTGTTTATATGGTTTATTTACGAACGCTCTTTAACATCTCAGTTCATCAGCGACCCATTCAATTCAGGGCGTGAAACGGCGAAAAATTTTCCTTAGAGCCCTCTTTTTTAGGCATCAAGTTCTTTTTCGTGCCGTAAATGAACGACATTGAACCTACAGCTTTACTTCCCTTCCGAAGGAAGCCATACTTAGGACTTTTACGTCCGAAAAAATCCATCTTGGTCGGGATCGCACCCGTTATATTTCTTTAGGAGGCAAGTATGGTTACCAGTACTCTACCAGGACCGACTACCTACGAGAAGAAAGCAACTAATTTTTATAGAACGTTTAAACAAATTTCGGAAAATCACAGTAAAATTTCGCTGTTGTGTTTAATGTGTTCAAGAATGCAAAAATTTCACACTTATTCTGCAACCGTTTAAACACATTTAACTTTGATTAATTAAAGCTTTAATTAAAAACAGAGATGTAAACGAATTTTGATGCTACAAAGGTAAGCATTTTCACTTGTTAACGGTAGCCCTTTCTGGGTCTTCACGGACTACATGATCCATTTGAATTTATTTTCACTTAGCACCGATAGATATCAGAATGGGAATTAGTCAGTCAATCTCTTCAAGTGGCTCTAATGTGATACTGGTACGTGAAATGGCTAAGGAACATTTTTTCCACACATAAAGTTCTTTAACTACGACACGGACCCACGGCCCAAAAAACTTCCACATCGGCCGGTTTGAGCTCGAGAACCTTGAGTTCAGAGGAGAGCAATTTTGATGGGCTATTATTTAAGAATACCTCAGAAATATATAAGAACGAATAACAAACGTTTCTTGTAATTGTAATATTATTTTAATTTTTAGTAATTTGTAAAACAATTTTTTATTCCTGTGAAGGGTTTTATTATTGGACTGTATGTTAACATAGATGTTATAATGTAGGTAAATTTAATTCCTCGACACCGTAAAGAATAAAGTATTACTCGTTCTAATTAAAGTGGTGTGCAGTCATTTTCCGTGTTTTTGTTTGTGAAAAAAAAATTGTTGCAAATAAAACCACACGGTGAGTCACTAATTGCTTTCGAGGGAACGTAAATCAGAAACTGTGCATCATGATTCTGTTTCCGAAATCATTGCCGCATGTGGGATATTTAACAACAAAACGTCAGGTGGCCATTTTCTGTTTACAAGCGAAACAAAAAATGGAAGGGGAACATCGTTTTGAAAACAGTCAGCACCTGTTTAATTTCATATTGAATGTCAGGCCACACAAACGCACACACTCATAGATAGATGCGTTGTCATATCTCAACCCTTTACCATGCTGTAACGCGATTAAACAATTGATTTAAGGACCGTGGCCTTCCAACCAACAAGCCATCCGCCCGGTCATCCGTCCGTCTGTCCATCCATCCATCTATCCAATTTCACATAATTCTCCAAAATGACATAAATCAAGATAGGGTAATAACTGGTATTGGGTTATGCGGCGAAGCGAGGGCATTTGGAGGTAGGGGGTTCCCTCTATTGTGAAAATGTCACCATAGCCCCCTCGCCCTGCCCAGTAGCATGATTGATACAATTTTATTATTTATTGCGCACGTGATATAGCATGATAGGTTACGCATTTCCGATCCCCACATCTCTTATTTTCTTTTCGCTCTGCTCTGTCACGCAGCTTGCCAGTATCTTCCGTGAGACGTGAAGTTTTCCATGTAATATTAAAATTATCTCTGCAGAAGAAATGCGCATGTTTATTAGAGATCAAAAACATTTCTGAGCGAATTGAAAATAACATGTAATGAATGCATATTTAACTTTGACCTACTGCAGCTTCCGCTGCGTTCGTTACCTCCGTCTTTCGACATCATTGGTAGAGTGCAGTATTGCAGAATAACATGATCAGCATGACGCATCCTGCCGCTCTCCATCACGCGGCGTCTTTATTCAGAGATCCTTTGCTCTCTATCAGGTAGCTTCCCAAATGTCTCACGAGGGTGACAGAACCCTGATCTATACCTCCCTTAAAAATGTCTAAGAACGAGTAGGTACGGAGGGCTAGTCAGCACACTAATTGCTAGACCAAGGAGGCAGTCATAATAATCCATGTATAATATAACTTTTTTTTTTTAATTCTGGGAATCATCCTTGAAAAATATTAAACTTAACCGGACTCATAATCAAAGTTATTACACCATAATAAAAAGTAACAAAATAAATTATTCTATTCTCAAATGTTATTAAACTGTTCATATATACCAAACTAATGTAACGGGTTGATCCATTATCCATCAACACTCCGGGATTACATTTTCCACTCACGTGTAGTACTTTCCTTTTTAATGCCTGCGATTTAAGCAACATATTCGTCGTTATAAAACTAACTTCAATATCGAAGGAAGGCAGTTAAAGACTGTGCACCAATAATAGGAAAATGTGCATGTTTCCTTTTGTTTAGTTACGTAAATGATTTTATATATGTAACAAAATGTATTTTAAAATGAGGCAGAGAATCTAGTTCTGAATTTGCATAAAATTATTTTCGGCTATAATTTCGATAAGAAAAAATAAAAGAACTATTATGGTTATTTTATTAATAGTAATAGCACTAATTAAAATTCGTATTTCCGTTTCACACAGCATTATTACGTTTCAGTAAGAAAAGAACAAAGAGAGTTGAGTGTGCACATTGCACATGACGGTTGAATGGAAGAAACGAATAATATGTGTATCGATAAGAATAGATAATGTGCTCATTATTGAATCAAGAGGAATATTAAAACTATTAGAAGGAAATCAAATTTGTATTGCATTTCCACACTATAGTATACATTTTTGCGTGCCCACCCTTGCTCCTTTGGGAGACTTCGCGATCCACCAAACGCTCCCTCAGGACCTACCAGTGGGTTGGGACCTGTAGGTTGAGAAACTCTGTAATAACATATAATTATGTAACTCTGTAATAACATATGACATATAATTTTAATGTAACAACCGAAAAACACTGTTGCATTGGGCTTCAAACTTATAACCAACTTAGCTAATGTGTCCTCCTCTAACCTTGAACCTCTCTCATCTGATATACATTTTGGAGACCTCCCTAAGGTGTCTCTACAATGAGAGGCTAATTCCATAAGAGGGGACTCTTAAAGTTACGAGTACTTTTGACCCAGGCTTCTAGATTAACTACCGTCTCTAGTGTGATCCATATATATATATACTATTAATAGAGTAATAAAAACTTCTAAAAAGCATAAAAACTCATAAAAAACACTCAGAGTGCAATATAAAAAGGTTCACATAAAATTTCACACTAAATACCGTAAAATTGAACACTAAAATCACACTAATTTCGAGCTTGGCTCATTTTCATCACGTGACCAAGAGCCAAGCTCGAAATTAGTGTGATTTTAGTGTTCAATTTTACTGTTTTTAGTGTGAAATTTTATGTGAACCTTTTTATATTGCACTCTGAGTGTTTTTATGAGTATATATATCAACTAGTCGTATGTAGGATATAAATTGGAAAGGAATAATCAGACTTGAAAAATTATGGTTACGGCCGAATATAAATTAACCCCTATATAGTTGGTGGTTAAACTAGAAGTCTGGATGAAAAATACTCGTAGTATTATGAGGCGCCTATTAAGGAACAAATCTCTCATTAAAACATCTTAAGAGAGGTTTCCGGGATATACAGAATCATATAAAAGAAGTTTATAGTTCACTTGCCCTTACAAACAGAAATCCTTGGCGGGATTCATGCCTCCTTTCACGAATGGCAACAAATAGAGCCGAACCCAAGTAGTAGGCAATAAATGCAGGTGAACAGAACAGTCTTAACGCACGGAAGCTAGCACACGTACGCCAAAAATGAATTTTTAGGGATAAATTTAATACTTAATCACATTCACGTATACACGAAATCAAATGGTAAACTGTAATGTAGTACTGAAGCACGTAAAGGAAATAATAATGAAACAGGAAAAGGCATAAACTTTTAACGCCAAACTTTGGATATATAATTTTTTAACCTAACCTAAATTGGCAACTGGTGCAAAGAAAACAATGACGTGCAACTTAGGTAATCCTGAAGCAACAGCACAATTTACTTTATTTGAACACTTAGAACCAGTATATGAAATAAAATAAAATTGCAACCTATGAGTTATCCTTCCTAATAAGTAGCATTAAAATGTAATATTTATTAATAAAGTAGACAAAATGTGAAGATTAAAAAAAGAAAAGATAAAGAAAAAATTGCTCTTTAGGAGATTGAACCCACTTTATGTTATTAGCCCAACGCTCTAACCAACTGAGCTATCAGGTGAACAAGGACACAGTCGTAACTATCCTTCTACACATGTTGAAGTCACACTAACTGAAATTGGGCTCGGCTTTCTCCGTTGCCGTTTGTTAAAGGAGGCATGACTCCCAGCAGAGACTCGTCTGTTTGTAGGGTTAACTCCTAGTTTCGTGCTTGGAAAAGGATACGGTAACTAGTTGGTTACAGCGTAGCACGAAAGGCTAAAAATTCTTGGTTCAAATCGCCATGTGGTGGGTCTAAAGTTTTATTATTATTATTATTGTTATTATTATTATTATTATTATTATTATTATTATTATTGTTATCATTTTGTAATAGTTTAAGCTCCGAAAGAAAAAAAACGAAATTAATAAATAAAAATGAGTGAGAAACTAACTTTTCTAACTAATTAACTTACAAAAGTATAGGTGAGACCAGAAAATGACGACTGTAAGCCTAGAAGTTACGTGCCAAACTAGCGTGGTTATCTACATTGATAATCTCACGTAGGGCAAACAACGAATTCTAAACCTATGGAGAGGGAGGGTGAAGAACCTTAAATAAGCTGCAGCAACGAATTTCTTTTACACGTCTAAAGGTCATGATGCTCGCTTAGAGGTGTACACACCGCCAAGTCAACCAAAAATAACTTGGAGAGATCAATGCGCGTGAAAGTGCACACGTCACAAGACATATCGTGATGATAACACAGCGGCACAACTGGCGCCTACTAAAGAGGTGCCGGAAATATTTAATATTGCACGACATCCCGAAATTTTATTTTCAGAATTAAAAAGTTTTACACAATGGAGAGTTGAAGCTCTTTATTCTTTTTAAGAATTGTTTCTGGAGAATAAAATGATTCTATCACCTTCCTACATTTAAACTAAGACTAGGATTCAGCTTGTAAACAGCGGAAAGCGCGCGTCCACCTAATTTGTTTGGTTTTAATTAGATAAATTCATGTTGTAGCTGATGAGAGTAATATGTAATGCTTTTCCGAGAGCTGCCTTCTGGCAGCACAGCACGAAACAGCATTTTAAATTATTGTGTTCAACAAATAACAGCTAATCACCATAAATATATCATGCTAATCCAAAATCATTACTCAGATGTATGTGTCACATTTTCTGATTGAAGTTATTAATATATTCACGGCGCCCATAAGTCCTGACAGGCTGTAAATAAATACCTACCACCATGCCCTGCTGATTATTATTACGTTCACAATGTAGTTGGACATATGAAACGAAGCACCAGTGGGATTTGTTTACGTTGATTGCAGTTTGTAACCTCACAAAAGTGATTGATGGAGTGAGATGAGCTCTAATTTCCTAACTAGTACTGTCAGTTTATAGCTTTATTTAAAAATTCCTGGCTTAAAGATTCTTCTTATTAGCAAATATATCATCCATTCATGTACCAGGAAAAATTATATTGTAAGAAAAAATGTTGAAAATGTTTAGATAATTTATATGACATAACAAATATTTTTCTCAAGATTTGCAGTCGATTTAAAGTACTTTTTTTTTTTGTAGAAGTGTTGTATTTTTGCAGCAGAATGTGATAACCCATAAATGCATCTGTGCTCTAACTGCATTAAAGGGACACGGGCCAGATTTTCGAGTCTCTCTTGGATGGAATCATCGGAATGCATTGGTTTCTATCGCATACCGGTTCCTAAGACTGTTATATAGTGGATAGCAAATTTCCTTAGATACTACAGAAACCAGTGTACAGAGTTGAGAGATACTGGAAGTAGAACCAGATGGCTCTGCATAATAAGTACTTGCCTGTTTCCCCTGCTAGGACCAAGGGGTAATTTGATGTACTGGCCTATAGAGGGAAACCTATTTGGTGTTTCGTTAATGTAGTGGCGGAATTTTTTTTTTTTTTTTTTGTTTTTGTTTGGCGCTACTTAACTGTCTTAGCTCATAAAATGGTTACAGTAAAGAGTGATTATAGGTAATGGCTAGTTAATTTTTCGAACTTCACTTGAACTAAAAGGTAATCAAAATAAAAATGAAGTGCGAGGGTTGTCGGAAAGTAATGCCTCCTATGATTAAACTATAACAGATGCAGAGAACAGAATCATATCGTTAAATAGATCAGAATTTCAGTCAGGTACGTACAGTTTTTTTTCCACATAGTCACCACTATTCATTATGACTTTTTTGTCAGCGATGAATAAGAGCCTGTAGGTAAAAATCAGGGACTCTCTTTTCGGATTTCGGCTTTTAGTGGTGCCCCATGTCTTGTCCTCGGTGACAATCTGTCTGTGAAATTGTCACTTTCAGCCTCAGACTGGTGCAGCAGGCCCTGAACACTTCCATTCAAAGCATAATCTTTGCCAATGTTAAGCATGGCACTAACTAGCATTCGCATTCGGGAGGTTTCAGGTTCAATCTCCTGGAACCGCCCATCCTGACTGGATTTTTTTCGTCGTTTTCCCTTGTCGTTTAGGCGAATCCTGAAATGGATCGTTCCTTTCCACGAATTTACTGCTCGAGCTCATCTCATTCCATTCCGATGGTTCTGTTATAGTATCAAAAGGGAGCTGGTGCTGTGTGCGATGTGACGGTAGCTGCACTTTGAAACGTTTTCTTTCCGGCGTCTGAATTCCTCGGAGCGAGCATTGGGGTGTTCAATTTGGAAACATTTTTAGGACTTCTATGTTTATGCCTCACCGCCCCTGCATTCTGCTCGTCCAGTTCCCCTGTGAGATGCCTCTATTGATGGCTTAGACTCAGCCCAGGAGCAAGACTGAACACGAAAATACCCTCATCTATCCCTATAAACCTATCCAATCCAACCATAGTGCTAAAAATAGAGATCTGTTATATTTTTTTAAGTTCAACTTTGAAATAGTCCATTGCTAAGCTTAAGACAACTCCCTTTAGACTTTTTTTGACTTGCAGTTTGAATCTTTAAACACATTAGAATCTGCACTTTTGTCCACAAGCACCAAACAAGCTTGCTGCAGTAAAATAAATTAACAAAATGTAATCATTCAAAATATAATATTATAATATTTTCCTTTTTAACGTCGCTTTTAAAAGTTGCGGTAACATTACACGTATTCCTTAACAAGCTACCGCAAATGAGTAATCTTATCTTTGAATTTTCCGCTTTTGCCCGGGTACACTGTTGTATATTACGTGACTGTTACGTCGACTAATTTATTTATACGGGCTGTATAGTGTTCATCAATTTCTTCCTTCCTGTCAGAACGCAAACTCGGGATGAATGTAACGCTGTCTCTCCCTGCGTTACGCCCTGCTGTTGCTAAGTAGACGGACTCGTCAAGGAGCGTGAGTCACGCCAGCTCACTGCTTGGTCACGTTATTTAACGTCCATCTTCAGTGCACGTAATAAACGTCTGCTCCATCTTCTGCAGCTTTTTCTTCAATAGTAGGGCATAAGTACAATGAACTGATTGAAAGATTATTTGTTTATTTACTCCTAGAGATGAAAACAGACAAAATCTCTAATTATAATGAACTACCAGACCGGCCCCATGATTCTAGTGATCAGAGCTCCAGACTTCTATTCCTGGGGTTCCAGCTCGATTGGGGATGATAGAATAGCCCCTATGGCGGCCATGGTCGGGTTAGTTTAGGCATACATAGGTGCACCATAACTATATCACCTTCATCGTTATGTCCATTGATACAACAAAGCGGCGTTCTATGGGTGTCCCGGCCTCAGAAGTCCACTACAATACAGCCACGCCACGCCAGGGAGGGATGCTCACATGTTCATGAAATCAAGAGACTGGCATTAGAAAAACAAAAACAAAACAAACAAAAACACACAGATGTACCAAGCTGGAACCAAGAACTAGAGGATAAACCGAGCTAATATGCTCAGTCTCGACTATTTATGAGCATGTAATAATAATAATAATAATAATAATAATAATAATAATAATAATAATCCCAAATGTCCCTAAGAAGCACAAACACCTCCTAGAAGAGGGTAGCTCTTATTCGCTAATGCGATGAGCTAATTCACATTAGGGTTGTGTACAGTAGTATTACTCTTTGTTACACTATTGCTCAACATTTCTCTCGTTTCGAAGTTGACGTTCGATGTTTTCCATGTATTCCTACTTCTTGCTATTCTGAATCCTTGTTGATCTGTCTGTGCGGCGTAGAAGTCTTCCCATCTCCGTTTTGGCCTGTCTCTGTGTTGTTTGTCTAAGCGCGTGTCCCACATGGTGGTCTCATACGTTCATCTGTCGTCCTGCATCCTCGCTATGTGGCCTCCGCATTTCCACTTTAGTTTGGCGGCTCTTTCTGTGATGTCTGTTGTTGATGTTATTTGGACTAACGCTTCATTGGAGATTTTGCCCCCAAAGTTGAAATATTTTGTTAGTTTTTGTATTTGTTTTCAACTTTTCAGTGCGTACATATTTTCCGGAATCCTTAAATCACAGTTGCTTTTATTTTTATCATCCATTCTCGCCTCTCTTACTTACACTTTTTAAAGTGCCAACAGGTCCTATTTCTCCTCCCCTCAATTATATTTGTACATTATCTTTGACAAATTTATTTCTCTCTTCCTTTTAGGGTGGACTTATGAATTGTAATTGATTTTCAATAAAATAAACACAAAACTTCACTCCAAAAGTAACAGGTAATATTTATAGAACTTAATGACGAGAGCTATGCAAGAGTTACAAGAGCAAATGCATTAAGTTCAGTGAACGTTTCTTTGCGTGAGTGTTTTATTTGACAATTATTAAACTTTCTCTAAAAGAACATCAAGCAATCAACAGAAGTATGCCGAAAAAGGTGAAAAAATATGCGAGTATTCTTTGCAAAATTGTCTTGTTATTTATAGATGAAGAAGTAGACAATCAGTTATCAGAAGGGTTATCAGTAACAAATTGTTTTATTTTACTCTCACTATAATAGCAAAGATTTAAAAACAACGGAGTGTTGCTACCTGTGAATCCTACCAGATAGTGTAACCAGTTTCCTGGGACCAGGGGTGTTTTATTCTTAGTCGTCGTACTCAACATGAAAGTCAATAGAGAAATTTATAAAGAATTTCTAAGAAATTATTTGTTGTATGTAACCACAAAAAAGCTAACAGAATTGGTTTGAAATTTACTTGAACTATTCATCGAACTTTGCTTCTAATGCCTGCTATTGTTTTATAGATTGAAATTCATTCTATATAGATGATAGTTTTCGTAAAGTAGGTGTCTGGGGTCTGCTGTTTAGCAGTATTAAAATATCTGTCTAAAGATTCTTACAAAAACGTTGTGAAAATTACATAGGGAGGGCTTCTGTTTTTTTTTCTTCTTTCTTTTCAATTTCAAAACAGTTTTAGAGTATTAGAATCTTTTGGGCTTTACCTTTTATTTCTATTTACAATATTTTAATAAAATATATTATCAAATAAATTTTGAAACCGTCATAATGATTTGGTGTACTGAAAAAAAGACGTTTTCTGAGTAAAAATATAACGCCTTGTTTACAATAGCAATTGAAATAGAGATTGAATTTAAACAACATGAATGTTAATTAACAATCATAGCTTTTTATAACAGTGTGCTTAATACTTGGTAAAAAAAAACTTGATCATTTGGTGTATACAGCATGTGTAATTTTCTTGTGTAATAATCACGTGGTATGAGTGCAATAACTGTAGTACATTACAAATCCTTTGTTTATGTGACGCTCTATAACTGAAAAAAATTAGAGAACAGTATCAGTAGTTAAATATGTAGTAGGGGACTTGACCATGCTGGTACGATTTTATTTTACTTCAGATTTCCATAGCTTCAACATATGTATAAAATTAGCTGCTATGCCGATTCAGTTCCTCCTCCAGTCTGTTTCACTAGTTTCAGAGAAGTCCAAAAACGTGTTAGTGGGAAGCGCTGGGAAAGTGAAAACTTTCTCATTCTGTGTACCATCATGCACCTTCAGTCCAGCATCTCTAAGAACTCATAGGCAGTTTTTCATTTATATGTGGAATGGGCATCAACTTTTCCAGCTGGCATCTCAATGAATTTCTGCCAAAAATCTGGTCGGTGTTACAACACCTGTTGAGAACGTAAGGGTGTTTGTTACCTCTTCATTTCACAGCACTCCTGAAACAGCTTTGATGGCGACACTTGAAGTTGATAGCCTCATTCCGTGACCAGTTTACACCGCCAGGGGACGGTAAACACCGCAATTATACAATCAACATCAACATCAACATTCTCTAGGGAACAAGAGTTGTTAACCGCAACGAAACGAAGATGTGAAAATTTAAACCTCTGCCTAATTTACTGACCAAGTGTTATCAACGCTTCATTGTTAACGGATGAGGAAATTCAGTAGAGCTAAAGCATTTAAAATGTAAACGTCGCTAAATTCAAAAACCGATTAACTAACAGTAGTGGCATAGAGACTTTTCAGAGATTTGTGCCCATGATTTCTACATCCTTAGATCTTAGAAATCCTTGTTGATAATTCTTGTAGAATTTCAAGGAAAAAGAAATTTTTATGCAAATCATCCATCTAAGATTTTCATGTTATTATCAAACTGTTATTTTTAAATATTCAACTTCATAACTGTCATACATTTCCATTCACAACTCATTAAGTAGTGCATACGCATATGCTTAAATTTATTAAATACAGCGTATTTCTATATGGAACAATTAATCTTCAGCCCGTAGCATAATCTCAAGGCAGTTGCCTATGGTGAGAAGAATTTTCGAATGTCGTTTTGTCTGCTTCAACATTTCGGAAACTTTTTCGGCGAAAGAAATGGACCATGGATAGAAATGTAGAAAGTCAACAGTGTAAGATCTGGGGTGTTTCTGGATAGGATAGGGGTTCTATTTCATTTGATACTATGATGGTTTTAGCTGATGGGATTCTCTTGGCGTTCAATTGCAACTAGTGCCGAACATAAACTTCCCCGAGTTGTTGAGAGTAAAGTTCAGCAGCAATTGAAATTGGAATCAACTCATTTAACAACAACCCTTCACATGATGGTGAGTATTGTTAGAATCTCTGCATATACTCCCAGTGTGAGCTTTCTAGGATCCTGTAAGCCTTTAATGAGCACACATCAGTATGGTGTTTTTTTTTTGGGGGGGGGGTTTCATTCCACTATTTCTCAGTTGCTGTATATGAAAATTTTCCTTACTCTGAAAATAAATATGCCAGATTCAATAATCAACTTCAACAGATTACTAATAGTAGAGGAAATTACAATATGTCCTCCGAAATATATGCTCAAAAACAATATATCCATAACAGGTTTGAATGAAATGAACATTATTCGTGATTGGATGATAGTATTCTGATGAATAAAGCGCAGAAATAATGGTTTCATTTCTGAACACAGTCACCATATGCTTGCATGCACTTTTGTCAACGATGAACAAGTTTATGAAGTTGTCACAGAAGGAAGTTCATTCTCGTTTCCACAACCAGAATACCATGGTGTGTTAAGATGCCTGTCAATTAATACCACATAGCATGTGTTGCGTCCGGCCTTAGAATTCTCAATTACCGTTTTAAAGTTCGAAATGTAAATATGTAGGCATTCTCAGGTTTTCCATGCTCAAGATGATACCATCCATATCCTCAAAAGCTTTCATGACGTTAGTAGGGAATTTGTGTAATATAAAAATTGAGGGATAGGTGCATAATAATATAGTAAATTGCATAAATATATAAAGAAATTAAAAAGTTACTGTTATAGTTACTTCATTACACATTTGCCAACTCGGACCTCCCAAGCAGCATTCATTTCCAATATTACTTAAAAGGCTTAAAAGGCGAACATTTGTGTTTCAGTACGTGTGCTTTTATTCCGATAGTTCTACAATTAATTAAAATTTTATATTTGTAGCAGAAATGATTATTTTGAAATTACAGATTCACTTTTATCAGTCTTAACTAGCTGTAGCTTAAAGAAAATTAAAAAGAGGTCATGTGTAGACATTTTATTAATCCAGAAAACCAACGTGGTTCGATTTCCGATACTTGCTTAGGAATTTTTCATCGGTAGGGTGGTCCGAAACGGGGTCCACCAGCCTCTTGAGCACAATTGGGAAGCTGCCTGACATTCTTCGATCATGAAAACCGCGAGATGGCGGGGTTCCGAAATGCTCATCACACATCCCTTTGCAATACTGCCCTCTATCAATGAAGTTGCAAGACGGAGGTAGAGGATGCAGAGGTCGCCGCGGCTGGCCAAGGCTCATTCAGGACTGGAGTGCCAAACGAGAAGAAGAAGAATAAGAACAAGAGCAAGAAGAGTACGAAGAAGAATTAAAAAATCCGGGTTTTAATATAAAATTTTCTTGTTAAATTGTTTGGTTTGTTTGCATTTATTGGGTGAGTGTTAGTGCCTATAATCCATGGATTAAGTTGGTGTGCCGCATTTCTTCATGTCTTCTTGTCTCATTCTCCTAACTCCGTGACCACTTGTTCAATTGTCTAGTGACTTGACCATGTTGAGCAAAGGGCACATTCTAAGGAGTATTCGTGCGTTTCATTTATTAAAATATTCCCTTTCAAACACGAGTAATGCTCATGCTTTGATCATTGGGGGGCTTGTTTGAATCCAAAAGGCCCATCATGAAGAAAGAAGTTTGATAGATATTCTTGAATGCTTAAAGCCGCATCCCAAGCAAGGATTTGGAGATATATACGTATGAACTACATCTAAGTGAAGCGAAAGTAGTTGGTGAATTTTGTTCTGACGTTTGCTGAATCGATCTTAGCCATTCAAAAATATGTTGTGGCTTGTTTTATCCCTAACTAACCTACACTACGTAATCAGTGCTCCTTTTGAAGAAGGGCAAGACAGAGAGAGTAACGGCAGCTGGTTCCGAATTGCAGCCAGCCCCTCTCTACCTGCTCGGCAAACTTTATTCCTGTCAATAATCCTACATCATGCATAATAAACAGGCTGCAGGCAGGCACAAGGAAATGGAAGGTATTTCATGAAACATAGATCGCGTCACTTTGAACTACTGAAGGCTCACTCCCTGTTTCCCTCCTCTCTCCCTCTCTCTCTTTGCCCCACTACTTTGCAGAGAATGCCAACCTAACGTAAAGGGGAAAATTGCGCTTTAACGGAGCCATGAGTGCCTATTGCAGTGTATTCTCCCTCTTGGAAAGTTGTACATCATTGACATAATCGGAAAACACCGTGTTTCTCATTCGTTTTTATTGTTATTTAAGCTCACAGTTCATAATCTTCAAAATAAATAAATAAAACATAATGAAAAATTATGAAAAAAACTCTGAAAAACACAAAAAATTGCGGATAATTAACCTTTTACAGTGTTTTTAAAAATAAAAGGAACTGCATTCTGATGAATGAACAGCTTGTGAGAAAACCAACCATTTATCCTTAAAAACAAACTATAAAAATATAGCTGATGATAGTTTACATTATTAGTAAACAATTAATAAGACCTGGCTTTCAATATGCTCCTCCATTCATTCCCAATCCGCGGGCCACTACGGAAATCTCATCATAAACACGTTGACCTACTTCTGTTTTTCTTGCTCGTTAGTTCATATATTACGCAGAATTATTCGTTCTGTTTCAATTTCAACTGTAGAACTTGCTCCAGGGTGTCCTGTATGCTTTCTTTGCATTTCTATATTAGAAATATTTGTAAATAACAATTTATCTTCATCTTCCTCCCCAGCGAACCTCCCCCACTAAAGTCTATGGTAAAGGAAAGTAATGTAGACCGCAAAATTAATTTAGGCAATTTCAAGGCTCAGATTTTGTTGTTTACCCCAATATCTGGAATCAGTCACCATTATTCATTATTTAAAAAATAAAAATCTACGAATATACTTTTTGGGAAGGACAAAGTCAGTTCTGTTGATCTAATGGTAACCAAACTTTAGTCATAGACCCAAAGTCGGGGTCTATGAATATTTTAGGGCAAGTATTGCTTCCTTCAGAAGGGAAGTAAAGCCCTTAATCCCATTTCCTAGATTTACGGCATGTAGAAATCCTCAAACTGGAAAGAAGAGGCCTCTGAGCAAAATTTTTCCCGTCTCACGTCCTGCATTGAATGGACGATGATGACCAAACATATTAAAGAGCGTCCTAAAATAAAATAAATCAAACCTAGAAAGGAGAACGTGTTTCTGAATCATTTGTTTAATTGAAGTTTCCATTATGACTTTTCGACTCGGAACTTCCGCGCTTTTAATAGATAAGACGTTTTCAGTCAATTTTAATAGGATATTCATTATTAAACCATCTAAGGTTTTTGGAAATTAGAGCTAGGATGGATGTACCATATGTTATGGATGTCATAAATAAAATATAATATGAATGAATCCTTGAAAATGTTTTAATTTAGACAAGGGGCCTTTCAAGCGAGCAATTTCAATTTCGAAATGAAATAAGTCAGGAGATCTACGTCATGTTATTAGAGAAGAAGATTTTTATAACATGTTGGTAATTTCTAAAGGTACTTTTGTACAACTTTTTAAACTCTCTGTAATGTTATAAAATAAAAGACAAAACGAGTACAGTTAAGCTTAAAATACATGCTTAATCCATTAAGACTTTAATATAATATCGGTATCATTTTATTGCAAAAGAGATTTTCCTACAATTGTATTCTGGATAATATCCTGTGTATTTGATACGTTAAGCTATCGTCTGTGGCACATTATCTCTATGTCGGAAATCATCCTTGCATCAGATCTAACAGCCTCTCAACTCATACAACTAATTATAGAGGTTCAGTGAATCTATTGACACTGTTTCTCTATTCCTCACCATCGACATTCTGATTGCATGGTAAATGCAATTTCTGTGGGGATTATACCGTGTAGCTGCAATTTTACATAAATATTTCTCATAATAATTCGAATAGGAAATAGATAAGTATTACAGTCAGGAATAATGTTATATCCCCGTGAGTGATTAGGGATTCAAGGGATAACGTTTGTTCACTACAATACTTTTCTTATTAAAAAGTGCTATATTTGCTTTATTTAATAATTTCAGTATAGTGATAACCAAAGCCCGGAACTTAGGCAAAATGTCTTTTCTATCTGAATGGATATGTTTAAGAATCAGATTGGAATAAATTTGGGGTCGGTAGGGACAGTCTTTATTTGACCTTTTTTACTATTTTGACTTCTGTTGCCTATTTTGAGGCCTAAAACCTTTTTAGGCCTGTTTTGGATTGTTATAGGTTTATTTACACAATTTAAAAAGAACATGGAGAATTTGAAAATATGTAATTGAAAAAACAAATGGCATATTCACCTAACAAAAACATCTATTCAAAATATTTTTATTTCTTTTCAAGCAGTTTAAAACTTTCTCCTCAACCCATGCACTTAAGTTCTTTAAATAGCAAAGAAACTTAACGAAAGGAACGCACGGTTACCTTGGATATATGAATACGAGGAAATAGAATGAGAGAAGTATTGTAGTTGTGAATAGTCCTGGCGAATGACCTTGTATCTAACTGCGTGAAACAATTTTAGAAAATTTATGGCGAGGGTAACTTCTCAGCTGCATAAATATAACAAAACAATTGCAAGCGAGAAAGATCAGAATAATACAACTGTGCAATAAACCGTTCCTGCAATGTGTTCAGTACGGAAATAAAAGAGATACTAACGTGATTCCCCTATAAGCACATAAACAGAAAATTAACCGCAGAAACCATTGCGCATTTTTCTCTCAGGAGAATTCTAAATTTCTTTATTTTGTCTTGATCTACATTTCCATGATGTTCTGAAAGGTGAATGTTCTGTTGTAATTGGCACGAGTCCTTCCGAAATATTTTGTTTTAAATATGCTCCAATTACTTTAGTGGAAGTAGAAAATTTTTTTCATGAAGAAAAATGTTCTCACTGACAAGCGGCTATGACAGTTGATACCTTGAAAAAGCATCTTCTTGTTGCTTATAACCAAGAAAAGTAAGCCTAAGTATTTTAATTATGAGATAAATAAATTATTAAGTATCTTAAATAGATGTTTTCATCAATAAAGAGTGATATTACTCTCTGTTTTCACTTTTAATAAATGTCTATTGTAATTATATTATTTCCAATTTGCAGTATTTGAAGTGTCTTTTTGCCTGCCTATTTTAACCAAAATAAATGCCTGACCTTCCGGCTAGTTTAAAATTGTGGCGACCATTTAACTTTTCATTACCAAAATGAAACGCTTAAAAATAAACTTTGAGATGTTCATAGGGAACATGAACATTTTTTAGAGCATAGCACAGTTTAATGCAGCACCAAGTCAGAATGAAGAGCTGTGTTAGCAGTGAACAGTGTATTTACTCCAAGAAGGGCGGAAAAAAAAATACAAAGACCGTTCTTTTACGCAATTGTTTTATTTTATTTTAAGCAACTGAAGAGGTCGGTGAAATATTTGATTTATTTTTCAATTTTAGTTGCTTGGAGTTTTATTTTTTTTGGGGGGGAAGGGTTCCTCTGTTTCATCTATCGTCTCCTACAAGGGTGGCCTCCTGTCCGTTTTGCTAAGTAATATGGATCTTGATATGACTACTGGTGTTTTTTTTAAGTAAATTACTGTTTACACTAATAATAGGGATAAATAATATCATTACTAAAGGAATAAGAATGTTCTACGCCTAGGTTTAGGATACTTCCCCGGCATTTACCGTTAATGAGGACGGTTCAGAGAAATCGAATCCCATATCTTCCATTCACAAATCCGTGAGCATTAAAATATAACTGCCAGTAAGTCATAATACCCATGCTCCTAGATATGCATGTGTTTAAATTATATCGTGCTTATGCGTTAATTCATTTTCCTTCATTCGTTCAGAGTAAAATGCCATAGGTATTTCTGCCCGTGTTCGCAAATAAATATTCAATTTTTAACACTTAATTCAAGTTTATGAAAGATATGTAAGAAAATTAAATGCCTTATTAAAATATTATGCCTTATTATGCACATTTTGTTTGTTTACTATTATATTTCCTAGTAAGTATTACAAATATCAGTTGAGATAAGTCCATATTAAGATGTTCCTTTAAGTGAAAATGTACTCAAATTCTTTAAAATATTTTATCTTTTTTACATTTATTATGAAATACTATCCTCCAGAGTTAAATATTTGGGTCTGCTTATTGACACTCTTAACAGAACTAATTGGCATGTACAGTGAGGTTTTTTGAGTTAAAGGCCGTCTGAGCGCGGCTGCTTACTGGGAAAGTGAAGCCGCAGTAACTGAAAAAATAAAATAAAAAGAAAAGGTTGTCCAACGTGAAATTAGTGTTTTTGTGTTAATATTTATGTTTTTCCTCAAAGTATTAAAAGATAGCATATTTAAAACTAATGATGATTGGTGGTGATGATAATAATAATAATAATAATAATAATAATAACTAATCTGTGTTATAAGAGAACCCTTTATTTGGATACACATAAGTGTCAGTTAATCATACAATCTTTACTTTGAAAAGAAAGCATGGCGAAGCAAAACAGTGAAGGCAGGAGAGTTGAGTAAGTCAGCACTGTTGCAGATTGCTTGGATCTTTTTGGTGTCGAAACGACAACGTATTGCCGTTGTCTCCTCAACGGCAATACGTTGCCTGTGGATATTTCCTGTATTTAATTTATCTTTTCTTCTATTGGATCACGGCAGGTTCGGAACACGTCTCTTGTCATTCAGAGAGTATGCCTTTCGCAATTTTTAACAAGTTGGCGAACAGTTTCTCTACCTGAAATACCATTCTAAAATGTTTTCTCGAGAATCGCCTTACCATTTCTCTACATGAATACGTTTTCGCATATGTATCGTACAACAATTAATTGTTCAATTGATGTAGTGTTTTAGTTTAAATTATAAAATTTTCCTTTTTAGTTTATGTTCTGTTAAATAAGAATAATTCTTATTATTTTATTTTCTTTTATAGTTTTTGATCTGTAAAATTATTATGCATATTAGAAATAACTCAAAAATAAATGATAAACGTTTGGAAATATACGTTCCGATATACGCAACAAAGTGCCGTTGCCGGAATGTTGCATATTTTATTTTATTTATATGTATCGTACATATCCCGTTCAAGACTTTATGTAGTAGCATATAACAATTTTGAACATACTTTTCCACACAATTAAATCACTAGTAAAGCAGGAACACACAACCACTCGCTGGCAAATCCTCTCTCAAATAAACTATAAGCTGCTACTTGCACATACGTTTTAGATCTTGACTGAGTTATCCCAGTACAAAGCCGCAATCTGCCGACAAGCAACTCAATGTACTGTTTTGGATAATGACAATAATGGTTATTATATATCATAATATAACTTTATACTATGTGTGGTTTGTAACTTCTCTTTAACTGATATTGGTAAATTACCAGTTCTCGTTGGCTTCTGTGGCCGGTGTCTATGGCTATTTGACTCTCGTATTGGATGGCATTCCCTGTATAATGGCAATGCTGTTGGAGATCCACGTCTACGGAACTGATTGATTAATGACAAATCACATATCTCCATATCTTGTGCAAGTTCGGGTCATGTCTATATTGCTATTTTTTAAAATATTGGCAATTCTATGACTTTTCTTTAATTCAATGCATTTTCACATCTTTTTAAGCAGAAATGTCTCTCTCAATTTCTTTTCTGCAGGTAATTGTGTTTCATATTTGCAATTTGTTAGTTCAGACGTTCTTGTAGAGGTCCAACTTTTGCGCTGTAACAAACGCAGGGTATCTCATAAAAATTGGATCTATTATTACTTGAAGCTTTTTTGTCTTTCTCCGTTTTAAGTATCTAAATAATAGTGCATTATAAACAATATGACTTTAATCAAACTTTCATTAGATTTTCTTTGCATTTAATTTGTTCGTTGTACCCTATTTATATTTTAAAAACCTCCATAAAAATTAGATGAGTGCCTAGGATTGTTTCTTCGAAGATTTGAGTCAACTCCTCCCATATGTTCCTTCATATTTGGGAAACTTCAATGTGAACTTTTCCAGCATTTTTGAGGTTGAAAACTGTTTTAGAGAAGAAAAATTAGTGTTCTGAATAAAATAAAAAAATCACTTATATGAAATTATTGACATAATTCCTAATCTCTTGTATATTTAATTTAATTTAATGTAGGTGTATTTTTAAAAAGAAATGGTGAAGGCAGATAAATATGAGAAAACTATTCTTTTATTCTTTTTATCCTCTAAAGCAAGTATTTTATATTTTATTTTGTATTGCTAATTATTTAATTTAAATAAAGTTTACCATATCACATCTTCATTTCAAATGTTACTGAATGGTTTTCCAGTTATTTTAATACAGAAATACTGATATACATATTTCTACAATGGGGAAGTAATAATAAATAATTTCACGACCGAGGAAATGTTCCAGAGATTGTTTTCGCAGTAATGATCGCTGAAAGCAACAAGCTGAGTCTAAACTTTTGTACAGATATCTCGAACATGGTCTGTATTTTCCCCATTATATAAATGAAGTAAAAACAAACGAGCGGTGGTTTCCCTTATGAGCTACGCTTATTCTACACATCAAAAGCAAGGGAAACAATTCTTCTAAGCCATCTGGATATTACATGACCTACAATGTTTACCTTTTACATTTCAAAAGGCGACTCTCTGAACTCGGTTGTAAAGCCGTTTAGTATAAAACTTATTTGGCCGTAGTTGCTCACTTGTTTACCCCTTTACACAAGAGACATCTTCTGTAATAACGATAATGGATACTGAAGGACCATTTCCAGTCAACTCTGTCTTGTTTGAAAAAATAATTATTCCTGCAATTTTCATTACCTCTCCCCTTTTCGTCCCTTGGAAGCCTTTACATAATCTATGTTCGCCCTTTTACCATTTATAAATAATTAAGACCCAACACGCTCACTACCTCCCGGAGACTGCCAATCTCTCAGCACAGAGAGATGAGAACCTTGCAAAAACGAAAACAGACCTCTTGAAAAAGAGATTTGCGTCGATATTATTGACTTAGCCCTCAATAATATACGACTTAAGGCATTTTTGGGCTATATTTTGTATCTCGGACAGGAGAAAAACAAAAGAAACTAACTTGGGTCATGAAAAATGTAATAATGCAATGCCATTTTATTTTTATTCTCTTTATTCAATTCTAACATATTTTACAATAATTTCCGTTAATAATCTATTTTGAATAATTATTACAATTTAAACCTGATGATATTATCTAATTTCCTACTTTAACCCTTGTCAGTGTTACATAGGTATAGTACGGATCAAAATGACTGAAGTAGTATGACCTTTAAAAATCATCAATTACCTTGTCTTACCATAAATATTGTCATAAAGTTTCCAATGAGTTTACAAAATGGTTTGAAATATTTTAATATCTTAGTAATATTAGCTAAATGGACGTATAATAAATCAAAATCATGTATAATTATTCAAAACGACCGCCTCTGGCATGCACACAGGTTTTAAGTCTTTGTGGCCACCCATCTATTGAATTATGCAACACTTCCATCAGGAAATCTGCTACTGCCTTCAGAAGAGAACGCTTCAAACTTTCAATATTTGGATGTCTCTTCTTGCAAGCCATCTCCTGAAGATTGGCGCACAATTTGTAGACAAGGGGTTTAGATCCGGACTTACAGAAGGCCAATCGGAGGTCGAAATAAAGTCAGGAACATTGATCTCAAGCCATTGCTGGGTTGTCCAACACAAGGATTCTTCGATTACCATTTGCTGCGTAACGCTGAAGTAAACGTTTTAATTTTAAGAGCCCCTGGCGTTTCAGTTCCCTTTTCAGAAGTTATCCTTTCTGTCGTTTGTAAGCACGGAGACCCAGGTTACTACTCAACGTGTGAGACATAATATTTTAGAAAGTTTCAGATCACGAGTCATCACTGGCTATCTTTGTATCGGATTTCTTTGCACACATGCCGCCACTGCTTTCATCAATTCTGGAGTGTGCAGAATGCGTGGTCTTTCTTGCCTATGACGGTCTTTCACAATTCCAGTCTCAAGAAAGTACTGAACAGTGAGATACAAGAACCTTCTGCTTATTTTCAGTTCCTGGAGAATTTTGAAAATCTCACCTTGGGGTTTATCTTTCTTTTGCAAGACTACCATAGCTGCAGGATTTTCATAATCGCTCCATTCCGTCTTGAAAATCAACATAAACAACTTTCCACTTCTGCTGCTGATTTCGCAATGACTCAATACCAGCACCACAACTCAGTAATGTGCAGTCTTTTAGAGGGGAAGTACAGCCATCCTCAAAAGTTGTGACAGTATTTATGTCAAGACTAGGCATGTAAGAAAAATATGATGGAAAAAATATTTATGAAAGTATGTTACATCATTATCAGTATTTATCGAAACTCTAGGCAGAGTTCAGAGTAAGCTATATTTGCAGTAAATAACAGCAGGTTGCAGTTACAAAGTCTAAGCCTCTCCTCTGACGTCATACACCTTAGTTCTCGTCAGGCTTAAGCTGATATCTTGTTCCCAAAGTAGCTGTTGCATTACTTAGTAGTTTAGAGTGTGAGGACTAAACTGAAAAAGAAGAATGGTGATTCTGAATAGGAACTGCCTTAAAATATCTTGTGGAGAGAGGAAGATAGGCGAACAACTAATTACTTTTAAGGAAATCTCGCAGTTTGATCCACAAAGTACAGTAAGAAATGTTACTGAAAGTAATTCATTTCTGGTAGTGTATTTGTTCAGACAGAACGCTTGAGTTCATATTAGATGCTGTCAGTAGTTAGCTCATTTCTGAAATGGTATTTCAATTTTCTTATTCCTTCAATAATCATGAGAAGCTCTTCAAATTCTCACTTATACGTCAACCGGAAGCTACTGGTATCTAAAGAGTAATTACTTTCTGGTTTCTTCTTAAAATATGTTTATTATTCTCCGTTTTATGCATTCCCCCTCAGTATATGATCCTAGCTGTCATAATGCTGTTTCCATACTTTTATTGTTTGTCCTCTATTGGAAAATGTCATCGTGATGCCTTCAGATCTACTTTTGAGGTAGCACCATTAAAAGAAATCGTTGGGATCAAACTCGGCCGAGATCGATACGTTTTTTGTGACCTAAAAACCTTGAGCGCAAGTCCTTTGGGAGAAACTTAAAGCCATAGATCCCATGTCGTAGATTTTCGGCACGCTAAAGAACTCCATAGTAGAAAAAAAGGTCTCTGGAGGACAAAATTACCGACCGTTTGCATGTTCAAGTAGTACCTACGCATCACACTAGATCTTTCTGACATCTGTGGGTGTTAAGTGTAACTAAGTTTAAATAGTTCATCAGTTCCGAAACAGTTCTTAGGCTTAATCTTTGTAAGGGAATAGTTATGAAATTAAAACTTTTGAGGAAATCTCAAAACCAAAGAATACAGCTGCAGCAGAGTATTAAACAGTAGCGCCTCTTCTAAAATGTTGCTCAAATGATAAGAGGTGAAATAAGCGTGTCCATCCGATGGTAAAATAAGATCCTTAAGGAAAATATAACTCCTTTATATCTACAAATAAACAATAAAAATAAATTCTCTGTGCCAGAAAGTTCCGAGTGTTTAAGGAATTTTTGTAATCACTAATTTTTAATAGTCCATTTAATTAGTTTTCCTTCATAATAAATCCTTCTACATTATAAACTGTGTACACCTAACACAAACATTAAAAAACGTAGCTCAGAATAAATAACAAAATAATCATCAACTCTTACCAGGATTAGGCCTAAGGTCCATTTCGATTCTTGACGGACTATTATGAACTACTTTAACTTAGCAGTTGCAGATGTCAAAGGAACAGTTGTTTACTCTATTATCTCAGGTGTCATATAGGGCAATGCAATGATTATATTTTAACGCGAAATGGCATGCAATTTTGACCAGGGACCTCATTTTTAAATATCGACATTGTAACGTTCATCTAATTCAAATCTTTGCTAAATTCCTCATGCCTCATGTGAAAGGGGTAGATCGTAGTAAATAAAGCGATAATAAATATAATGTATTCATTAATTTTGTCATTATGATTAAGCTGTATTTCCTTATCACTGAGACAGACATGTTGGATAAAACCCATATATCTTTGGAGGACTGTGGATAGTTGAAATTTCTCTACTTCCATCTTTTGTAATTTTGAATTATTTGCAACCAAAATTTGTAACATTAACGAAAGCGTACCACGCTCTCAAGTTAGAATGCGACGGCAACCCGCAACTCACGTACTCCTGCGAAGTGAAATTTTGTATATAATGCTTCCTGAATCTTCCTCAGAAGACGAAAACGCGAGTTGACCAAACTGGACTTGGATATTTTAAATAGATTTTATATAAAATATTGTTTATTGCATTTTATTAAAGAATTTGTAATTTCATTATTTACCTCTTCAATATATTATGTTTTAATAAAAATAAATATACCAGAGGAACTAAAAAACAATTCTAAAAAAAAAAAGAAAAACTAAAAAAGAAAAAAGTCTAAGTTTCCCAGGCATTCATCTTAAGACCTGACGGAAACTCCTGAATTAAATACATAGTTATTTATTTTGGTGTTATTCTTTATTTAAATCGAAGTTATTGAGATTCCTTAAGTTGCTGCCACAGCTATTAAAAACATACTTGAAAATGAACAACCGTTTCTCCAAATTAGAGAAAAAAAGTTCTAAAACCCTTAAGACATAATTAAGTAGTTGCTGACAAAGTGCACCGTGCTCTGGCCTTGCGTCACTCTCCGCGTGACCACGAAGCAGATTCTTTAACTAATATCCCCAACTACATACCTTTGCGGAATTTTACTTACAGGACAGGCAATTAAGTCCTGAGTGATAGTCGTTAAAATCACACGCCTGATGAATATAATAACTATTTTCTCTGTCCGTGACTGTACCACCTATGATAATTTACGATTTTCATTGCCGACAGAAGCGGTAACGCCGCGCCCGCAGGGAATGACGATTTGGATTCGAGATGAAGGGGCAGAAATTTCAACAACAGGTACCTTGGTGTCGTTAAGATCTTTATCTTAACCAAGACACACTGTTGGTTCGAGAAAATACGGCACTGAGCTTTTAACTGAAACTAGAAACGGGCTTTTGTATCGCTTGAGACTTTGATAGATCGTTATTCTGTGCTGGTGTTAACTTAGCGTGAAGCTATTTTCCAGAGATTATGTTTAAATTACAACGACAGTTTCACTTATGTGACGTCATCATAACATCGACCAATGATATTAACAAAATTTTCAATTGTGTATTCACAGTCTGATATCGCAATGAAATTGCTGTAAAGTTTTACCACATTCCTTTACTGCGCGAAAAATATTTTTTTTTTTCTGGTCAGTATATCCCCACTAATTCCTAAGCACGCATAACTCACCACTTTTCTATGTTCTCAATGATGGTACTTTTAATTAATTTAATGTGTATTCACTCAAACAATCTAAAACCATTTTGTAAATTATGTTACAATACCTACCTAAGCAGCCATAAATTTTAATGAGCACGTTGTCCAAAATGGTAAAATGTTAGCTTTGTTTTGTTTTTCTCAGTTGGTATTAGTAAATCGAACAGTAGCAACTGTAATAGTCGACTTTCGTTTATTACAGTCTCACGGTTTCTGAATAGGTAGGTGTTCATTAGTAAGCATAACATTTTATACAACTACTTTGCTTCTTATTCTATTCATAAAATAGTCCCTAACCCGCATTTCGCTCTTCTCTATTGACATTGCTGACAATCGACATTCTCTGTTGCAAGATGACTTGAAAAGGTTAAGTATTCATAATACAAATATACAATTATTACAATATTGTAAGGCATAATATGGATATTGTAAATAAAAATATGGATCTTCGGCTTATAGTGCCAGTGAGTGTTACCACATGATTACCGTGTGCTTTGCGACTATAACTACGAGCTGCATTCATTTTAGTCTATCGACACAATGAACCGAAGTTACGTCGTTCGGATCCAAGTCGTGACTTCGAATGATTATCTGACTCCAATTTGAATTCCTAGCTAACAAATGAACATTCAAATATAAAGTAGGATACGGTTATAAAATAACTTTTCCGTAAAGAGTTTCTTCCTCTTGAAGGAACGTAGGCTTTCACGGCCGGAGTCGTAGATATAACTAAAAGTATCTTACGGGCTGTTATGGCGTAGTCTGCTAGAGATAAGAGGTTTCGTCCACAACTGCGGCAGGCAACGATACTGACACAGATATCTTCTCCAAGGAAACTTCGTCCACGTCACTGAAGATGTCCGCCGCAGTTGTGGACGAAACGTCTGGAACTCTATCTCCAGCAGACTACGGCATAACAACCCAGAATAAACCTCTAGTCACTAGCTCTGTTTATATTTAAGGCATAACTACATTGTAATTATAGTGCAAAATAAAAACGTTTCGATGTTTTTTGTAGTCTAAGGTTTATAATAACAAAAGTAACTAATTGTCATCTCTTTGGGCTCTAGCGTGCACATTTAATTCTCCCTTATCTTCACTGGATATTTATTCAGAAATGATGAAGTCTATCAATTCCCATTAACTATAACTAAACTACAAGATGTTAAGGATAGCTCTAGTTATACTCGAATACCCAAGGTCGCGGGTTTAATCCGTCCGGAGTCGATAGATTTTTTCGGCCATAAAAATCCTATGTGTGGCTTTCTTCCGAAGGGAAATAAAGCCTTGGGTCCCGTGTCGTAGACCTAAAAGAACCTCAAGCATGAAAAAAGTGAGCAAAAGTTATCAACCAATTTACGGCCTGAATTGTATGGGGCGAGGATGACCCGAGATCTTAAAGAGTGTCTGAAAAAAAAAAAAAAAAAATCTACTTGTATTCGTATTCACTTGTTGCACCAACCCGAATAGAAATTTAATTTTACACTACCCTAAATTAGAACTATACACACTATTTACATACACCCTTAATTCGGCTATCAGGATGATTAAAAATACGACAGCACTTGGTATTTTATGCTGGAATACAATTGATACTTAAGAGGGAACCTATGGTTTGGGCGATGTGGAACATCAAAGTATAATAATGCTTTGGATATAGTAATAGAAGTGCGTTTCACATTTTGTCAAGATAACAGCACCTACCCAACAAGGACATTTAACTTTAAAAGGGGTTGGAATTGTTGACGTGAATACAGAGTGTACATCGGCGTTTCAGAGGTTGGTGTACAACGTGGTTGTGTATGAAGTGTTCCACATGCTGAATGGATCCGTGCGATAAGGTCCTTCTACAGCCGTACGTTAACACTGAACGTGTGTTAATAATGCGAGTCACTTGTGCTTTCGAAATTTCCTCCGCATGCTGTGCAAGTTCACGATGTTGTCTCGAGACTCCTCTAGTAACATTAGCGAAGAGTGCAGAGAATGCTTTTTCTCACAAGTAAAAAGTTAACAAAAGTCACCGTTACTTTCGTGATCCAGTTTGGAATTATTGTTCACCTGCTTCGGAATGCCCCAGCCTAAGAGTATGCTGTAACAAGAATAAACAGATATGTTTTGCCTGGTACACGCTTTTGGCTTACTATTTTAAAGTTTCCTTTAAACAAATATTCGTCTTCAATTTGAATTTAATTTATTTACCACAATGAATTCATACTGTATTGTATCATTTTTCATTTTCTTGTAAATCATTGTTTATGAATAAATGATATTATTAGTATTCTAATGCTTCCTAGACCACTTGGCACTGCCTTGGAAACCTCCTGGAGTCTGCAAACCACAGTTTGAGAACTGCTGGTATAAACCAAACATCATACTTACTCCTTGGTACATGGAACTCATTCGTTCAAGTATTTGTAGCTGTACACATTAACAAGTATGAAAATTAAACGAATTATTGAGGGTAGGACTTTTTATTCAGCCTGTACATTGAATTTGTATGAAGTATTTCAGAAGATAAATCGAATTAAAATTTATTGAAAATAAATTTGCCTTAAGCCTCATGTCTTATATTAGATTTACAGAGGAGAACTTTTTGGTATTACAGCCATGCGTAAGGGTGAAATGGGGGATCAAAAAATTCGTGAAAAAAAGTCACATCCAGTATTTGCCTAAGCAACCAGAAAACCAAATATCAGAACGACCGGTCCCAAGGAATTCGAACCTGGAACTTTCCAAATGCTAAACTGTGAGCCTTTCTGATCCATAATTCCTTATTAATATGCAATTGGCATTTTCCTGTGAATTGACATCACGTTTTTATTTTTGGTTTCTTCAGATATAGGCAGTAAGTGCAATATTTATTAGATTTCATTAAATTATACTTCTATTTCTTCATTAATTTCATTTTAGTAGGGCTTATTTGCAAAAAAACAAAAAACAAAAACAAAACCAAAAAAAAATTCTTTAGTGTTAATTCCTCTATTTATTTCACATACATGTGCAAATCGAAGATTGGACAGTCGAAGTTAGATCGATAGTTTCTTTCCCTCTCGAATTCTCGGAACAACATTTCAATTTCACAAGTGAAAAGCTTTGGTGAAATAGGATATCCTTGTTTGACATTTATTCCGATCCCAAAGGACTTCCTCTGCTTCTGTTCGCAAACAATAACCTAAATGAAATTCAAAACCGAAGTAGCGTGGTACCACACTGGAAACCAAACATTCGAGAGTTTCGACGTTACCAAGTAAATTTACAGTGCTAATTTCTTAATTTATATTACGTACATTTTGATTTTTCTGTGCTTAAAGTTTGTAGCAAATATGTAAATTAAAATAGAATGTAAATCACCCTAAAAATTCTTTAATCATATAACTATTTCTACACCGTTTAAAATATTTTCTTGCCAATTTTGCATCACTTAACCTGTTAGTCATATATAATTTTTAAACAAGGCAAGGAATAAAAGAATGTTTCTTTTACCTAGTTAGATGATTAATAGGTAAAATATACGGTCGAAGTTTAAACTTTGAGTCTATGTGTCGTAATTTATGAATTATAATAACAATAATTACATGAGCCACTGCTCTCAGGTGGCATTCCACCGCCCCCTGAAACTCTAATGTGACGGGCGTACATAATTTTCTCATTCATATTTTCGTGCTCCCTTTTCTGGCGGAATGTCACGTGACCACTCTAGCCGACGACATTACTTTCAGCAGGTGTTGTTGATTACACTCTCTGCGACATCGCTGATGACGATGATTTTTAGTCATTAGCAAGTGACCTTAAGATGACACGCGCACAATGTGGGGTTAATGATCCGTGAGTGGCGCTCTCCAGATTGTAATTACCTCACCAGCGACATCAGTTCCTGCTTCTGCCACATCAGATGGGAATTTCTTCATCAGCATTTCCGGGCACAGCATGAAGAGCTTTCAACACCCTAGTTCGAGTCCAGCAAATTTTATATTTTAATACATTCTTTCAATCTGCATACATGTTAAGTAAAGCCACAAAAATTAATTGTATGCTATTAATTAAATGAAATATATGACCACTGATATCCTATGTGGGTATTTTTAAATGTTTTTAAAGTAACCATGTTTTGAACTCAGCCCTTGATATCATCTTTACATTCATTAAAATAGAGATTTTTTTTTTGATTCCTTTATTTATGGACGCTCTTTAACAGCTGAGGTCATCAGCGTCCCATTCAACTCAGGGCGTGAAACGGCCGACAAATTTTGCTCAGAGGCCTCTCTTTCAGGCTTGAGGTTCTTTATCGTGGCGTAAATGTACGACACGGGACCCACGGCTTTACTTCCCTTCCGAAGGAAGCCATATTTAGGATTTTTACGCCCGAAAAAATCCATCAGTCCTGGCCGGGTTGGAACCCGCGATCTTGGGTGTAGGAGGCAAGTATGGTAACCACTACACCACCAGGACCGACTTAAAATAGAGAGAAATAAAGAAAGTTTACATTTATTTTGTGTATTGAAGAAGATTTTCATATGTTTCAATAAAACAAAAACATGTACTATTTAAAAATATAACAATATACTAAGAAATATACACAATGAACAATAAACAATCAAAAGGTCCACTGACATTCAGTGGCTTTGAAATTTAATTGAAATTTTATTGTAGTAAAAGCATTTAATCAAATGTTTTCTAAAGATTATTAAGGAACGCTCTTACATATAAATATAATTCTCAAACATACATGAGATTACTATCTTCACTTTTGTCAAATATGAAACATATGCATCATTATAAATACAGATTATGTCCTTTTATTGAGAAACAATAGAGAGAAAAGCACTGGAGCACTTTTAAGATTTCGTCTTTCAGGTTTACCGCTATTTTTAATTGTCCAATTTCCCCAATTTTAAAAACTGTTTTCTTATTATATTTAAATCCTATATGTCGAGATTTGCTGTGAAAAAACAAATATTGCTCTCGCTAGTGTATTTTTTAAATGTTGGGTTTCAAGTAAACCCCCACTCCTAATAGCCCTAATTCCCCGATTTTCATAAATTGTTTTTCTTATTTTATTTAAATGATATATATGGAGTTTCGTTGGGATAAAACTAATATTAATGCCGCTAGAGCTGTTTTCAAAGTTTGAATTTTAGGTAATCCCTCCTTCCTAATAATCTAATTTCACCCATTTTCAGAAGCTATTTTTAGCATTTTATTTAAATTGCATATACCAAGTTTCCTTTAAATTTGAGGACCCTAGAGCCATTTTTAAATTTCGCTTTAAATTTCAGTTTTCAGGAATACCCCCACTTTTAATTGTCCGATTTCCCTGATTTTCAGAAAATATTTTTATTAATTTATTTTAATGGTATATGTCAAGTTTCGTTGAGGAAAACAAAAATTGTGGCAACTAGAGCGATTTTTAAATTTACTTTTAAAGTTTCGCTTTAAGTTAACCCCAAACCTCAATCCAATTTTGCTGGTTAAAGAATTCGATGAATCGTTTGTTAACTTCGGTTATATGCCGAATTTAGTTAAAAAAAAATTGTAACCTCGTTAACAGATACTTTGGAACTCGTTTAAATAGAATGAAGGAGTAACGTTAGATTGACCATAAAGTTTTTTAATACTCTTTTTATTTGACTCTTGCATTACTAGGCAATAGATGCTTTGTTTTAATTTGCTAAAGGATATTTTAAGACTAGTTTAAATATTTATTGCAATAAATATATGTTCTGAAAGGTTGTGTGACTGCAAAATAACAGTTCACGCTCTTAATTTTGGATGAAAAGGTAGGGCATTAAGTAAATAGCTGAAGAAATATATTAAATAGAAGGTAAGGGGGTTTTCAGTATGAGAACAACATCGAACAGGTTCAGGTGATTCAAAGATGCAGACTCTAGTCCCATTCTGGGCGCTTAGAAACTGAAGTTTTGCTAAAGAGGAATCACTTGCTACTATTTGTCATTGTCAGGAGGGTTGGTGTTTCTAAAACAACAGTAGCTATGCACCGCACCCACTCAACGTAATGTATAAAAGTCGAAGAGTTGGTCCTTATGAGCTTACCGAAGCTCGGATTCAGTAACGAGTTGTTATTTGTAAACAGTTTTAAAATTTCCCTTAAAATGACCGATTCTGGAATAGCGTTGTTAACAATTACTATCTCTCCGCAATCCTGAGAAGAAATAACAATAGGTATCGCTTCTGAGAGTGGCTGGCGCATATTTTCATTTGGTGGAATTTCGAATGCGCTGTCCTTTTCTAATGGCTCAAACGGTCTTGGAGTTAACACCGAGTTGTCTATGAGCAACTCCAAAGCCTTAACACATTTTTAGCACTACGCTAACCGGCTTAAATAAATAGAAAACCCACCATACTGCAACAAGACAATACTTCTACCCATTGATCAAAATTGACCAAATAAGAAACCTAGGCATTAGAAGGAACAAAATTTCTGCTTCATCCGGCAGATATTGGGTCTTCTCACTGTGGTTTGTTCCTGTCCATGGCAGTGTTTCTTCGAGAAAGACGGCGCTGAACGCATGTCCAGAGGTTTGTGCCTGTAAATTCAAGGTTTGGTATTGCAAGCATTTTTTATGAGAACTGTACCAAAGATGGCCTATATTTTGAAGAATAATAATTTTTGGTCTGGTTGAAATTATATAAAATTGTAATTTGAAGGAAAAAAATAAGATAGCGCACTGGCTTCACTTCCGTTATTAAAATAATTAATTAGAAAATGTGCTATTAATTACACAGTTCCACATCTAATATTCAAAGAAAAACTGTTCAAAACACTTTCAGCACATTCAAATTCACATTTTCGCTATTTTTACTGATCTCCATCATCGAGTAACAAAAAGTAAATAAATTAATGAATATCATCGCGTTTGCAACGTTCCGGAGCAGAGTTTGGTCCTGGTGGAGGAATCAAAGTCAGTGGGGACTGAAAGAGAGAGACCATTCGCTCCCTAGCTTTGCCCCCCGGTTCAGTCGGAGCCATGTTTTTTATTCTTCTTTTTTCCATTTCCGCTGTTGGTGCAACATTTGTGGAAATAAACGATTTATACTGCATTGTGATGCAAAGCAACGGGTGACAAACAATGTTACCGTACAATATTCAGCTGTTAAGGATTTGGAATCAGGGGCACTAATGTGAACTCGAATTAATTAATGCCATATTCGTATTGCGTGTCCCAAAGACCCATAAACAAGTTATTGAGGTAGATTGACATTAGACTTGCCACAAATTTTCGTACCCTTTATCGGATGAACTCTCGGTGTATAAGAAAATCGTAAAATTTCATCCTGATTGACTGAACACTGGAATCAGAATATTTATTTTTCACATGCCAAAATGAAGATCATTAAGTTAAGGTATGGGTTTTTTCGAAAATTTAACTAGCCTGTATTATTCACCTTGTTCTCAAGTACATATAGCATAGAAAACCTCATTCATATTAGTCAAAGATTTTAGGATTATAACAGAACAATTGCTGCTGTCCAAACTAAGAAAACGTGTATCAAATGATGAATTTACTGTGTAATGTAAGTTATGGCTGTATACGAAATCAGCACAAACCTTAGTGCGAGAAAAGAAAACTCTTTAACCAGGAACCTGGAGACTTTAAATTATATAGTATCTATTTACTAACAATCATTCTAGTGAGAAATATTTACTGTTCACAAAATTAATGAGTATAAGAAGTGATTTTACCCTTCAAGAGAAGAAGAATTCAGACAGCTAAAACCAAGATAAGAACTTGTTTGAACATATTGCCAGGAAAAAGAAGAAGGAAAAATACTGGTTGACACAAATAAAGCATTCAGTTCAATCTTCAAAAGCGTACCTACATCTGCAAAAAAAAAAAAAAAAAAAAAAAAAAAAAAAAAAAAAAAGGTTAAGACTTTTTGGAAATGACGTATGCATCTGGAAGCAAAAATTTGTTGAACATCTTAAAATGGGTAAACGATGTAGGAGACCGAAATTTGATCTTTTGGAAGTCCGTAAAACTTAAATGAAAATATAGGTATCCACTCCTAATAAAAAGCTTGTGACTTTTGTTTAACCCTGTAGTCTTGCAATGTTTGCCTGTTTTGACTTTGCAAATTTCATTTTTTTTAATCCTGCAATGTTCACTTGTTTTTAATATACAATGTTCACTTGTTTTTACTATACAATGTTCATTTGTTTTAATCCTGCAATGTTCACTTGTTTTTACTATACGATGTTCATTTTTTTAATCCTGCAACGTTCACTTGTTTTTTTTTTTTTTTTTTTTTTAATGCTGCACTGTTCATATGAATTAGCATGGATGACATTGGTCACGTAACATATTATTTATTGTATTATAGTTTTATTCTTATAATTTCATATTTATTTGTTGAATATATTTCACCCTATTCTATTGTATTTTACTTCTGAACCTACCAATACAAGATTCTTGTTAATTGTCTTGTTTATGTTTCTCGTATGGCGTGAATCTCTTTCTCTTGAACAATTTTCTTGTTGTTTCTGTAGATGTCAGTACACCTGTAATCAGATTTATCATTATCAAGAAATAGACAAATTCCTACGATATTTTGACTTCGAGAGCATAATTTCTAGGCCCAGGAATAATTCTTGTAATATGCGCTAATGTCCCTACAGCGGCTCTTGGTTTTATATTACACCATTTACCGCCTACGTTTCCAATAAAGAAATATGTTTCACCACAGTTCTAATGTTTAAACCTTCAGAATATTCTTGTTATGATTCAAAATTGAGTTGGTTCCAAATTTCCAGGGTTTTCATTGGTCTTCATTTTCTTTATTCAGCCATTACAGGATTATTCAGTAATACTGGACGTATTTCAAGTTGAATTCATCGCAATATTACTATACTAATATATTTAGCAGCACTATGTCACAGTTAGTCTCTTGCTCCAAGAAAATGGGATCTTTTATGAACAACTTGGGTTATTTGAGTCAAACAATGAAAGCACAATAATGAATGTATAATGATAAGTTGCTGAAAATGTCACCATTGTCTACAGAAAAGATAAGAATTGAAACCAGAAGTATAAATGTGGATGACAGATGCATGCAACCACACCAGACCCTGGAATTAATTTAGCGACTGAAAGCACATTTGAAATTTTGCTGAACAAGTCTGAGTTCGTGCAAAGACGCCAACTGATTGTTCCGGAAGTCATGCTTCGTGTGGTTCAGCGGAAAGCAGCAGGCGAATTGCGACAGAATCCTTGCGAAATCCAGGAAATTGTGGACGTAAACTCAATCGCAAATGTCTGGAAGCTGCTTAAGAGAGAAGTAGCAAAGGAAGGGGCTACCATTGAGAGTCCGGTGTCATGAGCCATAATCAAGAATGTATTAACAGTATGCAGAAGTAAGCGGGGCTTTAATGTTCACCAGATATTAAAGACTACGTAAACCGCAATTCACAAACATTAAAAATGTTTGATCATTACTGACTTATTGGACTATATGTGTTATATTTATGTATTATCTACTAATATTTCAAATAAGTTTTGAAGTGGTTGCTATAGTAGGAGGTTCGACGATGAGACACCACGTTGGGCGCCAAATTTGAAGCAAGTTTATCGTTAAAGTAGATATAGGCGGCTCGCCGGGACGGAGTCATTTCGAAGTTAATCGAATTCTGATTAGTTATTACCGGTCGCGACCACCTCGATGTAATAATGTCTGGTAGAACATCTACCCGAGAGTCCCACTTAGTGCCCTCGCGGTCACGGAGGAAGAGGAGGTGAAAGGAAATGGTGTAAGTCACACGACAGTGCCTCGTTCAACGCCTGGAAGTGTTTATTCATACTATAGCTTTTTGATGGCCATCTGGTTCGTTAATTCTTTGACGACGAGATTAGCGGGCTTCGCAGAACTGAACTAAAACTTGCATAATGGCGACCTGCTGTCGAAACTGCATCTAGTTGTGCGAACTGACACCTCGAACTACGTGTACACCGCCTGAAATAAAAACTATAACAGCGCCTACTGACAAAACAGCGTCTACTGAAGCCCAAGAATGCGTCTCACAACTGCCCAGAAACTGCCTGTCTTAGCAAAGATGCTTCCCCTTTTATACTAACACAGTACCTGGCTACTACACTGTCTGGCTTACTTACGTCAACAGATGTACTGTTGTCGACGCTTCAACTCTCATATCGGTGTCTTCCTGAGTCGACAGCAGTGAATTTTGGGACGCAGGGCAAACCTGATGGCCAAATAATCATGAACACCAGCCCCTCGGAAGCCTAGGATAACAATTTTAGTAAACATTAAATTAGGGGGTTTGTAACCTCCTAACCATGCATTATTCTTAAATATAAAACATTATATTTAAGAAACAACTAACACAGATGGCCGAGATTGCTAATGCACGGTCTCACAAGCTAGGACCGTTGTACCTGAGTGATTTTTTCCCAAGTTTCGCCAATTCTCATCAAATGCATTTGTCATATTGTTTATTATCATTTTCTACCGCCTTCGATGCCGAAATAGTTGAAATGGACTTAAAACACTGTTATATAATTCAAGGGTGATTCTAATAATACGCGATGGACTTAAAAGTAGCTCTTATATATATATATATATATATATATATATATATATATAAACATCTTATGCTATTGTATATTAAAATGTAAAAATATATATTCAATTTTATTTCTAATTATAAACAAGTTTGGATTTATAAGCACTCTCGCTAACTGAAAACTAACGTGTTAACGCTTTCTCAAGTCACTGAAAATTTAAAGCATATTCTTCTATAATTTCAGCTTATTTTAATTTTTAAATCATGAACAATAGTTAAAAAATAAATTAATAAATAAACTTAATGAAAAACAAAAGAATGGGGATAAAATAACATTGTTAAGAGGAAGTATTTTATGTCTAGTTTTACTCGTGTTACAAGTAGAGGAGACATGTCCTGTTTGGTGCGAATACAAAGCAGGAATCGAATAGGGGATATGCGGGAGATACCCCCCTTCACATTTACACGCGTAACATTGTCCAGGAAACACCAAACATGCGCACGATGAGGATGCAGATTACAACAATGGGGTCAGCCTGTCTACAATGCGATCCCTAGGGACTTGGAATTTCAAATTTGCTTCAACAAATGTGTGGCTGACGAGGTAAACATGGCGGACCCCCTCTTAATTAAACCTAAACTTCCCACATCATCGGTCATGCATGTCGAAAAATGTGGGACCGCAGCATTGAGGGTAGGTTGGAGATTGAAGTGGCAGAAAAATCCATATTCCCTACCCCGGGACAGAGAGAGACGTGCTTTTTAGCTTCAGGTTCGCAAGATGACTTCTGCTTTAGGACTTTTAAGTTTCGGAAATATCGTTCGGTATTTAGCTCCTCCAACAATGCTAATTATTAAAAACCAGAATTGCAGTCAGTGGGACCAATCTCTGCATGTACATTACAATTTTTTAATTTGTAAAACAGGGCGAGGCACTTAAAACAAGCCAACTGAATGACACGGCCATTTTGAAGGATATAAGCAAAGTCTTAAGACAAGAGATTGCTTGACTTGAATGTGTTGATGTCAGGTGCGATATCGAGGAGTTATGCAAATCAACTTCTTTATTTTAAATGGACACGCTTAACGCCAGCTCTTAACACTGTGTTTGAAGAAGCATACAATACATATGTTTTTTTTAATGGTGTTTAAGACCTGTTTTTACAATTGAGGCACCACAGGCAGTGGACACTGAAGATATATGAGATGTAATTATTATTTTGGAAAGGATATTTTTAACGAAGGAAGTGTTCCAGTTTAGGGTACCACCCCGGCATTTACCTTTTATGAGGACTGAGAAAAACCTGGAAGAAACCTCAGTCAGGGAGGGTGGTTCTGGTAGGAATCAAACCCCAGACCTCCTACTCACGAGTCCGCGCCTTAAGGACCTCGGACACCCATGGTAATATGCTTGAAGGTTGTTTGAAGACAATCTAAATCATGAAGGAACAGATCAAACATTTCGTAACTGACTTATAGTAGGTATTAAAATGGCGACCTTGATTATTAATGCATGCTGTAAAGCGATTCTGTGCTGATAATACAGCATGTATTTAGACTTACCACAGAGCAAACTCGTGTTATATGATCCTTCGTACACTTACTAAATTTAATGGGTTTTACTTCTCATTAACTTAACACCCATTGGTGTTAAGTCTGGTGACATTGTTAAACTATTGTAGTTCTGCGTGCAGAATGCGCAGGACATCCGTCTTGTTGGTACCATATGAATTGCCATTTGTTCAATGAAATTGTGGTAGCACTGCTGTTATGAACTGTAAATACTTGTCGTTCTCTAATGTTCCGTCTATAAAATAGGAACCTTCATTAGATTATATTCAAGTGCGCACCATACATTTACAGGAAACACAGTGTAGAAGTCACAGTTTGAATGTTTGTCTGCAGCTCTTGTAATGTTTGGGACTGGTTAAGTAGAAGAGAAGGCGTTATGAACTTAACTCTGGCAGTTAAAATAAAACATTCTAATCCGATGTTTCCTCGTCGAGAACCCTTGGCCTTTTATCTCATTTCCTGAAATGAATTGATCCTATTTTGGGGCATTTATTAGCGAACATTTGTTTAAAATCAAATTTAGAACTTTACGAGCAAACCTGGTCATTATGTACGAATGACTGCCACGGGTGACCGAGGACTTTAAAAAGCGGACTCCTGGGGTTCGAATCCCACCAGATCGTCCTCCCCGAATAAGATTTTTACCAGGTTTCCCTCAGTGCTCATATATATGGAAAATGCCTGGGAGAACGCCCTAAACTTAGTCTTTGAATGCTGCCTTCCTTTAAAAAAAATAATAACATTTGGATGATTTGGTGTTCATGGCGGAATGAATGGCAGCATTGTAGCGCTCATTTAGCGCATACCTATAGCTGCGCGAAAGTTTACAGTGTTATTATGGTAATGCAAAATCATAGCTCAAAAAGTTCACGTTTTTATTTTGAAACAAAGCAATGGTCACCGGCAATGCCTTAGTCGTAACATCATTTTCATTCGTTCAAATCATGCCACACAAAGTGGAAATCATCTGTCCCCGAAATTACCAGGTTAATTAACCATATTCTAACTGTAATCACTGCTCTTTTAAGACATCAGACGAAAACGTTAAATTATAACTTGAAAGAACAGAGAAAATTATATCCAAAATTGCTTAACTAAAGACCCAAGGTGAAGGATTCCAGAGCGTTAAGTCTCCAGGTCCTAAATTCACCGTAACAGTAAAACAAAATATATTATTAACGCGGAGTTTATTCCAGTTACAATTCATCTATAGCTGCCTAATTGGAGTACTGCGGAGTACGCCATCTGCATGCTTTGTGCCACACTTCGCATTACGCCATATTTTTAAGTGCTGGTAGACCGCACATCATGTAAGGAACGTAAAAGAGAAAAACTGTGCGGGGTAAAAACTAAACGGTTATTTTTCCCTTCGCGTGAAGTTTTTCTGAATGCTGCACCTTGCGGCATAAAGTTAATGTCTTGGAAACTCCACCGCTCCTTCTGTTATCTAACAATGTTGAGAATTAAAGGAAAAAAGACGGTGTTCAAGCCCACCATCTAACAAAGACTATATTGATCCTCTATCTAGATAACTGTGATGCTTTGTGCTTGCAGAACACGTATATCACTTGCAGCATGTTTATTAAAGTTCATAAGAGACACGAATATAGTTGAATCTCTGCTCCGCCGGGTATACAGGGCCCGGATTTTTAGGTTTTAAAACTATTTGTTCCTTGTTAGCTAACAGTGATATTTTAACACAATTATCCGTTTCTTTATCATGGGAGTCACGTAGTTGAATGGCTAAATAGGACGTTGAAACCTAAAAATAGCTAAAACTATAGCTTAAAAATTAAATTTAAAAGTAATTAATTTTAAATTATTAAAATTATATTTAATAACATTTACGATAAAACTACCTTTAAAACATTAGCCAACAATATTCATCTTGATGAACTTCAAAGACAAATTATTGGATTTAATTTTGTAATTGTATTGTTGTGCTAAAAGTAATGTCGAAATGAACTTACTTTTAGAAGCAAACAATGTAATATCGCAATACCACGTTCAACGCTATTTTTCTCAAGTGACTATCTAACGGATGTCTCCTGTTTCTTTATTGTCAGTCACGTTGTGTTAAAGGAAATTGTTGGATGTAACTCTTATTTAGAAACAAACTATAGGCATTATTAAGAAACTCACACTTCCAGTTTAAGCTAGAGCAAGATGCCAAAAGGAAAGGTTTTTAAAAGCTGGTTGGTTAGACAGTGGGTCGGGAACAATCCCAATTTTACCACAGATGCAAAGACTTCGAACATTTTAAGCAAGTTAAGTGCTTTACAACTTAAAAAAATGCAGCGTCCTGACATTATAAAGATTTGGAAATTTTAAGTATTCATTTAGTTTTGTGTTTCAGAACATTGTAAAATACAAATAAAATTAAATCAAATACATTTATATAATTATATATTGTTTCAATGTCTTTATTCTACTTTATAAAAACCTAAAAATCGGGGCCGTAATGGTCATGACGAATCCGGGAAAATGCGCCCAGGTTTCCAGTACTCCTTTCTATAGGAATTCTGTTACAGCTGGCGCAAAGCGTCCATTAAGGCTGTAAGTGTAGTAGCTTCTAAATGTTAATTTTTATTATGGATTTGAAATTCTTTCTTATATACTGAGCTTATCGTGTGCAAGCTCGTAGTGGTTTTGTATGTCACTGTCAGGAAGTATGTGAAAGAAAATCTTTCATGGTGTTTTCGTTCCTATGTAGGCTAGCCTTGATCGCATCCCATGTGATAATTATGTCCGCTCTTTTTTAAGATTTTTATAGTACCTGAAACCCAATGTAAAGACCAAGTTACAGATGATATGAATATAAAATATAGTATTTCGAAATGTTATTGTATTGTAATATGGAATGGTGTAAATATTTTATTTTAACAGTAAACGCAATTTAGTATGATTTATTATTTTTGAAACTTATCTCTAAGATAAGTTCTTCTTTAAGTTAAAGAAAAGGAAACGGTACACCTGTCAGTGAAATGTCAAAAATTCATTTTAAAAGTGATTTATGTTATACACAAAAATTGACCTTATATATTTGAGGGTGAGCCATGAAACAAACCTTTATAACATTATATACATCATTTAATTATCACTTACATATTAATAGTCACAAAGCCATAATTTAAATATGCAATATTTTATAACATTAGAGTAATTTTCTCGGTCTTTGTAGCATAAATTAGAAATTCCATTAATTTCAACATCCCACCTTTCGGCCTATGCTATACAAACAGCTATTTTTTGCCACTGATTGTAGCCATTTTATCCAGAAACCAATATGCAAACATTATTGGGCAAACAGAAAAAAACATTTTAAAATTCACATGCATTTTACGAGATTTTTCAATGTAAAATTCAACGGCAGAATTGTAAATACCTAAAATTCTAGAAAACCTCATTTTAAGCTTTGCTTAAGTATCCGTTTGGATTTATGAACAAATAAACATACTTAACAAATTTCTTTTGTACATTTCAAAGGATGCTAGCACCTCTAGTTAACTTTGAGTTTAATTTATATTTATTATTAAACTTATATTATAATTGTTAAAAGGATTTAGAATGTAAATTAGACTTTTTTTAACAAAACTATTGCAATATCAATATTTTATTTGAAATTTTACCCTAATTGCTAATATTTGTGGTGGTATGAACGATTGAGCACAACTAAAGCTCGTACATTTTTCGCTTCTGTTGCAACAATAGTAGGAATTAGCGGAAGACCGCAACAGTTGTAACCACGATGTTCATATTGTTGCCATGTGCTCACGAAAACTCTAAAAGTACAACTCTCTTTTGTTTCCATGCATGTATTCTGCTTTTTTCTCCCCTAAACTGGTTGTTTATATCCCAGCTTCCTTTGTATGCACGGTCGATAAAGAGCATGAAATGGACAGGCGTGAAAGATTTATTGTAGCATTAGGATCAATAAAACACTATAACTCCAACAAACAGCTCTTGCCTTACTAACCTGTTATATACCCTTTAAATGCAAGTTAGCATTTCTCCGGGCGCGAAACTTGCGTATGAACTAATAAGCCTACCTCCCAAAAAGAACGACTTACTGAACGCTCATGTCTAGCAGATTAATGTAACTACATCATGTACTATGTCGGAACGTTAAGCAGAATTAAAATTCGTTGCTTGTAAAGATAATGCTACATACCAGAACATTCATTATTATAACCTGAAACCGAAAATTCAGGCATTTATTTTGGTTAAAATAGACAGGCAATAAGGCACTTAAAATACTGAAAATAGGCAACAATAAAATTAAAATAAGGATTTATTAAAAGTGAACAGAGAGAATAATGTCACTCATCAATGTATTTAATATATTTAATAATTTATTTGTCATAGTCAGCCGCTTGTGAGAGAGGACTTTTTCATCATGGACAAACAACATTCTGCTTCCATTGAAGCGACCGGAGCATATTTAAAACAAGCCATTTCGGAAGGACTCATACCAGTCACAACAAAACAATGACACCATGGAAATGTTGGGTAGTTTTTAATAGTCCTGGTGAATGAGAAAAAGATTTGAGTGGTTTCTGGTCGAGTCTATTTTCTGTTAATGCATTTATAGGGGAATCAGGTTCGTATTTCTCTTATTTCCGTGCTGTAGGGACAACTCTACTGTCTCATCTTTCTCGCTTGCAGTTGTTTGTAACATTTATGCAGCTGAGAAGTTACCCCCACCACAAATTTCCTAGAATTGTCTCGCGCAAATAGATAACAAAATCGGTCGCCGGGACTGTTTAAATCTACAATACTTCCCTCATCCGCTCTTTTTCCTGGCATTCGTATATTCGATGTAACCGTGCGTTCCTCTCATTAATGAAGGTTCTGCTATTTAAAAAGCCTAATTGTTTGGGTTGAGAAGAAAGTTTAACTGCTTGAAAGGAAATAAGTGTGTAACAAGATTTTCAATAGATATTTTTGTGAGGTGAACGTACAATTTAATTGTGTAACTTTTTTCACTTTGGTATACTGGAATTCTTTGTGTACTTTTTAAAATACCTAAATAACTACAGAAAAATGTCACAAGATCCAAAACCGGGGGGGGGGAAGGTTTAAGCCTTAAAATGGGCAACAGGAGCCAAAATAAGCAAAAATATACAATAAAATCTGATCCTGCCGACCCCAAATGTACGGAAACATGTTCATTTCTATCTGATTCTTAAATATATTCACCCAGATACAAAAGGCAGTTTGCCTAACTTCCGAGATCTAATATTATATTTGTTATATCAAGGGATGAGCCTTTAATAAAGAACGGTACTCAACTGTTGTACAACAATAAAATTAAAGCCTTGCTTATTTTTCAATAACTTAGATAATGGTGTCCATAATTGCCTTTGTAATTTAACATAGGATATATTAATGCTGTCTGATATTATCCAGCAATTTTGAACAACACAAATATCCTTGCTGCACTTCTCAGCAATTCAGAAATAATTTTACTGATATATGTGATCAGTCACTCTTCTCAGTTGACAGTAAGACGTCATTGAATGAAATTGTGTATTGTGTAACCAGCGCGTTCACTAGAACTGCATGCATTTTTTTTTCTCCTTCATTTCACCTAGACCTATAGGCCCCATGAACAAAGTTCGATCACGACAAGGCTTTTGATATGGACCCGAAAGAGAATTTTGCAGAGGCCACAATGATAATTCAACCTGAACGTCAGCCGCACTGGGCCAAGGTCGCGCTAATCGCTGGCTGCTTTTCCCTCGTACAACTTTAATCAATAATAAATAGTATCAGTTTTATTTCATTATGTATTATAGTTGTTCGATGTGATCACATATTTCTGATACTTTTATGACATTTGCATTCACAGCTTTAAATTTCTTGGGTTTTTTTCTGTACATTTTTCCCTCTGTTTTAAAACTAAATTTTCAGCTCAATACATTATAGTAAAATTGACTTCACTTAGATAGGCGCACATGACAGACAATCGACAATCTATTATCGTGCATTCTAGAGTATGCAAGCATATAATTTAGAATTAGTCGAGCCCAAAGAAAGAGATGGGGTAGTTTCTGCGTACTTTTCACCCTATAGACTCGACTGTAGGCGCAGGCAATGATATATTTGCATTTTGATAGCTTTGAGTACACGGCAGCAGATTAGCAGGTTAGTTGACTTTCGTTTTGTAGGATAGAGCCGGTATTACAATGGATATTGATGCTGAGAGGCTCATTGCTAAAGTGCAAAATACGCATTTCCTCTTTACACTATCTTGTGCTTAGTATGTACAGCGGCGCATCAAATTATTTTTAGACATAATAATTGAGAATTTTCTCAATTCCGTAAGTTCGTCAGTTTCTTAAGTAAACTTTGGCTGACCCAGAATTTTCTGTTTCGTCCGTTTTTCGATATCTTATATATCTACGCTTGCAATGCAATTGCATATTCATCTTACATAGTCACCCATAAACGATGGTTGTGTAAGCATTAAGTTTTCGCTCACAAAATTGTCTTCCGTGTGCGTTTGTTCGGCCACAGACTGTCATGTGCCCCTGTCTTATTAATATTACTGACACACCTCTCTGTAAAAACTGAAAGTTGAGTTGTAACAGTACAAAGACAGAAATATTTCTTCTTCTCTTAACAGCAAACTGCAATTAAATGTACGCATGCTACCACCAATAGGAGAATGGTTTGTTGTAATAATGGCTATCTGCATAGCTTTGGCCCAGCACGCGTTGTACTCTGCTACAAGTGTAAACTAGACTCTCGTATTAAGTATAAAATGAATGATCCTTTGTGCAAAGATCTCGAATTAACAAAGATATCCCTAGACAATTTTTTACACTAAAATCAAGGTTATTCGCGGATTGTTAGGACAATAAGTGAATGGTAAGACCGCTACGCTTGGCCGAAGTCGTTAAGGCACGAACTCGTGAGCGGGAGATCGGGACTCGATTCCCACTAGAGCCGTTCTCCCTGACTGAGGCTTTATTTCCAGTTTTTCCTCTGTCATACATGGCAAATGCAGGGGAGATACCCTACCCTAAACTTAGGCCTGGGACGACCCCTTCATTTAAAAAATGAGTACTTTCCCAGTTTATCATTTAAGTTCATATATCATTTACTGTCTGTAAAGCTTCAGTAGTTAAAACGGGCGTTAAACACTATTAAAAATACGGCAAGAATGTTATTAGCTAATAAAAGCATTTTAGTTAATAATAAACAGGTTTATTTTTTACATTCCTTTGTCATAATAATCATCATCATAATGTCCATCTCCAGGATAATGTGTCTGCGACCTCCAGTTATCCCAACCTCAGAAGTTGGTGACACTCTCTCCAAACTGGGAAATACATTTCACAAAATATAGCTGCACATGTGTAACGGCTAATGAAACAAACTAACTGAGAAAAAAGTACAAAAGAAAGTATGGAAAAGCTTAATTACATTTGAATGCAAGCTATAAGGAAGAACAAATGGTGCATTCGTGAACAGCAAATGGTTTTGAAAAAGCTAAAACACAGTTCATTTTTGATTTGTAGCAGTTAAGGAACCAATTTCCATAATGTACTCTTTTTGAAAGTTATTTTGGAAAACTAATTTCAGTTATTACATTGAAACTTTATTATTATTATTATTATTATTATTATTATTATTAAGCCGATGATATTATGAAGGACACCTCTTGAAACATGCCAGTTTTCCTTAGGTCAGGGCATCGTGCTGAATATTCTATTTTGCAAGTTCATAAAGCTCAAAATGGATTAATTTCTTATCAGATTGGATTGACAGGGACGGAGGGCATGTCGTTTGTGCCTATGCCCTTAAGAGGATCATCTGTGGAAGGAAGGGATGAGACAAACACCGTGCGGACAGAAGCCAGAAAATACAGAGTCCCTAACATCATTTCCTGATAGAACACCGGAGACCTCTCCCTCACCAGGAATCTGAGCCCCTCGGAAGGGCTGCTTCCACACCAGACGCCAACCTTCCTAAAGTGAAAATCCACTGCTACGCCGTAAATAACACCAACCCGCTTCATCTGGCAGTTTAGGTCCTCCAACCAGTACTGTGGAATGAAACGAAAGAAGAGAACGTCAAATAAAAGTGTAAGCGACCAGGGGAAATCATGAATAGATTGCCCAGGATTTGAACCCGGAACCTCCAGAATACTAGTATCAACATTAACCGCCTGGGCTACTATGCTGGGTAAATTTCTTAGCAACGTTATCAATATATCCCATTGGTCTTAAGTAATCATCGTAGAGGTAATTCATAGATTTTATAAATATTTTTTCAACACTTGAAAATGGGGTTTACATGTAAGGTGTCATGTTATACTGTAATATACTTGTTCTCTAAGGCACTGTTGTATTGTCTGCCACCGTGTACGTACATGTATTCGGTAATCTTAGCTATTTACTGTGACGCAATATATTCTGAGAACACTTTGGGCACAACCTAAGTCCGGAAATAAAAGCCATTGCAAATGAAAAGATAAAATAACGTAAAAGTGTAAAAATTAGCACGAGAAAATCTGCAATAGAATGAAAACCCTTGAAAACTCTATCACAGGAATAGCCTACCTATAGTTTGTTTTATTTTACAAGGCCATTTCGAATCGTTTAATTCTAAAACCTCTTGGGATAAAATATGGAAATTTCATGGATACTTATTAGGAAGTTTTGGAAATATTTTAACATAAATTAAATACAAATGAGAGAGATATTATTCTTTACTCAAATTCCATAAAGTGCTACAGCAGAAATGTCTTACCAGATTCACAGTACAAGAATTTCTTAAAACTGTACACCTGTATAAATGATAAAAATAAAAACCACTCATTAAAATCGAATATTTAGAGATTTCGATATGTTAAAACTATGCCATTATCCAAACCATGCTAGAGTAATTGATGTTTGATATAAAGTGAATAGGTAAACAAATAAATAATCAAGTGTCGATGATGCAGGACATAATTTTACCCGATCCTACCTCCTTTTCTAAATCGTACTTCACCCCTAACGGAGCTTTTGTCTTCTGCCACTGTGTATTAGGACAGGGATTTGTATAACAGAAATTTGTTGCCACAGCAAGCAGAAAAGAACGTTCCATTTCCTCAGTGGAACTCCAATTTTAGCAAACGTCTATGTGAGTGTGTGTGTCATTTCTACATCTTTTAATACTTTCGCCCCTATAAACATTTTTCTGGTTCTCCGACCCCCCCCCCGTTCCCTTTACTTCATTGCCGCCCCTGTTATAATCCTCCGCGGTGCGATGGCAACCTGCCAGACTTTTCCCTCGTATGTGCTGCTCCATTCTAAAAATTCATCCATATCCACTCGTGTGCCCTCTTTTCATTCGAGACCTATAAAGTATTTCTTACTAACTCCTTCCCAACTCTATGACCCGTTCACCTAAAGCAAACTCTTCTTTCTTGTTATAATCAGGATAGCAAAACTTTTTATGAAGTAATGATTTATCTCAAAGGTTCCTGGAGACGGTAGGAACAAACCTACCTCATTACTGGACTTTTTGGAAAGAAAAACAGAGAAGAATACTTTAGGTAGAAATGTTGTAAGTTTCACTAAAGTGCAGTGCGATAACTCAGTTGGCTAAGCACCAAATTGCCCCGAGTTCGAATCTCTTGTTGCGGCCTTCAGGCGAGAGCTGAGCTTCTTCTGGGCTGAACTCCCTTATCTGGTTTCCGTAGTGATACAAACTCACATGGCGTCTGGCACTGTAAATTTAATTAACATCACAGTGAACATGCAGTGTGTCTTCATATAGGTGGCATACTTCAGCATTTGCTCCCGTTCTTCTCCTTGCACAATAATCCTGCACGCGTTAGCTTCATTTTTAATGGAAAGTTGTCAGAATTACTTCCAAATATAATGGGGTTATTTGAGTTGCGGCCGGCAGAGCGCGGATGTGTACTTGGAAAAGCCAGTCAAGGGGTACACTCCATGTGCAGGTAGCAGCTTGTGGAGGGAGACTTTGTCAGTGAGTATTTGTGCTTTCGTGGTGCCTAAATGATGCTAATTGTTCTTCTTCATTAGTTGTGCTACTACATAAAAAACTTATGTCAGATTCTTGCAAAGAAGTGGCAGCGCCATTTGCAAGAAACTATTCTTGTAATCTATTTTCAGATAGAGAAACTGTTAACTTCATTTTATTATTCTTTCTAAAAGGTATAGGGCTGTCGACCTGTTCCGTTCACAATTAAACATCGTTCCATTTTGTTCTTGGTCTTCTTATTTGGCGATATCCTGTAGGTTAATAATTTAGTAAAAGTGTTTATATTCGTTCCTCTCTCATTCTTAATATATACTGATACCAATTATTTTTATTTTCATTAATTTTTTCATTTAAATGTTTCCGAATTTTCTCATTTCTTTTTTTGTCTAAGACAGTAAACCCAGCTACTGCTCTTAAAAATCTCATCTCTGCAGTTTCTATTCTTTTCCTGTCTGTTCTAGTCATAGTCCAGTTTTCACTTACATATGTTGCCAATGGCACTGCCATTACTTCGTAGGATTTCATTTGTGTTGTTTTTAAAGTCTTGTTCTTTCATTTTTTCTTATTGTTTCATTAATTATCTTAATTTATTTATTTTTATATTCAGATCATCATTTTTACTGTATGATACGTTTAAACCTAGATAATTAATATTAGAGAGAAACTGTTAGCCCACTTGTTAAAAGGTTACGAGGGATAGAATCTTCCAATAACAAGAAACATGTTCCAAATGGGCATGTTCTTGTAGACGAACCACAGGAATTTCCTACGGAGATGGTAGAAATATGCTGCCGCTGAAAAGCATCTTATTAAACATATCTTACAAGCCAAATTAATGATTAATATTTTCATTCATAAATACAGTACAATATTTTATGCTTTCAGTAAATATATAAATATTAACTTTACGCGCAGCGACACTATCCCCCTTTTACCGGTTGCAGCGGCTGCTTTATCTCAATTGTAGGATTGTATTTATTACATCGGTAACAATACAATATAATATAAAGCAGCTTCAATAGACTACCAGAAGAAGAATTTTTAAAAATATTAAAAGCATTTATAGAAGTATAAGGAAATTCCATTATGAATGACACACAGCTGAATTCAGTCAATTTGTTTCCCCGTAACCCCCTCTCCGGTATTCGTTATTTTCAGACCTGAGCTGTCTCACTTTCAACAGCAATTTACCTAACATCTCTTCCCTACCTTCCAGTAAAGCCCAGCATAACAATTTCCCTCTTTTGATCCTGTAAAGGAGTGTGGTTTGTACTTTTCCCTCCATTCTTCAGTACCTTTACAATCAGTCAGAACATGTGTCCAGATGGGGGAAATTCTCCTTCCATATTCGCCAGTAATCTCATGCAAGCCCCTGTCTAATGAGTCAGGCCCCTGTTTTGATGCATTGCTCCAAACCCGATCGTACTTCTAGCGAGATCATCTCCCTGTATTGTGAATGGTCTGCTGCTGCCTATCCATACTCCTCAAACGGTTCCTAACCCTCCCCCATACGCTCTTTCTATTCCCCTGACCCGTCGTCCAAATGGAGCCCAGTCATATTGCTTCTAATCTCTTTCTTAATTTCAATTCCCATATCATGTTTCCTCTCATCCCCAGCTGTTCATGATAGCACAAAGTCCTAGTAAAGTTTGAATAATAACAGCCGCGCTCAGGCAACCGTAGTTCAAATGTACATTTTATTAAGCATTGAATATTGTATTCGTGAAAAAAATATTATTTCTATTCATTGTTTATTACAAATATGTAGCATGAAGAACACATTTAAGTATTCTCGTTTTCTGAGAACCTTCTTTGATTCATACTGTATCTATTTTAATTTTTGCAATAATATAAAGTACTTAGCACTGTACTGTTCATATTTCTGAATGCACTACAGCTCTTTCAGGTATATCGCTTATAAAATTGAAAAAAATTGTTTAATAAAATTAAAGTAAATTTTTGGTTAAATTTTTATAAACTTTTAAACTATTTTCAGTCTTACAGTGATTGGAAACCGCATTTAATTAAGAAAGAAAAAAATAATTGTAGAAGAGCAAGAAGAAGAAAAAATATTTCTCATTATTGTCCATTGCAAAATCGTCTACACTGCCCACAAAAATAAACATTTAAGTTTTATTGGAATTACAGAAAATCAATTGAAAGTTTCTTATATTTCGTTTTAATTTATTCAAAATTATTTAATAATTCAAAATTAATAATTCAAAGTTATTTAAATTAACCAATTTGCTACAGAATACTGATTACACCCATTATCTACATCAATATTTAATACAGTAACCAGATATTAGCAGAACATGGACGAACAAATCTAGTGCTACTTATTTCATTTCCAAAAGAAGAAAACGTAATTTTAGGTACTTAATTAATAGAGTATGAAAAAAATATATACTTTATGGTAATTGAGTAGAGATGAAAAACTAAAATGTTTTATTATTTTAGCAGGAATGAGTCTACTTACAGCCATAAATTGATAATCCTATAGATCACAACTAGAGAGGTTAATTCCGTCAAATTTCAGATAATTTTTGCGGTAACACAATAGGGCTCTCTTATAACTATATGAAAATTTCTGAAATTTCACATTCTTTCTGACACTCTATAATTTTAGTTCCAATCTTCCAATAAAGGTTGTTTGAAATCTTCCTTAATTTTCTTTCCCCACTTCTAAGAATGTCAAAAATGTCATCGTTAATAGTATTAAGTGTATACCTTCAGTTGTTTCTTATAGGGTTTTTTATTTTTCCCACCATTTAGAACATTTTTTCAACATTTCATGATAAGAACCAACTTCCAATAATTACTGCAAATGTAACGTTTTATAAACTGTTCTTATAAACAACTGTTTTCTTTATTTCAGTTGTGGTTCTGTTACGTAGTCATTTATATTTGATTGGATTTTGATACACATTGAGAAATGCTCAAAATTCTAGCACAAGGTTTGAAAAGGGAACTTCTCAATGATAATAAATAAAAATGCGAAAATAGTAAAATTCAATAAGGTATCCATTTTCTTTAATTATTTTGTTAAATGTTTAATATCTGATACTGTCTGATATATGTCTTCGAGATAATAAAGTAAATTAATGATGAGAAAGCACTATCAAAAACAAAAGTATCCAGGCATATATCCCTATAAAGATGCATAAATATTTCTTACTTGATAATCGGTAGTGATTATCCAGTTATTTTAAAACTTTTTGTTATTATTTTATCAGTAAATGTTATTTAATTTTATTACTGAATAAACTGGGGAAATAGTTCTGTATTATTTATATATAATATATATTAAATTGAATATATTTGCTTAGCTAAAAAGTACTTTCAAATTTCAGATTTATTCAATACGTGCTTGAAAAATATTGTGGCGTACATATTGACATTACTCTCTCCCCAATGGGCAACAAGTTAAGAATCGCGTTTGTAATTCTGGGTGTAGATGTTTCATTGCTGTTTTCTTTGAGAATGAATTCCCAATATGCATAACATTATTTTAAATATAACACGTAACTTTCTTTTGACAAAAATATCCTGATTGCGGAAATAATGTATTGTTAAACAGGAAATGTCATGGTAATGAAATCCGCTTTCAAAACTTTCAGCTAATGAGAAGCTGGATCGACATTGAAGGTCACGCATATGTTGTATAGAGATCTTGAATGTAGTAGGTATTTAATAGTTCCATTTTTCATCCTAGTCTTGAATTATATCATGATCTAAATCAAGGTACGCTAACCAAAGTTAAAACTTTCATATGTTGACTGAGCTTCAATGTCAGCAAATGTTTTCTTTTATGCATCAGTAATTAGTTAATCATATGAAGATATAAATAAGACCTCTCTTCTCTATTCAAGAAGGAGTTATGTTGCAATGCACTCGTAATGAGAATTCTATGTGACAGAAAGATTTGGGGAATCGAATATAAACACGTTGCACGTGTTTATGGTTGTGAATGTTTACAAATATACCTCCAAAGTTGGAAGATTGCGCAAGCTTGAAAATATTTCTCCAAAAATCAACGTTTCACAATCAACATATTTGTTGAATTAGCTATGGATTCATGCCTGATCATTCATGTCACATCTAATTTGTGTGCCAAGGAGGCTAATGCAATGATACCAAGAATATTTTTAGAAACGCCTAAGAAGTAGTAAGGACTTTAATTAGGGAAATACAGAAAATAAATACAAAATATAAAATATAAAAATTATGTGACGCTTGTAAAAACAATTATGGTCTACAATATTGACAGAATCTTTCAAACAATAATTTCTAAAATGATTTTTTGCCTTTACAAGTTCGTATTGATCTCTTTTTTATTTATTTGGTTTACGGGAGCTCTTTAACATCTCAGGTCATCAGCGTCCCATTCAATTCAGGGCGTGAAATGGCCGACAAATTTTGCTCAGAGGCCTCTTCTTTCAGGCTTGAGGTTGTTTATTGTGTCGTAATTATACGACGGGTCCCATGCTTTATTTCTCTTCCGAAAAAAGCCATACATAGATTTTTACGCCCTAAAAGTTCATTGACTCTGAGTCTGCAGTTTTTGGCCTATGGGGCAAGTATGGTTACTACTAGACCAACATAATGATCTCATTCAGTACTATTATGAATGCTACAATGTCCTAATGCATTAAAATGATTTGGAATGTACATGTATTGAGAAATGGGCTCTACTGTATAAGCTGGTAAACAAATCTGGTGCAGTTACCGATAATAGAAATTGGATAGTCCGAAATTATTAGAAGGAAAAAAAAAAGATTGCAGCTCTATTGTTGCAATAAATCAAGGAAATGTCTGAAAAATAAATGTATAATATTTGTAGTGCTAATAAAGTTGCAAAGTGGTGATAGATGAGTTATTCCAGTGTGTGGCGAATTGTGAGAATACATTATAGATTATATCAGATAAGATGAAAAAAGATAAAATATTTGTATCACTTTTGCTTCCGTAAAAACATTGAAGAATTTGACAAAATCTTAAATATAGATGCATATTTCGAAATAAATGGAGATGTTTACACTAAAAATTGCAGCATATGGATATAAAATAATATTGCGTGATGTTCAAGGTTATTGTCCGGTCAGATTTATAATAGAACCTTCTTTCTATAATGAAATGGGATACGAACAAAGAAAACAGTAACAAACAGGTAGCGATATTTTCGAATATTGCAAAATTTTGTAAAACTAACATTACAGAATCATGATATCGAAAGCATTGTTTTTATGTAAGACTGTGTTCCACCTCATATACACAATATAATAAAAATACTATTATAGAACACTTTGGTGATCCTGTAATTAGCAGGCATTTTCAGAACAGCTGGCCTCCTAAGTCATCAGACATGACTTCGACTGACTACTGATAACGAGATTATTTCAAAGAAAAAATTCTTAGTAAAAAGAAAAGAAATATTTGATATCCGATGTTACTGAAAACATTCCTGAGAATGCAATTACTAATGTCGTTTATAGAATGGGGGGGTTAACTATATTAAATAACATGAATGTGTTTTCTATTTTATTATTTAATGTTAATTAAACACCAATTCTTTACTATCACATTGGTGCTTTTAATTTTGTAAACCTCGAATATTTTCGTAAAGTGCAGTAATTTTAAACTCAGAACTGACTTATAACCTGAAGCATATAACACTCTGGGAGGTTGGAAGGCACGTAAGGTTGTTGAAGACGACAGGAGGATTTGCCTACCATGTTCGGAACCGGAAGGCTGGGTGCACATTTTGACTAAGTGTACACAGACAGAAGATACTGGGATAAACTTTCTCCAGGTTCATTTATAGCTTCCAATAGGGGGAGGTTGGGACTTAATTGCAAATAGACAAAACCTGGGCATTTTCTTAAATTAAACGCGTAGTTTTAGGAACAAGAAATTTCTGTAAACATTGTACATAAATAATACGAAAATCTATATGAATATCAGAATTATTGTATGTATATCTGTTTCATGTTTCTGTGTGTGAGTGCGTTCTTGTTAATGTTGTTGACTTCTTTCATTGGAATTTCAGAAATGAAGCATTATACAAGCGAATGAACATTCTTACCACCCATGAGACCGTGATGTGCAATATATGTATACCTAGTTTAACTGGAATAATAAATACTACTACTATTACTACTACTACTACTACTACTACTACTACTACTACTACTACTACTACTACTACTATTACTACTACTACTACCGTTACTACTACTATTACTACTACTTTTATTACTACTATTACTATTACTACTACTATTATTACTATTACTACTACCACTACTACTACCACTATCACTACTACTATTACTACTACTACTACTACTACTACTACCACTAGTACTACTACTACTACTACTACTACTACCACTAGTACTACTACTACTACTACTACTACTACTACTACTACCACCACCACTACTACTATCACTACTACTACTACCACCACTACTACTACTACTACTACTACTACTACTACTACTACTACTACTTCTACTACTACTACTACTACTACTACTACTACTACTACCACCACCACCACCACTACTACTACTACCACCACCACTACTACTACTACCACCACTACTACTACTACTACTACTACTACTACTACTACTACTACTACTACCACCACCACCACAGCCGCCTGTGGTGCCTCAGTAGTGAAAACGGGCGTTAAACACTACTCAAAAAAAAAAAACCACCACCACTACTACTACTACTACTACTACTATCACCACTACCAGTACTACTGCTACTAATACTATTACTACTACAACAACAACTACTACCGCTACTTCATGCAGTATATATATATATATATATATGTACTAAAATAAAAATAAAATAATTGGAAATAATAGATAAAAATAATTCATATAGATAAAAATAAGAAAAAATAGAGAGCAGAATTTAATGAAGTTCTGAAATAATAACACAAATAGCGCAATATTTCGAAATGCGTATGTTCTTCTTGAAAAGCAAAAGCAAAATGACAGCATACACCGCCACGAGTAGGGTCGTTAAGGCCCGGACTCGTGAGAGGGAGGTCTGCGATTCAATTCCGACCAGAACCGCTCTCCCTGATTGAGGTTTTTTCTAGGTTTTTCTCAGTCCTAAACTTAGGCCTGGAACGTTTCCTTCCCTAAAAAAATACTCCTTTCCCAATTTATCATTTGGGACTAATTCTGTTTTTATTTATTCCAGACTTTTAATGTTTATTATTTTAGTATATTGTTATTTACTCCAAGATGTTTTAATGATTTGAAGAAGGTATTCCGAAACACCATCATCGCTCATCGACGTTTCAGCCCACTACAGGAAATATGACAACAATAACCTCTATGGAAGTCCTAAATGCATTATAAACCAAAATCACATTAATATTAAGAAAATTCTTAGAATATTTTACAGGGGGTTAACAAAGAACAAGAAAGAATAGTTATAAAATTAAAATTGAATGATAAACGCAGAGAAAATCTCGAAGAGAATTCAATTCCAATAAAGCCTAATATTTTATCTTTCAAAAGTTGGATATAAACGCTTCTCTCCTCAGCAAGAGAGGTAAACGCAGGCCAGGAATTTCTCAAATTTGTTTTTTTCTTCTAATATTTAATCATCTGATCACATAAATCATTGCATCGTATGTTCCCTGTTAAAGAACAACCAATGCCGGTACAGAATACGTCCAAAGTGAGTGCAATATTGCCAATGTTTTCATACTCCTCTCAAGTCAAATCCAGAGATTCTGTCTGTAACATGCTTACCAATGAGTCATAGTTTATCATAACAGGCTGTTTTTCAACTCAAATCCACTGCATTCTGATAGGCAGCGTCCGCATGAATAACTGCGAGCAAGACAGCCAACCCTGTGCTTTATGGTGACACTCTCATTGAATTTATGGAACAAATTAACAAGGTCGAAGGTGACAAAAGATATTTCCATAAAGGTGATTCTACATGTCGCACCAAAATCCCTGAAAGCTACATATGATCAGTTTCTTCGTTGACAGCACAATATGGCCTCCCAATCACAGAGTCTAAATTCACCCGACTTATTCCTTTGGTCTGAAAGATAGTGAATTATGGGAAAGAAGTCCAAAATATTGACAGTTAAATTCAGCGAACATGATTTTGTACAAAGATATTTGAATTCAGGTTGACAGATCTTCTGCGAGATGATCCCAGAAACTAGGTTGGTAAACACCTCTAAAATAATTGCATAATGTTGCAGAGTTATGTTCATAAGTGATAATTGATTGAAAAATAGAAGTTTTGTAGATACACTACCAATAAAATACTAGAGTAAGATGAGAATAAATATTTTTGTCATGCTATAGCCGAAGCTGTAGTTAAACTTTTGGTGGGACTGTACAATGAAGCTAGCCGAAGCAAAGCTACCCTTTCAGACATTATTTAACACCGCACCGTCAGAGCGTCGGAAGTGTTTGAAAACCATTGCCTTGGCCGTTCTCTTTGAAACCCTATACAAGGAGGGCCTTGCAATAGTAATTTTATTCGCTGTACAAACAGACTGTTAAGAAGAGAACGTTAGCTACATCATCAAAGTAGCAGCAAGGCTTCCACAGTGTTATTACTGCAGGCTGGGCAACTTGATGGAAAATGGATACGTTATTATTAGCCTCCTTGCGAGGAAAAACTCGGCTTACGAGCTGCTGCCTGTTACCATAGCAACGTCTAATAGGCGTTATTCTTTTTTTTTTTACTTCCTCAAGTATAGAGCAAGCAAATGTTCAAGGAAATAAAAAATGAGTTTTAACATGCCTTTAGACTTGTGTTCTTTTAACTTCGATTTTTTTTTCTTTTGAGTTTAAAAATAAGAAAAATGAGGCGGTCTACGGAGAAAGGGTTTATGAGCTTTTTCCTTACCTTTTTATTTTTTTAACAGAACACTTTTTAGATCCCATATGCTTTAAAGTAGCTACCTTTTCTCAAAAGTTTATGAACTTAAGCTTGTAAATTAAGGTCGCCCTGCTTCTTTAAAGCTTTTTTGTTCGTCAGTGATGAGATCAGAATTTATGATTACAGTAACTTTCTGAACTTCTTGTTGATTTGGTTTATTTACGGACACTCTTTAACATCCCAGATCATCAGCGTCTCAATCAATTCAGAGCGTGAAACGGTCAATCAATTTTGCTCAGAGGCCTCTTCTTTCCGGTGTGAGGTTCTTTTACATTCGTAAATGTACGACACGGGACCAACTGCTTCACTTTCCTTCCGTAGGAAGCCATACTTAGGATTTTTACGCCCGAAAAAAAATCCATCGATCCTTGCCGGGTTTGAACCCACGATCTTGGGTTTAGGAGGAAGTATGGTTACCACTAAACTACCAGGAGCGATTTCTCAGCTTTTGGAAGCTAATGTGGTTTTTAAAAAATAAATTTCTATTCTATGTAAGAAAATAAAAATTACTGTTGTTACTGCTAAGCTGAATATGGTCAAACATAACACAATAATAAATACTCTAACAGAATTCCATAAATTATTAAATTGTGGCCTTTTCTCCATTTAATCAATAAATCAAATTATCTTAAAATTGCATCTTTAGAAATGTATAATAGGAAAATATGCTTGTACAGGAGTGAACTACCTAAAACTGCAACTTGAAGAACACGCAAGGATTTATCAATAGAACCCATACAAAGATATTAGATAGTGTATTTCAAGCATTATTTTAAAACCAGATCAAATTAAAATTTCATTGAGGATTGTAGGCTAAGTAGTTTTCGAGATACCGTCATACATAGAGCTGGAACCATTATCATTAGGCAAAATTAATACATCCTCGCGATTTTTAGACCATTGCAGTTCATGTCTATTCGCATTTTGTTTAAAATTTAGAAAAATTATCGACAGTAAGTTGCAGTTCAATTAAAAGACTAATGATAACGCTACCTTTGCACAGTCAAAATACTGCGGCCCTTCAACATATTTCAGTTTTATCCTGGATGTTTGTCTGGACACGTCGGCCTTTTCATCATTAATAAACAAGCACTCTCAGCACGTCCAACATCTACAGAAAATCGCGACGTATTAACAGGTGCTTCTGACTACTTCATATAAAAGAAGGAAAATGTAAACACAAACGTACTCTTGGGTCGCGGTAGGCAGGAATGTGCGGTACGGTTCCAGTCTAGCACCTAAGCGGTTAAATGGGACACACAATTCTTTAAAAATACATACGACCAGGGGCCGAAATTTTAGACCCATTCGAGATAACTGCAACATACTGTTGATAATTTTCTTAATTGTAGACAAAATGCCATTGAATGTATGTACTGTTTTTGCCTACGGAGTGTTAATGTATTTTGCCTAATGATTACAAGAATTCTCTACAAATGTTTGAAAGTTCAAGTCCTCCCTCTAACTTTCAAAGAGAGAAAGATGCAGAGAATTCTCTTGATCATTAGGCAAAATGCAATATATCTTCATTTGAATGCAAACCTGCTCGCAAACGCTTTTTGTTTGTTTGTTCAGGAATCGGCAGTCTTGCAACCCACTGTGCACAAATACGTCTTATATAACTTTTCAGTTGTGAACGTGTAGATGGAACGCAGCTACGTTTTGAGACTTTCTGAAAGCGTTCTCAGTGCTATTTGACGATCCTCTCTAACAATGACAGCAGCTGTGTAAATGTTTTCTTCCGTTAGGGCACAAACTGGAGCGCCAGGTCCACATTACCTGATTGCCTTTCCTCTCTAAATATTTTAAACTATCTTCGAGCTGGGGAAGTACAGCCCTCGTATTTGGAACACACGGATCTACCTATAGTCTGGCGATCAGAAGAAGGCAAGCGAGAGGAATGTGCTATGTAAATACTTTTACAATCCTCACTGTTCATGCAATTTAGTACCGATAAAATCTCTTGTGGTGCCTCCGTAGTTAAAACGGGCATTTAACACTATTAAAAAACGTACCGTTAAATAAACAGTGTTGTCAGATATTCGCCCATGTTTACAAATCCAGTGGGCGTGCAAAATCTAAATCTGCAAAGTTCTGATACATGTGGCACCATAGGTATCCTATATACACTCCTACTTGTGCAGATAAACAGTTTCAATCCCCTCTTGCACTTCAGCCTTTACTCGCCTTCTTCTGATCGCCAGACTATAGTTGTGTCCGATTGTGGTTTTGTGGGGCCAAGCGAAAAGTCAGTTATACTACTTTGACTTGAGATTGTCGGTAAGTGATAACCTATCGGTGCACAAGACAGATATAAGGACTCTACATTTGTTTACACTCATTTACCTTGGTGCATAAATCTAGAAAGTACATCTTTTGTCTTAAAATATGCAAGTTGTTAGTTTTTTTTCATTATCTTTAAGTGAATATCGCTTAAATATGAATAAAATACAGTTTTTAATTTTTAAATTAATAACTTAAAGTGTAATAATACTTTTGCTCATCAAGATATAAATATAAAATTAGCTATTGTTCATGTTTCTAATTTAAGAGGTTCCAGAACTATAGGCGGAAGTTTTTATAAAATTCGGTAATATGGCAATTTTTCTTTTAACAATATTGCACCTACAAGATCACATTTCGCAAAATTTCGTCTCTATGGGGTGTATTGTAATAGAAATATGTTATCATTCAAATGTGAGAGATCAATATTTTTGATTCATCTGAAATGTTCCATGCTTTGTCTGAATAAAGAACTCTACAGCCATTGCCTTTGTTGCTTCAGAAATTTGCGATGGTGGTGCAGGCAGGCATTTTGTGCGCGTCGCCATGTTGTTTCCGAACGAGTATCCTGATTTAGCACGATGGACCCGATGCAGTCCATCACCAGCATCGTCATCAGCAAAGTCATTACGACGGAGTGACGTGGGCTATCAGCTGCGTGATGGGTCATTAGGAATCTTTTAAACTAATGAGGTCATCTGTAGCAGTGACAGATGGGCAGAGTGCAGCAGTGACATCTGTAGATATGTCTTCGGAACTTGGCACTGCAGCGTCATCAGCTCGCCGCTACTCCGAGGGAATATGTACACTAACAAGCGTTTTCTGACCACAATTCGTTAAACAAGTTGTTTATATGAACGCTGTTGAGTTGGACATTTTATCAATGCTAAATCGTCATCATTAAAGTCTTATTCCAGTCTATGTTCATAGTACATTGGTTTTAAATGCTTTTCTAACACCGAGTTTGGCTCATTATTAAGTTGACAGCATCTTTTGAAAGACCCTATTTACATTTTATAGGCTTTTGTGTTTTAGTTTAAATTTTTTAATTTCCTCCAATCTTTGTTTCACTTTAATTTCACACCATTTTTGCTTATAACAAACATAGCTTTAAAACAATTTATCTCTGCTACTGTTTCTTTTCTCTTTCTTAATAATAATATTTTTTGAAAATACGGTAGGCTTATCTCCCATAGCATAAATAAGCTGTGATATCTACTTGTGTGCAAAACATTATTAAGTTTATTTATTGAATCTAATTAATATAATATTTCTTCGTGATAATCTTAATTTCAGCAGTGATATGTTACATACAACAATCACAAAATGTATAAATAAACATTTGCAATAGAAAATGTTTTGTTTCTTCTATTAATATCTTGCCTTTGGCGGACTAGCCAAACGTTTCAGGTGAACGTTTCAGGTGAGAAGTGCACTCACATTGAATACGCTCTTTCCCAATTTCATTTCGTTTCCTTTCGGAGCGTGCGAATGACTAAACATTTAGATTATAATTAACTTGTAATTGGATAATAGTGAATTAATAAATTGTCGCTCTTGCCTGTAGTCCATAGTGAATGCTAAATGCAGTGTCTATTTTCGTTCAGACATTTTCTAGGATAGTTTTGTGAAATTTAACTTTGGGTACTTTATCCTGAATTTGTTTAATATTTGTTGACATTTTAATTGTGTTTGAAATCTGTTTTTACTACTAAGCCATCACAGGTGGGCATTAATGATACACGAGATGAAAATATAAATTGGGGACAAATTACTACTGTTTTATTTACTGATGACCAAGTAGTCAATAGCGCGAAAATTAAAATGCCTTAGAAGAAGCAGTTTTTAAATGAAATGAAATAGATACTAAATTTAATTTGGAAACAACTGAAAGCAAAATAAAAACAATGACGTTATAGGTAATAAAATAGTGGAATTAAAGACCTTTCCTTAGGCTTAGATAGCTTCTCCAGGGAATATAGAAACAAATGAAAAAGGTTCGTGGTTCCGTGTTTGGAAGAGAACACGGTAGTTCATTTGGTTAGAGCATCAGCACGGAAGACTGCAGATATGTGTTTTGAATCCGAACCGTGATCCGAATTCATATGTGATTCTTCCTTTCCAATGAATGAAAGAACTATTTCTACATACTATGTAAACAGAATGCTAACTACATGTATTGCTAGAGCATTTATGTATTGGTCACTGGAAAAACAATTAAATAGCAGAGGGAGAGTTTTGGTGGAGGCGGAACAGATCGAAAGGTTCAAACTTTGAAAATGATGATGATACTTTGTGAAACTCAGTGCATTATGCTTGTAATATTTCATTGATAACTCTCCTGGTTTAATTTTCATACATTGTTCTTGTAGACAAATAAAAATTGCTGATGCTTGAATTTTTTTGTCAATACAGTGCATGGCAAATGCCTTCCGACTTTTTCCGAGAGGAAAACATTTGGTATTATAAGTAATATGATAATCATAAAAATTGAACATTTACTCTATATTTAATAAATGGTTACTATTAACTAAAGGGAATACAACTGATTTAATTATAAACCATTATTATCATAATTATAGCACAAAACTTTTATGTTATGATATAGGTTCATACACAAAAAATGAAATATCTCCTGGTTATTTTATTGCGTAAATTATCACCGAACATAAAGAGCTTGCCATTTAAAACATATTAAGCTATATACTGGGTTTTAAATGACAAATATTGTTTTCTTTAATTAGCTTTCAGATAGAACTTGATCTTCAGATACATTAATGTTCTAGAAAAAAGAGGATAGTTTCAGTCATGTTAATATAAATCGAAACATAACATGATAAAAAGTTATCTTTTTAAGTTTAGAAACCTTTTGGTGGTAACAAACAGATCTTAGATTTTTAAATTCTATTAACAACTTTTAGTAGACAGCAAGTAGTATTTAATTTCTCTCATTTATTGTAGAGAATAAATTAATTACCCATAGATTAAATAAAATTTCATTTGGTAAAAATTACTGGCACCCTTGGAAAACACACTTATACAGGATTTGCACCTTTCTCTCCATGCACAAATAGCGAAATAAAGCTTGCATTGCGCCTCCAATATGATCCACCTACCGGGTTCAAGTAATACGACATCTTTACTTTTAGTAACATGACACGTCTTTGGTAAGCAAAGGAGAGATTACCGCTTCCTCTGTACACCTTCTTAAACCAGAGCTGTGAGACTGTGTCTCTCGACACCTGTTATATATCTCACAACGGGATTAGCATGTCTGATCATACCAGCTGCTTTGTAGTCCACTTGCAGCTGAGTTTTAATTCTTTCCTTCCTTCCTTCCGTCCTTCCTGTGAAGGTGTGGAACAGGCCGCTTTGCTCGCCTAGCAATGAGGTGCATGACCTGAATATTATCAACTTGCTTCTACTTCTCTTTTGCGTCCGGGATAAAACTGTCGTCTTATTCAAATTACAATTAAAGTGACACAGTGTGTAAAGAAAGAGAAAGTTACGTCTAGACAGTGTAAATATATATATATCCGAAGAGGGCTGAACGAAAGAGCCTGTTTTTTGAGCTTTGTCGAAAAAAAAATGTTTATATTATAATTAGATTAACTACGGGGTATTTCCTCGATCTTGAACCCTGTTTTTTTCTCCTAACTTTAATTGAATTTTGACAAGCAAAATACCTTGGTATTTAAGAAGCACGATTAGCGTTTATTTTGGGACTATCTATTGGAGAATTTATATACGGTACCTAACATCTTTCCACTAAGTGAATACACTGGTGACGTTGCTCGCCTGTAATAAACACCTTCTGTTAACCCTCACGAGCGTGTATATCAGCACTCTACCATTTTAAATTTTCAATTAATGCTACTAATATGTAACAGTGTGTTCTCACCACACTGCCCCTTCAATTTTGAATGGATTTCCGGCGGTTAGAAGCTTTGTTTGATCAAACTACTCTTCCATCTAGTCTGTATGTTCGTCTTTCTCTCCACTGATATACAGCACACTGGCAAATAACGGTGTAGTTTTACGAATTACCTTGGAACTGCTGCCGCACTCCACATATAACCACTTTTAATGTACCTTGCTGTATTGTTAAAACACTTTTATTCATCAGTACCATTTTATCGCACAAAATTATATAATTTGCAGCCACAAAGTCGGTCCTGGTGGTGTAGTGGTTACCATACTTGCCTCCCAAACCCAAGATCGCGGGTTCGAACCCGGCCTGGACCAATAGATTTTTCGGGGCGTAAAAATCCTAAGTATGGCTTCCTTTGGAAGGGAAGTAAAGCCGTGGGTCCCGTATCGTACATATACGGCACGAAAAAGAACCTCAAGCCTGAAAGAGAGGCCTCTGAGCAAAATTTGTCGGCCGTTTCACGCCCCGAGTTGAATGGGACGCTGATGACCTGAGCTGCTAAAGAGCGTCCATAAATAAATCATTCAAAAAAAAAAAAGCCACAAAAATATATTTAAAACTATTATGTCTGCGAGCAATATAACTTGAAAGCCAGTCTAAAAACCAAAGTAAATGCATTTCGAGATGAGAGTAAAAATAATAATTAATGACCAAACTATAGAACAAAGGCTATGTTTTATTTGGGAGATGGTATCTTGTTACAACACAAGATTATGAAATAGGTATTAAGTTAAATAACCCATAAACTCTGTGCTACAATTAGTAAAACATACCGAAACAAAATACGTATAATTGCTAAATTTAAGTATTATAGTAATGACTGCACATTTATTATCTTACGGAAATATTATAAACGTTAATAAAAACATAAATATAGGAATCAGTCATTTAAAATCAAACACGTAATTGTAATAATTTGTCGCTGATCCTGGCAGTTATTGTCCCATGGAAAGGAAAGTAGTACACCAAACAACGAAGTCAATTTTCACGATTGCCGCGACACTTATGAGTCGAGCACCACTTGTAGCAGAGCAGCATTTTATATTCACGGATTTCTGGAAAGAGGAGTAACTTTGAATAACGTGAACTATACCGAAGTCAAGATGGGCGTTTAAGTCAAAACGGATGATATCGTTTTGCACTGTTAATGTTGTTTACACCAAACTGCAGCAATTCAGATGAGAAGTGCCCATATACCTGACATATCTCTGTTTCCCTCAAAGGCAAACGACTCACATCGGGCAAAGAAATGCAGGGAGCAGTTCAGCAACAATCCAAAGACTTCTTCAACAAAGGCATTCAGCATTTCGTTTGAAGTTAGGGGAACGTCTCAGCAGATACAGTGACTATGTCTAACGGTATCAAGGTTACTGTGGTTTTTTATCATGAGGTATTCGGCTTTTAAAATGACCGAAATGACATTCTTGAGAGGAGTGAAAATACTGCATGGCTATAAATGACAAGAAAGGAACATCCTTGGAGAATGTCAGATGATCGATTTACAAAACAAATACAAGCCTATGGAAAGCAGGAAGAAAAGGTTGAAGGACCTTTGGAGGCTTAAATTCTTAAATGGAGACGATAAATGCAGTTTAATTTAATATCATTGGAAAGAAATAAAACAACTGAATTATTAATAAAAATATTCGGGCTTAAATTCAAAAATTCCGAAACTAAATGGCCAACATTTAAAATAAATTCAGTTTAAACTAAAATGGCATTAATTTATAATATATTGCGAGTGAAGTTTAAATATATAGGGTTAATTTTTAGGTTTATCTACTTTTACTTTGAAATTCCAAATGGTACCCCTTTTTATACTCCAGCTTTAAAAAAGATGCAACTTTTATCTCATGTTTATATTTATATATTTTTTTTTTTTTGTTCGCTTTGTTCCAATGCCTCTCATTTTTTCAAAAAAATTGTGGGCATTCCCCCTTGTCATGACTATATTGCAGTGGACTTCTGAAGCCGGGTTACCCCAGAGGAGATGATTATTATGCACTAGTGGATCCTTAAATTTATGAATAAATGAAATAAATTAAGCCAGCTTTACCTAAGCATTTGGGCAGAATAATACTTCAAAAACTACTGCACATTTATTTTAATTGGTGTTTTTTGATAATAAATTATTTCAGAATGATGTAAACCTATTCTAAAAGAACGTGTAGAATGTAAGCTGATCAGTGATCAGGTTCGAAATAGACTGCTTTCATGTACAATAATAGAGCTAAATTTACCATTTTTCATACCACAACTGGTTTATTTTTTGCTCTTCTCAAATTCAGACAGCAATAAAAACAGTCTCTTTTTTCAAGGTAACAATAGAAAACAAAGTTGAGGTAACAATTGCTTCCTCTTTAAAATGTAATCATCAGACGTTGTAGGTGTTTTTGACATTTCAAGAGGATGGGTAACGAGATGTGAAGGTGTAAAGCTTAAAATTTTTTGAGCATTGCTTTTAAACTGCAAGCCATTGTTTGATTGTTATTTGAACTAGAATAACATAAAAGTACAGTTAATATTACTACTAATAGTAGTAATGTAATCGTTATAAGTATATAGTATATATGTTAAAGATTTCATAGGAACCAGATAGACAGAAATTGAAATTTACACTTTATAAATACATGTTTCCTCACCATCTTGTATGACAAATGAATTACATCATAAAAGTAAAATGTATATTTCATGTTGTTTTAATGGTACCTATTGCACTTTCAAAATTAAATTTAGTTACCATTGCAAAAGTACATATTAGTCTTAATACAAATAATTATAAATAATTACCTATATTAATATTACAGGAACCTCATGACAAATATTTCTTGAAGTGTATACACTATTCTGAAAAATCTATTATAAAAACACAAATATTACGTTAAATGCTCAATATTTTTATATTATTCCGTCGAAATTCAAATAATAACAAAGGTCCAGACTTCCAGTCAGTTTAAAAATCAACACATGTGATAGCAAAGGCATCCTCTGCCACAAAATTCCAAATAAAAACTGGTTGGGAATAAGATATCAAAATCTAAAATTTAATTACCTTTGGTTTTAAGCTTCTTAAATTGACGTGTTTTTTTTAATTACACTTTTGTAATGACTGGGAAGTTTTAAAATGAAAACTCTGTTTGAATATAACAAAGATTTTTGAACATGTTTAATTCATAAATGCTTCAAATTTCCAAAATCTTAATTGATACTTTTTTATAATTGTTATTTTAAAAAGGAATATTTCATTTTTTAATATATTTCGCACGTGATTTTCAATAATTGTCAACAGATAACTAATGTGGATATTAGTTGCTTATTCCTGCAGATTTGATGGAAATAAAACCCACTGTTTTCATACGTTAATTGCAGTAAAGCTCTGCACAGTTTTGTTATTTTGTATTAAAGTTAATTACTTTAAAAGTGAATTTACATCACCTGACACTAAATTGAATATTATAATTATAAATAAAGCGACAAACACTGAGGAAAAAACTTGAGGTCTCACATGTGCACAGTGTGTGTGTTTTCAATAAATTTTGTTTATTTGACTGTTAAAATTAATGCCATATATTCCAATGACAACAATTATATATATACGTTTTTATTTGCAATTTAGCGATTTTTATGTTATTTTATCTTCAAATAGCTGCAGTTACCAAGTTGCATTATCTTGTAAATGGAAACATTGTACGAAATGTACTTTGAAGGGTATGGTGCATTATTTTATCGTTACTTCATTGTCTTCATAAATTTGATCTTTTGACATTATTGCATTTAACTCTTTTGGGTAGCTTTTATTACGTCATTTTTACATATGATTAGCAGTACACACAGTAAGTATATTTTTATTTAAAAGCCAAGAAAATGAAGTTCATATCCAATGCATTTGCTTCTATGCTTCTATGCTGTTTTTATGCCCACAATTCTGATCCATAGAGAACGAGTTTTGCTAATTAACATTTTTATTAATTTAAAATTATATATATTTTATTCTTACTGAAGAAAAGGTAATTTGATATTTGAAACAATTGAATTTGTTCGTTTATTTTTATTCAATGCGTTCAGAACTATCTGATACTTTCTTTCTCTCATCAGATAAAGTGATTTTTAGGGCTACAGTATAAATTATAATTGATAAAATCAATATAATAATTACAAAAATATAATTGGAACCCTAGCGCGTTCAGAACAATCTAGAAAGAATATTTAAAATGCTCAAAAATTGCTTTCTCAAAATAGACTATCATAAAAGGAATTGCGTAAAATCCGTTTAAAGTAATAAAGAATAATCGCTTTGTTATCTTTAATATACCATTAATACATTTGCAGTTTATTATTTAAACGTCTGTATATTTTATGGCCAGTATAATTATAGTTCACTCGTATTCTAGAGGTCCTAGGATCAAATCCTGCGACTGAATAACTCAACTCACGCTTTCCGTAGCTTCTCTCAGTCCGCTTTTTAAATTTAGGGTAGTATTTATCTGCCACAGATATACCATCCATTTCATCATTCATCTTTATTCCATCTGTGTGTATCTTGAGTCTTCTGTGTTTTGTGATGTCATCTAGGCGGCTCTGACATAGTTCAGTGTATAATGTGTACTCTATGTGCATCCGCGGTAAATAGTTCCCCTACTGTCGTTTTTATGAATACACTTCATTCACGCAGGAAGAAACATTATAAATTATCGGATAATGTCTTTGAAGTTTTCCCACAAATTGTATATATATTTAAAAATAACAGAAAATATTTCATCATTTGTTTACACTTAGAAAGCTGGTATACAAAATTCATGTCATCTGGTTATATGCCATCCAAAACGAAACGTAAAGGAGGGAAAAGTTGTTAATCTAATTTCGTTATGCATAATAATAATAATAATAATAATAATAATAATAATAATAATGGATATCATACTAAGTTGTAGCAACCTTTATGAGGAAAGTGGCGAATCTTTTGCAACTAGAAAACTAATGATTTCTACATTCATATCAAAGTGCGAAAACAGCGCTGTTAGAGGAGAATCTTAACCGTAAAGTTCACGTGAGAGCCGCTAATTAACTTCCTCGGTAATTATTGTTCTACTAAGTCAGTTCGTTCTCTTCACTTAGGTAAATGTACGGTGCTAACTTCTGATGGCTAAAAGAACAACAGTTAAGTTTTTGTTTCCGCCGATTTTCCTTCATTATGACAGGCAACGCCAAGTGTTAATGCATGCACAGTCTCTCAAATTTGTTGTGCTCTTTCGTGTTAGGTGCAACTGCTTAAGAGTGGTGTTGCTGATTTGAAAATGAAAACAGACGAAAGCCACATAGCGAAATAACTTTACGGCGAATTAAAATTCACATTTTCGAACTCCTGCGAAACAAGTTATGGTGGCAGTTTTTTTTTTTTTTTTTTTTTTTTTCCTCCATTTAACGAGATCTGATAACAAACGTGTTAGAGAACATTACTTTGATCTACATAATACTATAAATTATACGAAATAAAAATACCCCACTATATGGAAAAATAGCATTGCGTTTGATATACAAAATAAAACGCCAGGAAATTTTTGTAAGTTGCTTTTTTACTTAACTTTCTTGGACATTGAGCTTTTTGTTTTATTTTTGTTATACTCCGCTGTTTAGGGCTATCCAATGTCATCTAACGTTTTGATTCACCAATTCACATTATCTAACTGTTCTGCCTCTTATTTTCCAATAATAAATATTTTTACTTTTTACCTTTACCCATTCTAATCTTGTGGTTTGTTTTCCCATTTTACCTATAGGTATACATATTAATGAGTTTTTGTTTTTTTGTTACATAAACAATATATACTTAATGCTTTTTCAACATTGTAAAAAATCCATCACGCAGGAGCTGCGTAAACTAAGCGAATTCCTCACCTAGTAAAATAACTTTATATATATAATCGAAATTATGGCCTTATTAATTAAAGAAATGAAATAATTCTCTTTATTGTGTAATATTTGGGGAACAAAATTAGAACTCTTGCAATCTATAAGTATCACAAAGAAGAAATTATTTATAGAATTATTTATTTTCATTATTAAAATTAAACCACAGAAATTGTATAATATTAATTCAATGAAATATATAACTATTAATAAGGAAAGCTTTACTGTGTGCGGATTTTTAAGTATTTTTAAATTTAATCATATTTATTAACTCAGTCTTTATCATCTTTACATTCACTAAAATAGAGAAGAATAACAGAACGTTTCGAGATACATTGTGTATTTAAGAAGTGTTCATATCTTTCATCAACACAAATGCATGTTACTATTTAAAAAATGTCAATGTACTAAGTAAGTACACAAAATCAACAATAAACAATCGAAAGTTTCCCCGATTTTCATTGGCTTTAAAATTTCATTTAAATGTTATTGTAGAGAAAATGTAAAATGTTTTCTAAATGTCATTACTTGGCCCTCCTACATACAAATATAATTATCTAACACATATTAGATTTGTGTTTCACATTTGCTATCTTTACGACGATTAGGTTAAATATATACACATGTAATGTTATAAATACAGTTTATATATTTAATTAATTTTTCTTTTATTTTAAAATAATATAGGGAAAATTAAACCAGCTCCTTTTAAATTTCGGTTTTCAAGTATTCCCCTACTCCTAATCGTCCAATTTCCATAATTTTCAGAAACTAAATTTTCTTGTTTTATTTAAATGGTATATACTGAAATTTGTTATGAGGAAAAAAAATATTGGTGCCGTTAGAGCAATTTTTAAATTTTGGGTTTCACATAAACCCCCACTCCTAATAATCCGATTTCCCTGCTTTTCAGAAACTGTTTTTTATTATTTTATTCAAATGCTATATACGGAGTTTCGTTGAGAAAAACAAAAAATTGCGCCGCTAGATCGATTTTTCAATTTAAAAAAAAACACTTTAGATTAGCCCCCATTCCCAATGGTTCATATTACTGGTTAAAGAACTCGACGGACGTTTATTAAGTGATGGCTATATGCTGAGTTCCTTTGCAACAAGAACCGTTGTCGTGAAGAAGGCGCACACCCCCCCACTCAGCTTTCCTCTTTGATGCAAGCACAGGCCAGCATAGTACTCCCCATTTACTGTGGTGTTCCTCTCCTTGAAGTCAATGAAGAGTATTCCTTCACCGGCCCAAAAGACTGTTTTTTTTTTTTTTTGAGTAGTGTTTAACGCCCGTTTTCACTACTGAGGCACCACAGGCGATGGACACTGATGATACATGAGATGAAATGATAAATTGGGAAAGGATACTTTTTTTTTTTTAAGGAAGGAAGCGTTCCAGGCCTAATAGGTACCTCCCCGGCATTTGAGAGTTATGAAGACTGAGGAAAACCTGGAAAAAAACCCCAGTCAGGGAGGACGGTCCTGGCGGGATTCGAACCGCAGACCTCCCGCTCACGAGTCCGTGCCTTAACGACCTCGGCCACCCGTGGCGGTGCAAAAGACTGTGACCATGAACTTCTTGGTTTACTGAGTGACCTTGGCTTTTAGAGGCGGTGCTTCGCCAGGTTTACGCTACTCCATTGATTCTCTTTTGGATAAGGGATCATAGTAAAGGACCACAGTTTTATCTCCTGTAACGATTGCAGAACTTCTCTCTCGTTTCCGCGGCAGAGCTCCAAAAATGCCAACAACAGAAAACTCTTTGCTGCTTTTGGACATAGGGAAAAAGTCTAGGCATGCATCTTGCACTAAACTTATTCATGTTTAAATGTTCAATAATTCAATGTTGAATAATTCGAAAGACCGTTGTTTTAGAAAGGCCCAACCTTGCTACTATTTCTGTAACTTTGAGCCGCCGGTTGTCCATAATTTCTCCTTCCACAAGAGCGATGCACGAGTGAGCATCTACAAGGGCCGACCTGCACGCTCTTCGTCTTCAATGCTTTCTCGACACATTCGAAAAAGTTTGGCCCATTCTTTTACGGTAGAATATGAGCGGGATGCTTCCCCTTATACACCCTCCAATTGCTGTTTAATTTCATTTGGAATAAACCCTTCTTTTAATTATTAATAGTTTAATACTCCATTTCGAACATGGCGCAATCTTCAACACATAGCCTTCTTTATGCAACTATATTTGAACAACTGAACACAGTGGAGCGGAAGTTACAGCTGCAATTATTTACTTAACAGATAAGGTATGACACCAGACAAGTGTTTTGTGAAGGCGATGACCCTTATCGGCGAGACCGGAAGCTTATGAACTTACCCTCTTTGTATCGTATGTGTGTATAATGAGATTTAACTTTATTAAGTCTTAAAATATCCCATATGAACTGTCTCACGTCGTCGTTTTTAATTTTTTTTCAAGACCCATGGTTCATTATTATGTATTAACTGAAGTTACTCTCAGTATTATACAATTTTAATAGCATTTCTTTTTCATTTTTTTCTGACATTTCTTTTTCAAACTCCATTGATATAATTATATCTTTGAACGTGTTTATCCATTTTCTCTTTCTTTAAATTGTTTATTTAGCATATTCAACATTTGAGGGATTTCATTTATTTTATAATATGGTTCTGTATTTTTATTTTTGCTCTTGTCATATATTTTCCTTCAAAAGCTGCTGTTTTAGTTTTATCTATGGAGGTTTGAATAATGTACCGTACTGCAACTTCTGACAATATCTTGGAAGATATCTGGAGGACATCTTTATTGATTTGGTTTATTTATGAACGCTCTTTAACATCTCAGATCATCAGTGTCCCATTTAACTCGGAGCGTGAAACTGCCGATTAATTTTGCTCAGAGACCTCTTCTTTCAGGCTTTATTACATAAATCTACTACATCGGACCCACGGCTTTACTTCCCTTCCGAAGGAAGCTATAATTAGGATTTTTTACGCCAGAAAAAAATCTATCGACCCTGCCCGGGATTGTACTTGCGATCTTGGGTCTACGAGGCCAAGTATGGTTATCACTACATCATCAGGATCGACAGAGAATATGTGGTGTATCAGAAATAAAACCGGGACTTTCGGGTATATTAGGTTTTCTAGTTGTTTATTGTTTCCAATTTTGACTCCTTTTGAGTTTCTCATTTTCCATACCTTGTCTTAGTCCTAGGTTCGTTTTTATTTTATTTGTTTCTAATTCGTTTTAACCAGATGGCCCTTCTAAGCCGCCTTTTAAATGAGAGTAGATTTTCCTGTGGTACAAGAATTGTCAAGCAAGTAATTGACATCTGAGGGTAAATTGTGCGATTTTTATTGGGATACGTCAATGTATTGTAGGGAAATCTTAATTTAAAAGACGGCGTAGGAGGGTCACCTGTATATATGTATACATATATACATATATGTATATGTATTTCTAAAGTGTTTGTATTGCGTTAATTATAGTTTTATTATCTTTGCTAAATCACAATGTAACAAAAAAAAAACCATTGCTGAATATATTTAACACAATATTTTAACATAATGAGAAGGCAGTTTTTGTTGTGTTGATAATGAGAAGGGCTGTTTTTGTGCAACTGTTATTTTTTATGATCCTTTTGGAATCTACATCCATTTCAAACAATATCAAAACTGCACATAATAGCATTTACGTTAAAAACTGACAAATATTGTTTTTGTAATAATGTTGTAAAGTTTGAACACAAGATCATAACATCTTAGAGCTATAAAAGCTATAAAGTAATAATGGGGTAGATAAATTCTTTTAACTTCGCAATTCTTGTTAAAGCACTCAGGTTGAGATTTCATCTAGGACTCTTCTCCAATCTAAAGATCTATTGTCGCTCCTGGTTTTCAGTTCCCATAAAGTTAAGACCTTTCCTTCATTGGTCGCAACCAACAGTTTAAGGAACGGGAGGCGTCAATAGCGATCAAAAGACTGAAATATTGGCTAATGTTTGTATTTAATAATTTAGAACAATAAGAATACAAGACACGTTTAACTGCATGATGCTTCTTTGTGAGTTTGAGATTGCATAATAGCTTTGCGGATCCACCAATCACAATTATCGCCCAGATATTGTTAAGTCGATAACTCGTTAATACCGCCTATCGATGCTACGATTAATTTCCGAACGATTACGCATGGACTGTTGGAAAAACAAAAAGTGCTGGCATTAATGTTGGCGTGTGCACAGCTTATCGCATCCCTCTTGTGACGTAATAATCGCGCAGTGTGACAGTATCGTGCTTACGTCATTGCTGGCCGCGTTCCCATGAATCTTCCTCTATCGGTCTATCGGCTGCTGTAAATTGCTACCTATTTGCTAAAATATCGGACGCTTCCCCTACCTGCTCGTAGAAATCATTTTACAAGTACCCAGTTACAAAGACGAAATTATGTTCCCCTTGACGGAGAACAAGTCGTGACATTTTTATAGCGGTGTGGCCTGTACGGAGGGTGAATTATAGTTCTCCAATTTGCATAGGATTCATCATTTTATTGCCACTTGGGTGACTTAAGTTCCCCTACCCCCTATTTATGTAAGTCATGCCAGGGTTGCGTTACTGTCCGACAAAACTGGTCTGTATGTCGAACACATCCTGGGAAAAGAGATTTTGCCCTTCAAAGGGAAAGGGTGGTGGAATAATTTTACTCTTTACCTTCGGCTTTTCCTTCTATTTGAATAACCTCCCTCCAGCCCCCGGACCGTTCTTTTCCCCATGCCCGGCCATGAATGATTCAGGAACCCGCCGTTTGGTATCGCTCTGATCTAACTCGCACGCACGTGTCCTTGCTCAAAGACAATGAAGATAGCCATGCAAATGCATCTTTAATACTTCTGCATTTAAGTATAGCTTTGGTCTCGTTCGCAGGTTAAAGTTCTTTGTAATGCTAGTCCCCTTGTCTCGAAACAGCTGAGACGATATCAAACAACTTTCAATCACAAAAGCTGTTTTTAATAATGTTTTACAGCCGAGACAGCACAGGTGGTGGACACTGATGATATATAAGGTGAAGTGATAAATTAAAGCATTTTTAAGGAAGAAAGCGTTTTAGGCCAAAGTTGAGGGTACCTCTCTGGCATTTGCCATTTATGAGGACAGAATAACCTGGAAATAACTCAGGGAGGACGGTCCTGACGGAAATCTAACCACAGACTTTCCGCTCACAAGTCCGTTCCTTAACGACCTCGGCCACTCGTGACGGTATCTATACTTGCTGACAGTTTAGGATAGTTCCAGTGTTACTGTTAGTGTCTGAGTGATTTGTCCCCCAATGTAGCTGTATTGTGCTTTTTCCTAACACACAGATTCTCAAAGAACGAATAGTGTGACTTTATGAGTTTCTTGTGTAATGGATTGCCAGTGATTTTAAATAATGCAGTAGCTCAAACAGATTGAACTGACATGTTTTTTCTGTCATTGTTGTCCTGGTCATAATAAGGTAATTGTTATTAAATTTATTATTTTCTTGTTCAACGTTCAGATAAGTACATTGCAAAAGAAAACAATAAATGAATGTTTATGCATATATACCAATATTATTAAAAATTCTAAAAAAAATAAAATATATATTAAAATGGTTAAACGGAGAAAATTAATCCAGTAGCGCAACCTGATTGCAAGAAAATGCATCTTTTAAAGGTTTAAATGTACATACAAAGTAGTGTGTGTATATATATAATATATATATATGTGTATATATAATATATATACACATATATATAATATATATATATAATATATATATATATATATATATATTATACGTGCAAAAAATGTATACACACCTCAAGCAGAGAAAAAACTGTGTTAACATAACAAAGCTGAACTCACAAAAACAGAAAAGGATGAGCACCAATCATCTTAGACTTTTACAGTTACAATAGTTACTCAAAATGCCACCATCGGCGTCGATACACTTCTGAGTACATTGAACTACTGATTGAGCAACGTTTGCGAAAGTCCTCAGATATTGCAGAACATGCTGTTTCATTTTATTTCCGAAGTGCTGCCACTGTAGCTGTTTTTCTACGGTATATGGTAGCATGAATCTCAAATTTGTCTCGAATCCTTGCAATTGTTACTCGCGTTGGCGGTTCTGTTCTGTACACACGTCTCCATTGCCTTTGAACTTCAACAACATTCTCGGTTTTTCAAACTACTTCAAAATTGCTTTCCGCTATTCAAACGATAATCTTGGCTCCATTTTGTTGTAGCAACGCTAAAATAACGTAATGTGAGTCACATCTGTTTACAGAACATTATGCAATAATCTTGGCTTTATTTGCTGATTGTAGATTTACGATGATCTTGGCTGCATTTATTCATTGTTTATTTACCTGTCACGGAGCAACCTATCATAATGTATGTGAAATATATTAAACAAATATCTGCTGGGAAATTCTGTATACATTTATTTGGCACTTTCGGTATATTTGAAGTATCCTTGACAGAAACCTCAGTTTGCAAACACATGTTAAATAATTAACCAATTAAATAGAGGCATTTATGTACTAACTTTAGATATTAATTTTAACTTGGTAACAAGTACAGGCAGGTTTATTTTGGTTCCATGTACACTAAAGAATGCTCTTTCGTAAATTAAATGTATGTGAATTGATACTTTTAGTTTTATATTTCTGACTTGACAAACCCCCAAGCAAAATAATATTAACAGTCGCTAACCCGGTGAACGTGATTACCATATTTGAGATAAAGCTCTTCCTATGCATCTGTTAGCAAATCGTCTATCGAGGTATTCCCTCGCATCCAACGCAAAATGAGGGGGTGCTCCATCTTATTGGAAGGCAACGGTGTCCAAGTACCTCCTTTTGCATCTCTGAAAATGTCGAACCTCGTAATCGAACTTTGATAATAGCCAACGTTCCTCTATAAAGAGCTTTTTGTGATGATAGTCTAAGATAAGAGGGGAAAAATAAAAATTATCAATCTTTTCAGACTTTATAATTTTATGATAAGGGATGTAAAATAGGATAGCACACACATTTACCATTTACAATTATTCATTATTTCGTATTGTGTTATATGCGAAATTTGTTAGCTCTCGGCTGGAATAAGAATAAGCTTGCAAAAAGAACTCGCATATAATTTTCCATTATGTAAAAAATAATAAAACATTAGCTAATAAAAGAATTAACATTTTTAAAAATAACACCGGTTATCAAATACTTTCAACGAGGAATATTTAAATACACATCTGATTCTAGAAGCAGGAACATTATTTCCAAACTACTGGAGGTGATTCACAATAAGGCAGGGTGGTAACAAAGAATGGTACAGTTTTCTGTAATTATTCATCTGACAATAGAACTCTTTTAAAGAGCTTTTCTTAAAGTAAGAGGAAATTTAAGGTTTAAAATTAAACATATTTTGGTGAGTATAAGGCGATTATAAGTGACGTTTTGTTCTGTGGCAGATTAACTCAGTTAATATTTTAGTACATAAATGTATACGATAATAAACTTAGTATTACCAAGTTGAAGTGCTTATCAACTTGAAATATTATCATCTTACGAGTTTTGCTTAGGAAACAAAACATAACATACAAAAGATATTGTATATAAATCTGACATCATTCAGTGCATGTTTTAGATAATCTATACATACGCCATGGATGTAGCGTAGGAATGTGGGAAACAGGCCGACCTATAAATGCCATACAGAAAGATGTGAAGACTCTAAAGCACTGGATTAGACGTTACCAAGGAAGCAGGAAAACAGCAGTGATCCTTATAAACGTGCAACCTTAACCTTGAGAGATCCGCTTGGGTATGGATAATGTTGAGTATTATTATAAATGCTAATATGATAGTAGGAGACGCTTTTTGCTCGTAATATTTTGCTTAAAAGATGAAAGTTTTCGTACATGGCAAGAATGAAAATCGTAGATGATTGAAGTGGCTACTATAAATAGACAGCGAGCGCTATGAATCTTGTTTAGATATGTTCCAGTTGTTTCTGTTGCCACAACTTGAGGAAGACAACAATATGAACACTCTATTCCAGCAAGATGGTGCACCACATCACTGGTCATTTTCTAAATACATCTTTCAACCATAAATGGAGTGGTCGTGACGGACCAGTTTCTTTGCCGCCAAACTTCTCAGATCTAACCTGTCCTGACTTCTTCTCTATTTTAAAGACACTGTCTCTTCACAGAAACCCAGGAATATTGATGATCTGTAATTAAAAATTACTCAAGATTTCCAAAAACTCACCCTTCTGATGTTACAGTGGACATGGGCTGAATTGCATCACCGTTATGAGTTGTACATAGAGCGCAATGGTGGCCGTGAAGCGTTCTGCAATTTTTCCCATCTTTCAGTGTTGTGTACACCAAGTTTCAAGTTTAACAGTGTTTATTCATATCCAAATGGATCACCCCAGGTCTTAATTGTAGCGTTGTTACCGTAAGAAGACCTATATAATAGTGATATGTATCACAGGAAGGCGGATGTGAAGGAAAACTCCCAACCATCATCGCAACATTTGTATCGATGGTAACGGCATCTGTGGATAATAAAGAACACTGTGGTGTAGTATATAAACTGAAGTTTTACTATTTTAGTGTAATATCCTTATTAATAATGAATAATTTAAAAACATTTCAAATAAATAATAAATCGAAAATGCAAAACAAATGCTATTTGCATGTTTTTAAATAATTGATATCAGAAGAAAAACTCTGCATCTCGCATTGTTTCCTAAAATCCTCGAAAAATATCGTTTTTTATATTATTTTATACTTTTTCTGTATCTATGAACTTTTGGCGAATAACGGAATGGAATGAAATATATCTTGATTTGTCTCTCAATGCGTCAACATTTTTATATCAGCTACTTCTGTTCCTCTTCTTTATTTGCTTGTTAAATGTTACCGCCTCTAAAGTTTTATAAGCTTTAAGGATGGTTTCTTTCTAAAAAGTTATAAACACAATGCGATTTATACCCAATAAGTGAAAGATGCTAATTAATTAAACATAATTGAAGACAATCTAGGCATTTAAAGCAATTGCAACGCAACACCTTTCGATAATACTATGTAAAAAGAATGAATCTAATTTCATTACAGTCTGCAGTAGGCCCCCAGTTAAATCTATTGTGCCCCATAGATATTAGTTACACTCCATTCTCCATAAATGAGAGCTAAGTCAATATCTAGAAGACCCATTACCATGCGATCTACTGGAAAACGGAAGTATTACTCGAAAGTGAAAAGGCCGACAAATTTTGTCCAGAGAGACTTTTTCAGGTATGGAGTTTAACGGCCCCATAAATCTTCGACACGGAATCTATGGTTTAAAGGAGAACTTGCGCCTCAAATGTTTACGTCCGAAACATTTCATTGATCTCAGCGAATTTAATGTCGCGAATATTGTGTCAAGAGAAGATCACGCTATACCAGATGTCATTATACCTAATGTTCTGTAAATAATTTTACCGGATTATAATTTCTGCCCGTTAAGGTCTTAATTCACTCTTTCCTGATAATTGTATGAAATCTAAATTGAATAAATCTTATCAATGAATATCCTTATGATACTTCCCTATAATTAGGTTTAGGTATGAAAATAGGAAGCCTAAGAAGGCTTTAAAATGGCATTTAAAATAGTAACTTTAAGTTTTGGTGCTAATTTGTAATCAAGATTCACTGAACTTGAGGAAAAAATAGTTAAGATAAGATGCTGTTTACGTGGTTTTCTGTATGTAAATGGTAATATTTTCCTGCTCTTCCGGATGATGATACTTCTTACATTTTATCTAAAAGAGAGAGTCTGTTTGGAGAGGCAGATAAGCAACAGCCATGTTATGTAAAACAACTAATTATTGCATACTTCTTTACAATGGCAGTATATCACTTTGTCGTTCATTGATACAAGCTACTTCACTTCAGTGTGTGAATAAATTCCTAGCCAATGGGCCACTATGTCAACCATTTAGAGTTGTTTTATGTCTTTAAAAGCTCTATATCTGTCAAAAATGAAATAAAACAAAACATTTTCTTTAAATTCGAATTATATGCTTTAAATTCCCTATTTTCTGTATGTTACGTCAGTAATAAAAGTATAAAATGCTTGCTTAATTCTTTGAAATAAAATAAAACAGAAAGGAATACTTTGATTACAGGCTTCCGCAAACTTCTATGACGGCGCGAATCGACATAAGAACCCATTAAAATCTGAACACAGAATAGCACAATAAGAATCATAAGGAGTTTCTGTTAATGTTGGCTATATTGAACTCAAATGCTGTGTTTCTAGGCTGAGTCTCATTTTCATATTCTGGAACAACTATCTGTTGTTTCAAGCGAATTTATGCAAAAATATTTCTACATGTTTGTGAAAAAAGTTGCAAGTCTCTACTGTGCTTTCTATAATTTTGTTAATCATTTATTCTGACCGCCTTTGTGATCTTGTAATCAACGTGTCTGTCTACACTCCCGGGGTCCCGGGTTCGAATCCCGTAAGGTTAGTTCCCTGGGTGACGTTTTACCGGATTTTTTCCTTGTCCTGATAAGGTGAATGCCAGGTAACTTTAAGTGTTTTGAACTGCTGGCTCATTTCATTATTCTTTCGGTCATCGTCTCTTTAGACCTTCGGTGTTATGAAAACGTTAAGCTGTAATGAGGGGGGGGAACTGTTTATTTTGTACTTAGGTCGATACCAAATGTTAACGTTGTAGGTGAACATTCAATATTAATTGATCTGAATAGAAAAGTTGCACTACAAATTTAAGTTACGTTGAGAATTAAAATAATACAACAAACTTAGAACTTTAAACAAGTTTTAATCAGTCTTAGAGAGTATACTATTATAATTAATAATAATTAAAACTTCTTTATTCCTCAAATAATACCTATATAATGAATCTATTTAATAATATATTTATTTTAATAACTCTTTTAACCTTATACCTTCAGATTTGCATTCTAACATCATAAGTGAATGTAACCTTTGGTAAAGAGATTTGCACATCTCATAAACAAATTTACAGTTTGTAGCTATGTTACCATTATTCATAATTAATTAAAATTATCATAACGTAAATTAAACTTGTATTTTGTTCATATAAAGAGTTTGAATGCCAAGTCATATTTTAAGCATAAAATCTCTCACATAGACGCCTAAAATGAGCAAAAAACAGAAAGAATATTTTTTATTTAGTTTTGTTTACAGGTGGTAAAGGTGTTTGCTACTAAACATCAAAACAAATTATAAAATATAATAATATACATAACTACTCCATCTAAGGAAGTTAATGCTGAAACTGTACACTATAATTTCCCGAACATTTTTTGGCACTTACTGAAGAACTTAACCACCACTCACTTCGAGATAACATCCCTTTGAATAATAAGTTTCATTTTTAGTTCCTTCAATTATTGGATATTTTTGTCTATTGTCTTTTGCATTAATTCCGAGAAATAGTAATGTAAAAAAACAAACTATTAACAACAATAATAATAGAACAAGGGAACTTTAGATGCTAAATTCTTCATTCTTAGCTGCTTTAGCAGAAAGCATCGCTCTTGCATTACTTAATTTGTTTTTCTATGCCTCTCTTTCATAGATAAGGACACAGTAGAACGGCTGGTTCGTAAACTTTTAAAATTATCTTGGTGCATTAATGGAATGTGGACAAAGTGATATGGCTAGGTTAAGGTTCTGGTTCCCAAGTGATGGTTTAGTACGATAATAAGAGAAAAGAGAACTTGACGTTAGAGACTGTACAATTGCAAGTGCATTTTACAGAATTTTCTGCAGAGTATGAAACTATGGAATAAATTATTAAGTATTTCATGAAAATACTTTTTAAAACACAAAATTTACATCACTTATTGCATATGTTTTAGTAAGTACAACGTTAATACCGTGCACTCTTGATACGTGACTTATAGACGGAGTCTTTGGTTATCTCAAAGCTAAAAACACCACCAAATGGGTAAAAATTAGGAGAAAATTTTCAGCAGAATCAAAGAACGCATGGTTTACAATCTATTGTGTGTAAGGCACTGAAGTACTTTAATAAATTGTATGCTAAGTTCTAATTGTGTTTGTGAAATACAGCAAATCGTCCCAAAATGAAGAAAATCATATGTAACGTTTTGACTTAAGGAAAACTTTCCGTAGAGTCCAGCGTAATAAATTATGGGTTGTGTTAAAAGTTTCCCCAAACATTTAATAAAGATCTCGTAATTCAAAAGTTTTACACTAATACGAAATGCAACTTTCCTAATATTCTCAATAGAACAAATAAGAAAACTAAGATGAATTAGGACGCTGAACAGGCCGCCCTTTATTGCCAGTTTTATTTACTATTTATATTGACAGAGCTATATATGAATGGCAAAACTATAGTATAAATTAACTTAAATACTTTATTCTTAACTATAATGTTATGAATGTTAATATTAATGTTGACACTATAATGTTTGATGGAAATGAAAAGCATTTTTTTTTAAAACAAAATGACACGTAGAGAATAACCCACAATCTTCAGAAATATGTGAAGAAATACAGTCTTGAAATTTCTAGGAAAAAAAAAAGAAAGAAAACTAAAGCATTTATAGGAGCAGACCACGCTAGATGTAAAACTGTAATTAACAAATAATTTATAGAGTAGGTCTTGTTTGAACTGCTTGTATTCTAATGCCACCTGTTGATATTAAGTTAAATTCATTTCAGAATATGTTTGGAAAGCTACAAGGAAATTAATAAAACAAACATTACCCAAAAACAGTTACATTTTTACAAAAATACTAGTGTTGCATTACTGACTTACAGGTCATTAAACAAAAAAGATAAGAAAAAACCAGAAAGCTGTGACATAAAATTTGTGTTGCCGGCTTCACACTGCTAGATAGACACAAAATTAAAAACGTACATGACAATTTACATGCATTCAACCTCTGTGAACGCAGATATATGATCGTTAAAACTTCTAGAAGCAATGATTGATAAAGCACTTTTTATGATGTTTGCACAACTATGACATTTACATATATATTGTGTTTCCACAAAACTGCTTTCTTACAATTCGTGAAATGAAAGAGGTCAAAAGAAGCATTAGGCATCTTACAACAGATGTACACAAATACACAATGTTGCCTTGTTGCCTTTGCTCACTGGGAAAGAAATTATGTACGGATTGCAAAAACATTAAACGAACTGAAAACCTGAGGACTTCCCTGCGAACAGCAACTGACAAGAAGCAAAAAACAAACCGACAGAATAACAAAATAATCTTTGCACTCTGCTCTTCACCGAAGGGAGAATGAGTTCAGAACCAATTTTCATATTCCATTTTGCAATTCAATTCGACAGTCAATTTCATGCGCTTTTGATTCAACTTCTTGTATTTTTTCCCCTTCTCTCTCTTTGGCTCACGCACATACATATAGAGTCGGTTTTAAGTTATTTTTCTCTTCTGGCAATGTTGTTTTCGTTTCTTTTCGATTGTATATATAACGATTTGCTACATTTTTGATTCCACACTCCAAAAGAGTAAGACTACAAGAAGTAGGAAAGATAGAAGAAGAAAAAATAAGAACCGTACAAATGAAAAGAGAGCGAAAAAAAAAGTCAAGGAAAGAAAAAAAAAAATAGGAGAAAATAACATACACATTACACTGGCTCGCAACAAAAAGAGAAACTCAAGAGAGAGGGGGAGAGGTTGAAGGAAATATAAAAACAATGAAGATGAAGTATCTGGCTTGCTGTTAGAATTTGTATCAGGCCAGCCCCTCACGCCGTTATAATCATATAAAGTGTGGTCTAACAGAGTTAGGGGCCCTAGGCACATCATTTTCTTGGAGGAAGGAAAACTCTTTGTTAGAGAGATTGCATCGGAACTGATTGTCTGGGAGTCCTGCTTCTTCTGCCCTTCACGTTCATCAGCCACCTTCCCACTCGGACATCTGGACAGAATTCACAGCCAGAACTGGCCATGGTTTCCTAATTAACAATTGGCTGCGTTAACTTGTCACACAGAGCCATGTTTGTAAACAATTTCTGGAGGAATGCACAATAGCCAGTTACAGATATTACCACTTTTATCAATTGAGATATATAATTATATGGATAACATAAAATAAAAAAATTCTAACGAACTATTATTGCCTCACCTTTAGCATTATAATTTAGACATTTATGCAAAAATATTATATACTTGGAGTGTTCTAAAAGTTCTTGGTCTGACTCAGAGATGTCGTGGAGATGGCCAAATTACTATGATAGTAGTTGAGTATCACCCTTTAGATGGCGCGCTATAAAGTTTTAGATGCGAATGTGTTGTCACTTGTTTGTGGCGATCCTGTAAACAAACTAGTGTTAACGTTTTCTTCAAAATGTATAAGACTTAAACACGAACTGTGATAAGGCGCTTCGTTTTGAAGGGTTTAACCCCAAAAGAAATACAAAAGGAGTTGGTTTCCACCTTAAAGGATTCTTCCCCTTCGTTTTCGAAGGTTAAAAAGTGTGGTCGTACATGCATTCAAGACGATGAGCGCTCAGGACGTTCCAAAAGCGCTACAACCGAAGAGATGGTGACAGAAATTACACAGTTCTCGATGATTAACGATTGAAGTTTGCAAAAATCTCTCGATAAGTCGTGCACACTACATTTTACACGAAGTTTTGGATATGACAAAGCTTTTCAGCTCTATTGGTGCCGCGTTTATTAACAATGAACCAAAAACGCATTCAATAAAAATTTCCCAAAAGCGTTTAGACTTCTTTAAATTCCATTGAGTTTATCCGAAGTTTTCTAAAGTATTTGAAACATGAAGTCATCACTAAAAATCTTAAGTATTTCTTCCTTCAGAAAGGAAGTTAAACCCTTGGTCTCATGTCATAGATTTATGGTACGTAAAAGAACCTTAAACCTGAAACAAGAGGCCTCTTGAACAAAACTTTTCAGTCGCTTCACGCCCTGAATTGAACGAAACACTGATGACCTGAAATGTTACTGAATGTCCGTAAATAAACCAATTACTATTACTATCATATTTTAAGGAAACTAGGTTGAGATTTTGGATCTACAAATAGATGTTTAATTTTATACATAATATCAAAGTCCATAGTTTGTAGATTACGTCCATATATAATTTGTGTTTGTTAGTGGAATTTAAACTTGTTTAAATGGCAATTTAAATATATTCACCATACTGTTGCACAACACACATTTATATTATTTGTCATTTGTGTAACTTGCAAATTTTTAACTTTAAGAGCACACTGCTTTAAAAATTATATAATACACAATTATGAATTCTTGTTTGCCTGTGCAAAACACATTGCTCTTTATAGTTGGTGGAAGTTTTTATATTATGCATGCATGAAAGTTTCTGAAAAAAATATGCTTTGAATTTTGCATAAAATAATAACAAATATTCTCAAAAATTAAATTTTAGCTTTAAATTACATGTTATTCCACCACAATGGTAGGTAACCCGGTTTTAAATAATTTTAAAATCTCAAATTGCTGAAAAATATGGAGAAAATATTCTTAAAGCAGTGAAAATGTTAAAAATTAATATTTATTTCTGATTTATTAAAATAATTGTAAAGTAATAACAATGAAGGTGAGCCAAAATTTTAAAACGCAGTATAAGCTAGAAATAATTGCTTAATAAGGGTAACATATTTGTTTATATAGACAGTATCGTTTTTCAGAAAACTCAGCTTGTATTCTATTGAGGTTCAACTCAAAAAGTTGGCCTTATGTCTCTACTAAGTACCCTTAATACATTTTCACAAACAGGCACAAAATTATGTATTTATCTTTTTTTTTCGTAAAAATATTAAGAAATGGTGGTGACCTTTTGTTATTCTCCTCCTTATTTTATTATCTTTATATTCCACCTTTATCTTTTTCCTTTGGTAGAGCGGAAACTGAAGCTAGACTGTATGGTACCTAATAGAATATACAATATTTTATGGTCAAAAGCGAATAGCGATCGTTCTCGCGATCACCATACTTCAATTTTCGAAATATAGAACCGTTTTAATAAAATTTGATGTCTGAGTAGCAATTTATAGCTACTTTTCATTAAAATAAATGCAAGGCAAATGCCACATTATGCGGGGAGAAATTCGTTAGCATGGAAATGCATTGCAGCTACAGAGACCACTTTATCCAGTTAACTTGATAGCATTAACGTGACATATTGTTGTTTGTCGTGGCGAATGTTCTGGATACTTGGCCTGTTAAACAGTGGGCCGAATTTGTAATGTAGGTACAAGAGCGAAGTTACATCTTGCTTATTTACCATTGTTGCCGTACAAAATGGCATACCTTTAGCAGAAAACAAGAAATAAACATTTAATATATAGTTATATTTAGTACTTAATGACTCTGAAAGTGTTGAAAATAATAATTTTTAGCGAAAAATGCAGAAGTTAGTGTAATTATTGTTTATTATATAGCTCTTTTATTGAATTGGAGATACAGTAGTTAATGTCTCTAATTACTTTTTGGAATGTGTTTGTTCAGAAACATATGTTTAATGCAATATAACAAAAGTTCATTGTCATTCTTAAATTTTTGATACAGAAAGCATCCCAACACATATTGATAACAACCACCACAAGTGGCCGAGGTCGTTCAGCCGTGGACTTGTCAGCAGGTCTACGGTACGATTCTCAGTAGGACCGTCCTCCCTGATTGAGGTTTTTTTCTAGGTTTTTCTCAGTTCTTATAAATGGCAAATGCTGGGGAGATACTCTGAACTTAGGCCTGCAACGCTTCCTTCTTAAAAGAGTGTTCCTTCCCAATTTATAATTTAATTTCATGTATCATTAGTGTCCACCACCTGTGATGTCTCAGTAAAAACGGGCGTTAAACACTACTCAAAAAATAATGGTAACAAACTGTCGTTAACAAAACTTAATACCTAAAATTGGATGAAATTTGTGTTAATGTCAATATCAGTGATAAATTTCTGATTCTCAATGTGAGATGGTAAAGAGCATTAAAGTGTGCTGGAAGAGTCCTAAGCATGGTTTAGCATGGTATTGATCTGTTGTCCGCTTGTAGAAATCTGACTTTATTCTTATCTTTCAGAACATAACTTTAATTTTTCCTAATCATCAAAATCATCTTCCAGAAGTGGGGTAACTTTCGAGCAGAAATGTTCACTTTCCTGGGAATTTTGTGTATACTTTTCAGTAATACTTCTAGTGAGAATTTTGAAATTATATTCACCTTTCAGCTTGTTTATATCATCTGTTTTCAGATTATATCATTGTGATGAGTTCATTAGGCTAATATCGGTCCTAAACTTTATTTTCTCTCCAGTAAGCAACAGAAAAATTAAAAATGAACATTTGGATGATAAACATGACTGGGGAAGACTAATTTCCTATGTCAACGGAAATTTAAATTCGTCTTACCGGTAATCGCGCGTTCTCCAAGGTCAACTGGTTTCCACTTTGTATACAAACTCAGTATGCTTATGATTGAATGGTGTTTAACGCCCGTTTTTACTACCGAGGCACCACAGGCGATGGACACTGATGATACATGAGATGAAATGATATATTGGGAAAGAATTTATTTTAAGGAATCGTTCCAGGCATAAGTTTAAGGTACCTCACCGGCATTTGCCATTTATGAGGACTGAGGAAAATCTGAAAAAAAATCAGGGACGAAGGTCTGGCGGGATTCGAACCCCAGACTCCCCGCTCACGATTCCGCACCTTAACGACGTCAGCCACCGTGGCGGTGGTATGTTATGAGGAGGTGTGGAATGAGGGCACGGTATGCTCATTTTTAGAAATGTCATTTGACAAGTGAACAGGCAATTTCAGAGTTCACGTTCATGCCTTGGTGTCTGTGCCTACAGCTCACAATGTGGACAGAGTTTTAACTGAACTAAAATGCCAGAATAGCTCTCTGCTCTAGGTGAACGGTTATGCTCTTTGCCTATTCCTAATTTTCGAAAACACATTAGTGAGAAACAATAGCAACGCTGTTTGATGGAATTGACACTGAGGAGAATCTCTTGCAAAAGACCAAGCCCATAGCAGTGGCTAATATCCGAATCCAATTTGTTTGCTTGCTCCCACAGCAGCACAAAAAGAATAGTACTACACGAGCCAAGGGCATGGTATCACATGAACAAAGAGCATACATTCTCATTTACAGAAGATTGTTTCGCATACTCGCCGCTGTGGCGCTGTACCAAGTTACTTGATTAGAATGGAGTAGCGGACCAAGTACGTGCTTGCGTGCGTGTGGTTGGTGATACGGTGTTCTGCTATTGGTGCGCGTCTCATTCAATTAGTCTCTGTCTCTCTCTTTCTCGCTCTCTTTGTACAAACAAAGCAGCAGGAACAAGACCCCCAAACCCAAATAACGAACTGCTTTAAATTGAATTTAAAAACAGGAGTAACTTGACCGAAAATGTCCGCATGAGAATGGGAATAAAAAAAGCCGCAGATTTGTATAACAACCGTATGGAATATATAGAGCAGAGGGAGAAATCGAAATACAGCGTGGTCAGTTACCGTAGCGAAGGCAAAGCTACCACGTTGGTTCCCAAACATCGAAAGTCTCTATTTACAGCATTCGAGAGCCATGCATTTCGTTGAGTTCACTTAGCCATTCATTCTTTTTAAGGGCACACCAATATGAAAAGGTGGGGGCATAAAGGGGGCTTCGGAATGGGTAAAATAATGATACGTTTAATTTTTTATTTGTTTTAATATTAAAATATGTGACACTCTTTTTAATTATGCATAGTTTATCATTTTTCCAATAGATTAGTATTTTAAAAATTGAATATATATATATATTCTGCGTGGGCTTGCCTCAATTAGGAAATGTCCAACTACCACAAAGGTCTTTCTTTTCAAACTTTATGCTCAAGAGGTGCATTTTAATGATATTATGGAATAAATTACGTGCAAAAACAAAAACCCATAAATATATCCATTATTTTATAAGCACAAACATGCCTCTATTTATTCTAGTTAAAATTTTGTAGAAAAAGAATATGCTTCAACCTATGGAGCTGAAATTCAGTAAAAGGTGCTCTAAGCTTTATCCCTTGATTCCAAAAAAATGTTTTATCACAAGTGTGTCTGAGATTACCGATAAAATCACAAATGTAGTGAGAGAATTTATCTGCAAAGCTCAGACCCTCTAGTGATATTTATTAGGAATATTTCACGAATAAAATAATAATTTAATTGTAGTTCCTCTGAACTTGACTTACAAAATTGTAATAATTACATATTTGTACTTAACCTTTTCAAGCAATCTTGCGACAAAAGAATGTCGAATGTCAGTAATGCCAAAATAGAAGTGCAAAGTACGGGTATTTCATATTTTTAAATGTCATATTTCATAAATATAATAAGAATAAAAGTAATATATATGTGAAATTCCCTCACAGAATATTAACACTTGCTATACTTATCCATATCTACTCTATTCAGATACCGTGAGACCAAAATGGACAAAAGTCGACCATTATAATTGCTACCGTTCGATTTTCTAATACCAACTGAGAAGAAAAAAACAGAAAGATAATATTCTATGTCTCTAACTTTATTTGTATTCTGTGGTTTGGAATTCCTAATGATAAGATCAATTTCATTGAACGCATTACCATTTTGCGTTATGATTGTCGATTGTCCATGCTTTTGTAGCTATCAATATTATATCACCGCCTCTAGCAAAAATGGTCAGTGATGCGTGTTCAGGAATTATATAGTGGAGGTATACAGTTGGCTACACTGACCACAAGACAATTGCACGTCGCGTGACATTAAATATATGATAATTTTTATACTCCATAATCCGCTGTGATTAGTCAAAATTCAAATTTTTGTTTCCTTTCATCGGTCCATTTTAAGGTCGTCACCTGAGTGAAATAGTCATAGAAACTGCATACTTTCTGAGAATATAATATATTAATTTGCTACAAATTGTCAGAATATATTTATCAAACACTTGTGTTTAATTTAACTAAACATATCATAAAGAAAATTTAATCAAATTTATACAAAGAAATGACACAAAAGTATAGTAAAAATTATTACATACCGGTAAAATAATATGTTTTTAATGAAAACATAGATAAAACCTTGTTTTAAATTATTTTCAAATATTTCATAAATAAACTGAAAGCATTTCAGCCTTTAACTCTCATAGTCTGAGAAATGATGCACTTTATTATTTTAACACTGAAGAGATAGGACATTCCAGAGTCCCAAGACAATTTTATAGTTTTTGGAGGATATGAATGGATTACCCACGATTTTAAACTTTTGTTATTTTTTTCAAAAAAGGTTAATATCATCACCACCAGCCCTGCATTAGATCATATGTTCTCTTCTCCCTTGATGTTTTCAGATCATCTGTCCTGAGATCTCCAACGGTTCTTTTTCCAGCTGGACGTTGTTTCAAAATTTATTTCGGAAATTCACCGTTGGTCATTCCACGCTTTAGCGGCGAGCCCGTTTCATTACTCATTGTTTGCAGAAAATAGAAGCAGAATGCAGAGAGAAAATATCATTTATCTTGGTCAACGAATTCAAAATCAGATGGGGCAAAGGGAGTGGAAGTATTCTTTACAGATGCGGTTTAGATATGGAGCGTGGGGTGGCCACCAAAATAACAATTGAAAATGGGCAGATATATGATTTTTGAGAAGACAAAACAAACTGGCATCACAGATACCGAACAATGGATATTTGACTTCGTTGGGAGTTACGTTTGCTAATTCGAATAGGGATAGGTTAGCATGCCGGGATCTTTTTGCATAGGAAGATAACTTGCGTCTTTTCTCTACAAAGTACATGAAATTAGAGGTGATTTGATGGAGTGAGCGGTCTCGTTTTAGTTTGTGTCTATATACGTGCGTTTAGGGGGGGTGCTAGATGTAAATATATTTCATTTGAAGTGGATATTCTATTTATATACAGTCTTTGTATGGTCAAAACATCCGTACCAACGATATTGTATAAATGTGTTTGTACAGAATGTGCAATAAATACACGCTATTTATTTAGTACTTCTAATTATTTCATCAGTAACTTTTCAAATCGCTGTTACCAAGGTATTTTATTGCCTCATATTCTTCTAGAAGTTTCTTTATCTGCGCTAATCAATGAAAACAACAGATCAGTAAACGAATGTTTCTGTCATGACCAGAATGAAGAGGATGAGGAGGGGAATGAAGACATTAAGAGCAAATGAAACGTGCAAGAACGGCACAGCTCTCCCGCTAGAGCCATGCTGCATGAATGCGCGAAAGATATTTCAAAATGCACTGCAATAAGGAAGCCTCCAGCGTGTGGTCATAGAAAGATCTGTGTCAAATTAGCTGAATAAGAAGAAGAAGAGCAGGGGCTCGTGACTATGATTGAACATCACAGCATACCAATTAAAAACACTTGCCATGATAATTTACTTTAAAGAATTCTTCATTAAGGTGATAATTACAATAGGTAAAGAGTAGTGGGAAATATGACTTGATTAATTGTAATTTTCTCTCAGGAAATAAAAGTACAACTTTGCCTAAAACAAAACAGAATGAAATTACATAACTAAATATCATTCAAAATGAAGGAAAGTAACATTACATAAGATTCATGTATTTGCTAGACAGAGTAATAGATGTCTTCAGAAAAACTATTTGAAAGAAAGTAAAAAAAAAAACTGAGAAACAGCTAGAATTTTAGCACATTACTGTTCGATTGCTTTTAGTATATGAAAATTTAAAAATAGATGTAAACTATTTGCATTAGAAGTGCGCATATATTTTATTATTATTATTATTATTATTATTATTATTATTATTATTATTATTATTATTATTATTATTATTATTATTTTGTTTAATTTACCTATGGCTATTGATACATTTAAAATGTAACTATATGTTGATATTATAATTTATTCTTATTAATATTGATTCTTTATAAGCGAGATTTGTGGGTCATTATATTCTTAAATCTGTGAAAACATCTCATAAATATCAATAATATACGAGGGTAGGCCCATAAGTTTCCGGCCTCGCCTTCACAAAATCCATATCTGATGTCATAACGTATCTATTAAGTAAATAATTACAGCTGTAACTTCCGTTCCTCAGTGTTCAATTGCTCAAGAAGGCTATGTATAGAAGATTGTGACATGTTCAAAATGGAGAATCCAGCTGTTAAGTTCTTCACAAAAGAAGGACTTACTCCAAATGAAATTAAATAGCGATTGGATGGTGTATGTGGGGAGGCAACCCCTCATATTCTACCGTAAAAGAATGGGCCAAACTTTTTCGAATGGGTCGAGAAAGCACTGAAGACGAAGACGTGCTTGAAGCCCTTGAAGGTGCTACTCCTGAAAACATCGCTTTTGTGTAAGGAGAAATTACGGAAGAGCATCGGTTCAAAGTTACAGAAATAGCAGCAAGGTTGGGTCTTTCTAAAACAACAGTCCTTCCAATTATTGTGAACATTAAAACACGAATAAAGTTAGTGCATGATGGGTGCCTAGACTTCTTTCCTCAGTGCAAAAGCAGCAACGTGTTATCTGTTATTAGGCATTTTTCGAGCTCTATCGTGACAACGAGAGAGAAGTTCTGCAAACCATTGTTAAAGGAGGTGTATGGTGCTCTACTTCTCCATAAGAGAATCAATGGAGTGGCGAAAACCTGGCGAAGCAGCGCCTCTAAAGGCAAGGTCACCCAGTCAACCAAGAAGATCATGGCCGCAATCTTTTGGGACTCTTCATTGACTTCAAGGAGAGGAACACCGCAGTAAATAAAGAGTACTATGCTGGCCTACAGCACAGACTTCTACCAAAGAGAAAAGACGAAGAAAGCTGAGTGGTGGTGTGCGCCTTCTTCATGGCAACGCGCCTGGTACACACCTCTTGTTGTAAAGGAAGCTGTGAAGAAATGTGACTTCAAGGAGATCGACCATTCACCCTACAGCTCAGATCTAGCTGCCAGTGACTATTTCCTCTTCTTAAAACTCAAAAACGGACCTTTGAGGAAGGAAATTTAAGTGTGACGAATAAGTGATGGATGCTGTTTATGCCCATTTTGCACACAAGACTTTTGATTATTTGGAGGGGGTTGAAACGTTAATTCAAATATGTGAGTGTATTGCAATAAAGGGTAACTATATTGAAAAGTGAAATATAGTTTTTGTCTTTATCATACCTAGAAAATTGTTAGGCTGGAAACTTATGGACCTACCTCGTGTATACCTATATGTATTAGCTTATCGGTAGCTATAATAATAACATAAATTCATAGAGTTACGGTGAGAGGCAAGTAAATGTATGAATACTTTATCCATATCATTCCGCAAACGAATAAGTGCTTAATTAATGCTCTTGCACAGTAAACAATTCATAACGAAGTACATTTGCTGAAATAGCTCCGGAACAACTAAAGAACATCACATCGTATTGGTGACTTAATAGATGACACAAGTTCAAACTCATATTGACATTTTGTCATGTTAAATAACATTCTCCTTGGTTTTGGAGTGTTCTCCGTTTCACTTGATGAAAGATGAAACCTGAGGTTAGATTCGGTTCACACACACACACGCGCAAAAATGAGGGCAGAGTAGGAGATGGAAGCAAAACGTCAATAAACAGAGACTTCTATACTTAGTACCTTGTGTTTGGAAATGAAGACGAGCCCGGCCTCCTGTGGAAGTTTCTCTCTTTCTGTATGTGTGTGTTTAACACATACCACGAGGCTTTGTAATGGCGGCAGGGGGCAACATAAGAAAAAAAGAAACAGCAAGCCCGTGTATGTTAACATGTAAAATACTTGTTCTGCTAAACCACGCCTCTTCCTTCCTTGGTCCAGCTACTTTCTTCCACGGTATAATCCCTGAAACAAGCTTGTACATTGGCGTGAGTATGATTGTAGCCTACTTTCTACTCGCTTAATTCCCTCTGCTAAATTCAACATGCGAAAATTTAATGAAAGATAATGCCTCCATCAGCGTGATCATATGACTGGGAGAAAGAATCCATAGAATGTGTTCGTAATTATGTGTACCCATTACTCAGCATAGTCACCAAATAACTGAATGTACTTCAGTCAATAGTGAACATGTTTTGTGAAGCTGTCACGGAAGAAACCCACTCTCCTTTCCCCAGCAGACATCTTCATAGGATACAAAACGAACTTCGTTAAGTCGGTCCTGGTGGTGTAGTGGTAACAATACTTGCCTTCTAAACCCAAGATCGTGGGTTCGATCTCGAGCAGGACCGGTGGATTTTTATGGACAAGTTGTATAAACTACTCATCATTTTATTATTTATTTTCTCTTTTCTTTTATTTGAATTTCCAAACCTGCTTCAAAACTATTTGTGGTTGTTCGTGTGCTAATTTTAAATTTTATGGCATATTTTACTGCACATTTTCATGCTTTTTGAAGCTTATTTGCATGCCTATTTTGATAGTATCTATGCATGAATATCCTCTTTGGATTTGTTACTGGTCTTCCCATCCACGCGTGCCCGAGAGTGAATGTATTTATATAATTTAAATAGTAATTATTAAAAATCTTATATAGCCTGTAGCAACAAGAAGAAATATTTCACTAAAAGGTATTCACGGCTATCTGGACGTATACTTGTTTGACGTAAGGGAATGGCATGCAGATCTCCGGCATAAGCCGAACAATAGGTATTTTGTATCTTTAGTTGCTGGAGATGCTCCGAAACTCGTTAAAGTTAGAAAGGGAACAGGTTTTGGCGATGAAGTCATTACACCGAATGATCATGAACTCCCCAATGAGGAGTCAAAGAGTTGATGAATTTAAAACGAGCTGGTTTGGGAGCACAAGATCTCACCAAATATATTTTAATATATTGAAGGCTCAGACTCCGTAAGCGCTAGTCTGTGGACCACGCGAGCTCTCACGACCATTTGCGTACACTTTTAGTACATAATTTGAAGACGAAGCAATCCCAGGGACAGAAAAAGGCATTTCCAGAAGGATCTCCGGTCATACAGTACAGTAATTACCAGGATGTAGTTTCAGATACAGTAGGGAAGTGAAAGACAAGAGGCACACAATGCAGTGTTAGGGAGGTAGATGCAATTTCAAGCAGGGTACATATCTAGTGGCATTAATGTCAAAGAGGTAACGAACCAGGTGGCCGACAACAAAGTGTCGTGTGAATAAACTTTTCTAGGCGTTTAATGGAACAAATTGTCATGTGATTTGAACCTCCTCCTTCCATCTCCCTCCTTCCGTGACTACAAGAGCACAAAAGGTTACTTCGGGCCCGTGAAAGATCCAGATTACGAAGCGGGACCCGCGGATAAATATCCAATAACAAGAACGTCCTTTCAGATTATTTTTAATTGTTTAATAACGCTTTTATGCTGAATTCTAATTTTTGACTGATTAATCTTGACTGCTCCGTAGATTCGCTTAGCCTTCTTTTTTCTGAGTTTGTTTGAAGTTAACTATAATAATCTAATACAGAATTATGGAATATTATCAATGCTTTGAGCAGGACATTTTTACGCCTTTTTCTTTCTTTCTTTTCCACAATAAATTTATTTACTACTGGAAAACTGAGTTATTGTTAAAAAAAAAAAAACTTGAAATACCTTTCAACTTCATTCCTTAATGTTACGGCTTGTCACGCGTATTTTATTTGTAAGAATTTGCTTGTATGTATTCTATTTTACGAATCAGTGATATTGCACTGACTTATGGGCATTTAGCTTGTCTATGTAGGCTACACTCCACTGCCAATTGCCGATCTCTCAGCTATTCAGAGTGACGGCCAAGCAAATGATAATAACGAAGAAATTAAAAAGCTTTGCCGTTTGATACAACTTGTGAAACTGCTCTTTCAAAAGAAAGCGAAGGTGGATAAACAAAATGTATGAGGTACGGTGCTCTGAAGAAAACAATGAACATGTAAAAACAAAACCTTTTTTTGGAGAAGAGAGAAATAAATATTTCCAGCACTATTTTACAGCGCGGTAGCAATTATTCTTTGCCTTGATTCTCGCACACAATACCGGTCGTTTGTTGAGGCCTTGCAAAGGGTGTTCATCAGCTAATGTTGGCAGCGAGGCGGCTGCTTTTGAACAGAGCATAACATGACCCTGATAAATATGTTGAATGTACAGTCAGTAATTTCCGTTGAGTTGAAGTAATTTCCGGCCGCCATCTTATTTGTAAGTTTATCATTGACCGAACCCAAAACATGGGCCGTTTGTTTTCCTCTACATCCGTTTCGCACCGAGTCTCTCCCTGTCTCTTTCTCTCTACACGTTATTTATGAAACAAGTGGGCTGTATTTATGCCTTCTTAGAATTATATACTAGGCTACTTCATTGTTTGATGTAAATGCATGTTCGGTGGATTAGCACAAAGCCAAAGCATTCGAATCTAAGTCTCTTTTCGCTGTATAATGTAGGAAGTGTCTGTGTGCGTTTGTGCATAGTAGCCTATACAAAATGGGTAATTTTTTGTTAATGTACACAATGAATAGTGTATGTACATCACGACTGTTTAATAGTCCTCGTTCGCTTATCGTTAATTTAAGAACTAATTAGTCATTGCAGTTCAATATTTAACACCAGAAACTTCCCTGAACTCCCTCGAAACATCCTTACCATAAAATTACTAATGTGTTTGAGAACCATATCATGACCTTTAGTCATACCGCCAAGGGTGGCCTAGGTCGTTTAGCGCGGACTCATGAACGTGAGGTCTGGGGTTCGAATCCCGCCAGGACCGTCCTACCTGACAGAGGTTTTTTCTAGGTTTTCCTCAGTACTCACAAATGGCAAATACCGAGAAGGTAACCTAAACGTAGGCCTGGAACGTTTCCTACCTTAAAAAAATATATCCTTTCCACATGTATCACCAGTGTCCACCGCCTGTGGTGCCTCAGTAGTAAAACGGTCATCAAACTTCACACAAAAAAAAAAAAAAAAAAAAAAAAAAAAAACTTTACGACAAACCTTCCCACAGTTGTTTTTTTTTTTTTTTTCCTTACACATACAACACTGCTTATGCAACTGACATAAGAAAAAATAAACAAATTTACAAAATTACATATTTCATCAGTACGGGTTTCAATAAATTCTCTGTTTGGCACGTTAATGGAAAACTATCCCAAAATGCTGCCGAAAGCCTCAGTGGAATAGAGCAAATTAGAGCATTCAATGAAAATAGCTGTTACTGTACATTTACACTTCTGGGCAAATGCAACCAATTATCTTTTTCCGGAGCTGTTTGAATTATTTTGAGCTATGAATGTCATTTAAGTATGTATTGAGCAAATTTTATATTACTCCCTTTATAATAAAGTTATCAAAATAAGATTCAGGGCAAGATATTTAACAATTTTTTTCAATAGAAGCATTTTAAACATCCAATTATGTGTAGGCCATATATTTAACAATTTAAGAGTCAGTAATGCATATAACTCAGCACTGTAGTTATGGTATATATTGTTATTCACTGAATAAAATATGACGAAGTCGTAAAAATAACACACAATATAATTACTCACATTTGTGCGAAATAAAGGGCTTATTGCATTAACTTATTTTATTATTCGCTGTACTTAACTTGAAAGTTAAATAGATTTACACAACAAAATTGCATTGGTTCCGCCTGAAAGACCAAAGAAACATTCATTGTGTCACATAACTTTTTCAACATGTTCTCCGTCTTATCCATCTTCTCTTTTTCAAAATCTGTCTTCCTTTCATAATGTTAACACACGCTCTGAAACCGGACACGTACTATTATTACATTGCACCGAACATGACTTTATTCATCATTAACCGTAACCACTGCCCGTCATGGCCACGGGATGTCAGAGACTGCCAAATTTTAGAAATTGTTTAATATTATCAGAAATAATCGAGTATCCTAGGTTCAGATTCCTTTTGTTATAATACAAGTATTTATTTGTTTTATACGCAGCTGTAGAATTATTCATTCTGTTATTTTTATTACTGCCATAAATGTTTCTATCTCCTTCATAGCATTGCTAGGGTTTTTAATTTTAAGTTTTGTTTGTATCTTTATTTCCCTTTCAGGATTTGCATAGATGGATATATATGTATAAATTGTCATTGCTGATGCTTGTTTTATATTCTTGTTCTTTCATTTTCTGCTTTTTTATTTATCTTAAATTAATGTTTTTCATTGTTCATATTTATGTATTAGCATAATTTAATTAAATACATCATGTTTTACATTGATTTGTATGTGTACGAGTATTGTCAACTTTATTGTCAAGTTGTGATTGAAATATTGTCGCTATAACTTCATGTATTTATTATTAGATTGGTAGAGCGGAAGAGAAACCCTAACGACCTTTGCTCTGATAGAATAAATAAATAAATAAATAAATTCTATCATTTCTATCAAATAACATGCCATTTATCGGGGAAAATACTTTCAATTAGTAAAAAATGTGCAAACTTAAGTATTTTTCTTCCGGCTGCTCAGTGTCGGGTGATTTGGCTATGGTTAATGTTGGTAGTACAATTGTCGAGTCTGCTGAGAGATCATAACGGTCTTTGAGTGGAATGACCTCAGTAAGGTTCCCACAGAACACATTTTACTAATCAAGAATTGGGAAGAAGCTGATCATGTAACTCAACAGAGCGATGGAAAACCTTATACAAAATTTCTAGCAAGCATGAATATGGGGTGTTTTAAGTGCGCTGTGTTTATTCTTCAGTAATACAGAGAAGGTACATGTAATGTAGCTAATGAAGAACTTTCAAACAACATTGAAATTTTCCTCTGACAGAAATGAACTATTCTGATGTATTTGTACCATAATGCGGAACTGAAATCCGTTTTGTAATCCCATTTTGGGGAAAATTGCTATAATGTTTATATGCGGCTAAATGTTGCATATCTGCTGCATACAGTTCAACCAAGTTTTTAACTCGTATAAGACTGTACATTAACATAAGAAATACATGAAAATAAGAATTTACTTTATAAAACTGTGAATATGAAAAATACGAACGACAAATTTGTGGATATCTTAAAGAATTGGGACTATTCTAGAAATGCGGAGTGCTTTCACCAAATTCTGTTGCTTTCTATGTTAGTGGGACAGTAGAACAAAGGAGAAACGTTATGAAGTTAAAATGTGTTTGGGTTTCAAACGAGTGTCAGTAACAAAACACTGTGTTGCTGCCACCACTTTGGATAAACTTAGGATTGATAGCATTTTGTAAAGGCCTTAAACAAAGAGGGTAGGGGTTTCCAGTGTTAAAAAGAACATTTCCAAGATTAATTGAAACTAAACTAAAAGAAGGTATTTTCTTAGCTGCAATTGTGAACTATGCAATAATGTTATTGAAGATCTGTTAATATGTAGTGTTAAAAACAATACATGAAAGAATGTACTACAAAGAGATAATTATAGTAATATTAATATCAAACGGGATTTTGAGATGTACTATATCATTGAAAGTACATTTCCTACCTGGATTTTTCCTTTTAATCGCAGTTCCTTGAGTAAAGAGCACACAGAACGTTTTTATAGGGGCATTGTTGATTACATGCAACTGGTGAAAGATGTTCTTGATGAGTTTGACACACGAACTTCAGCAATTTAATGTAAATAAAGTAAAGCATATTTCATATTTTTGGAAGATAAGAAAAAAGTTATGACTATAGATAATTTTAACTAATATTTTTGGGTTTTTCACAAATATTTTATGTTAATTAAACTATTTTGTAAGGTTAGTGAAAGAAATATTAAAATTATGCATATGAAATTTAAAATATGACACTGCCCCCAATTTGAATTCCACTTATGCTAATTATATAAAATCACCTATTTTCAGCAAGTGCGAAAGGGAACGTTAAACTTTATTGCTAAGCTTTGTTTGTGAAAGACTAGAAAGAGATATTGACTTTCTCCCATTCTTTGAAGTATTTCAACTGCACATTATGTGGTCTTGAAAATATTATTGATAACTGTTATGTTTGGTTCATTACAAGTCATTGCTACGTGGATAGGAACAATTGCACATCAATACAATAAAAAATGCTTGTTTTACAACATATTTTGCCGAATGAGTTTCATCATTCAGGAATATTTCTTTACCCTAATGATACCGCCAATGTCGAGAGCAGCCACCTAGCGGAAATACCGCAAAACAAACAAAAGCAGTCGAACTTCCGGTGAATGCTACCTCTCTTGTAGATGACAGTGTCAGCAAATCCCTCTTTGAGCCCACTCGCCATGCTCTGGGATTATCCAGGATGCTACAAGTGTTTCCTTGGTTGTTCTTTAAACAAGATTTTGTTGTTAAAATACACGGTTGGCGTGACTGGATGCAGTGCAGGGGTTAGAGACAACATCTAAAGGAAAAACTTTTGGCGTGAAACTGCCCTTAATGACAAGAAGTTAGCGCTGCACTCTTGTTGTCAAACAAACTCTCTCCCTCTCTCCTCTGTTGCGGAAAAAGAAAAATATAAGAAGAAATCGGATGAGGGGAGGCAAGTCACGGAGACATTGTTCGGGGCGGAGTAGGGCAGGACAACTTCTAGCCCGCGGCTTAACTCCTTGCCTCGCTGGGCTAAATATGAATCACCAGAAGTCACCAAGCTGTTCGTGATGTCGACATTAGCGGGCTTACAGTTCCCAACTGTTCTCAAAATTCTCGGCAGGTTTTTCTTCCACTGTCTAACGTAACTTAACTGAGTTTTCATCCACGGCATTTAACAACTCACAGCATGCCTCAAGGAAATAAAGCATTTGAGCCAAAATGGAATAAGCAGCAATATTTTGTTGTCAGCGTCGGGCATGACATAATTGGATGACCCGGTATAATAACAACACTGTGGTGTTGTAACACATTGATTCCCAAATTAGTAAATTAACATTCTTTTTCATTTAAGTACAATGGCAGTTGTAATGGTCAAAATATAACTTTTTGTTTTTGAGTTTAAAAAAACTAGACGCTCCCAGCTTTAAAATACGGGGTGAACAATCCTTCACGCAACCGGTGTTTCGCTGCGTCTGGCCTGCCGGCGAGATTCTCTTGTTACACTTTCACTCAATACATTGTACTACGTCGCCTAACAAACATGTGCTATTTGCGCAAGATTTCAATTCACACTGAAGCCTAGCGAAGGGAAAATATACGCCGACATATCACTGCCGGCCGGTCCCGCGGTTGCGTCAAGCATTGTTCATCCTGTATATGATGTGTGGGTTTTCTGTGCGTAAGAGCTTTTAATTTGAACTAAGCGGCGGGTAGGCCATACCCCCTAGATAACATACCACAATGTCACTTCATGTATACGTTTATTTATTTCAAACATTTGGTAAATTTTGTTTTCTAAAGCAGGGCCCTACCTTTAGGTTTCAGATTATTTGTGCGAATTCCAAGCAAGTTTTCAAGGATCTGATTAAAATGACTCATGGAAAATTATCTGCCTACTCCCACCCAGCATCCTCATGAAAGATTTTACCATTTATTTTAAGACTGCATGTTTATGTTGGAGCCATTACACCAAAACTGAATGTTTTGAACGCATTTATATGAGATTGCTGCAGCAGAATTAAAGTATATGATCAGCTTCGGATACCGGGGCGGATACTGAAGGCGATAGATAACATGGACATAGAAAAGGAAATGCAAATTATGCATAAGCTAGGAGAAGACACAAGAAAATGTAAAGAAAATGTGAAAAGTTCAAAACATTTTAATTGCCGACTAAGGATGTTCTAAATATGTGAGTCATTACTCACATCCCCATTTAATTGCATTTTTCCGAGACTTGTATTTTTCACATTTTTTGGTACTCTGGTCTCATGAACTCCTTAAGATATATGGATTATCGCTTATCTTTGTTTTAAGCATAGCTATGAACAGTGTGTTACTGTTCTTTGCTTTTCCTCATATATATGTTTTCGTTGAGGAGGAAAATAACGTTAAAAATCTTCTCTCCGTCCAAGAGACGAACAGACGGCAGTGAGTCAACAGACGCTCAAAGGCCTTGGAGCTGAATGTTTTTTACACTTCACCTTCTGTTCAATAAGATGTGACGTGCTAAAGCCAAGAACTGACGTGAAATAAATTCTATTACAATCAGATAATATAGAACAAATGAAATGGCATGAAATGGAAGCTATATTTATAAGTCTTAATATTTTTATTATACTTTTAGTTCCAAAGGAAAATGTTACTTTCTTAAATTTTACGAAGGTGGATAGGAAAGTAATGCACAATAATTTTTTCTGCATTCGTATTGCGACTGGGATGTTGAAGTTTCACCAAGTTTGAAGCTTTCACTACAGACGCTATTTTGTTCTCGTGTGTGAGCGTGAACTGTGCAACAAAGATGGCGCGCGTGTTACTGTCGTCCATTTGTAAAGAGCAGCGAAGTGTAGGGCGAGTTTTGTGGGCTAAAGGGCATAGCCCGAGTGAAATTCACAGGGACATGCGTGGCGTGTATGGGGACGACTCCAGGTGGTTGCGTTCTTCAAAGACAGCCGTGATAACTTTTGTGATTCGCCACGTTCCGGACGGCTGGCAACAGCTGCAACCCCGCAGAATGTCACAGCCATTGAGGCGGCAATACTGAACGACCGACGGATCCAACTGCGAACCTTATCTCAGCAGTTCAACATTTCATACGGTGCGGTGTACGATATTTGCATGACGCATTGAAGTTTCGTAAAGTTAGTGCTCGCTGAGAGCCTAAGAACCTGACAGACGACCACAATGGTCAGCGAATGATGACAAGCTTGGATCACTTATCGCGTTACGTTGCAGAAGGACATGCCTTTCTGAAGAAAGGCATGTCCCAGCAAAGAAAATATTCAAAGTGACTGCATCTGCTCATAAAATGCTTGTGAAAGTATTCTGGGATATGATTGGTGCAATTTGTTGAACAGGGACCACTGTGAATGCTGTAGCCTACATGAAAACTTTGGTAAAGTTGCGTGGTGTCCTACGTGATAAACACCGTAACATTAATGCTGACGATGTCAAACTTATTCATGACCCCATATTGCTGCGGCTGTTCGTGAGAAAATCAACGAATATGGTTGGGAGGTGCTTCAGCATCCACCATACAGTTCAAACGTGACACCGTCGGACTTTTATTTTTTTGATCCCGGGAAGAAATTTGTCAACGTTTTAAGTCAGGTGCAGAAGTGAAAACTGCAGTCCAACCGAACGGACTTGTATTAACAGGTGTTATGAAACTGGTATCACCATGGGAGAAATGTGTTGAGAAAGTTGGCGATTATGTAGAATAACAGACAAAATATGTCAATTCATTTGTGCATTTGTTTTTCTTGGTGCCTTTTAAACTCCTTGTAAAAAAAAATATTGTGCGTTACTTTCCGATCCACTCTCGTAGTTCTGGTTACGTTTCAGTTTTTGTTCCAAATTCTCAAGCATTTACCATATAGAGCAAGTATAAATATTCAAACTATTTGTTACAACTAAACGTCCGTTGGAGCATGGTGACTCGGGCAGAAATGCTTGGGCTGGTATTCGAGAGGTACTGAGTTCGAATCTCTTGGAACCGGATATCCTATTCTTGAATTTTTTCGTGGCCGCTAACCGCTTAGGCGTATGCTTAACGAAATTTCCGTTCTACCGTTTCATGTCATTTCATGTCGTTAGTTCTGTTGCAGGGCAGAAATTACCAGTGCTGTGCGCGGTGTGTAAGCGACCCTTCTGATATCTATTGTGACGTGGTCATAAATGGCTAGCCCTTGAGCATATCAAGATAGTTCAGCTATCAAATGTTTCTCTCCTGTCCATATCAATCCAATACAAACCACAATAGAAAATTTTACAACTATTACTGCTTTTGTGTCTGATTTACTTCAGGGAATATTTAAGTTATTCATTTAATCTTGCATTAAACTGTTTTTGCGGAAGAAAAATTAATATCGAGCCTGTGAAAGTAAATTTATTAGTTTTTGGTTAAATAATACTCAGAAAATTCTAGATTTTGAAACATTACCTCCAAATTTCTGACAAGCAATGATGATAATATTTGCAAAGGAACATTAAAACTAATCAAAATGAGCATAAATTTGTTTTAATTTATTGCAGTGCTAATTTTAAGGTATTTGTTATATCGTATATATTACTTCTTAAATAACTATATGCATAATTGAAAAATTAGTGTATTTTAACCTCAATATGTCACTAACATAGCAATTGAAACAAAATGGTTATATGGCCAAAAATCTCGATGTACAGTTAGAGCAATTTGCAAAGATAACACTTCCAGGTTGACGACCTTGAGGCTCTAACAAATCTTCCAGGTTTTCGAGGAGAGTTCCTGGTAAATGTTTCAAGGCTTGTTTATCATCTTCATCCGAGTTTTGCGGGCGCTTTACCCCCTTTGCTCCCCCCTGAGTTCCAACAAAACCACTTTGATGTTTGTTTAATGGACTTTCTCTTGTCTAAACCGGAAATCTCCAAGGCAACCGCTCATAGTTCCGCTCCGCTTTTGTTTTTCCACTAGACATTTCAGCTGCTTTAATTATTTAATTTAACCACGTAGCCCTGAAGGTTTTCCCCGTGCCATTGTGGCAGTACGCTAGTTAAATAAAAAAAACTCTTGAAGGGTTGTTTATTTGTACTGTGTTTGGTTTCCTTAGATGTGCCACGTGCATTTTTTAGTAGTGCAGATAAAGAGCGCGATATAATTTTCTTTATTTGCTATGTTGAAGTTTCGGATTATTTTATAACCTTTGTATTCTCTTGGGATGCTATTGAAAAACTTGATATCTCTGCAAGGATAAGAGACAAAAGACGGAACTTTCGGATGCGTCCGCCTCTAAAAAGATTATGTGACCATTTTCTTATTTCAAGCATTAGAACAGACATGTGTTCAGACTTCAATAGTCCAGATGTATTCTTCTCTCATTTTTATTGTTCTTCTCTATATAGGTTAATAATTTGAGTTTAATTTGGATTGCTAATGACAGAAGAGAAATTTTCTGTACTTTAGCCGTGCTCAAAAGCTGGCCATTTGTGTCAAGTTCCAATGGGAGTACCTCAGGATTCAGAGTCCTCCCTCCAAATAATTCGTATCCCTTAGTCGCTTCCACACTAGATGGCCGGAACAGAAACTTTTCCAAAGCGCCAGCACCGCCACACCGCACATTGCACCATCCCACCTCGCCTGGCACTTTCGACGCAGAAACGTACCAGCGGAATGAAATTATATGAAATGGAAGGGCATAAAATTCATGGAAAGGAAATCCTCGTCTCAATATTTTCCTAAGCCACCAGGGAAACCCCTCGTCCCAAGGAATTTGAACCCAAGACCCGAACGTCAGTCTCAAGTTGCCGCCTGAGGCAATTCGCTCCATAACGTTTTGGCACTCTTCTCTAAGACAATTTTAGATGAGCGTCCCTATATTTCCCGTCATCATTTTCGGAGGCTGAAGAAAAGTAATTCTCTATTAACACTACTTTTTGTGAAATAATTCTTTAATTCACTCTGTTCTTGTGATTGCCTACATATACTCAACATATTTACCACAACGTGGTAAATTTCTGGCGTTGTCACGGAGCAGTTATGAATACGGAGCGGTCGGGAAGGGTTTTGTATGCAAATAAATTACATAACCTAATTTAAAACTCGCTACGAACTTATTTTATTTCAGGTAAATCACATTTTTTCGATATAAATATATGTAGATGCAAAATTCAGAAATTTCTTAATAAATACCTAAATATAGGTTTAATTTTTTAATGTGATTAATTTAATTATATTTTGCTACTTTTACATTTTAGAATAAAGATTGTCATTGTAGCTACAGACATGTGCATGAGATGGAAATTTGTCTAACAACAGAACTGCAACTGGCATAATGGTATCATGGACACCTTATTAAGCATGTTTGAAATATCTGTTCATGCGTGCAAGTTTTTGGAATTCAGTTGCCGATGCACTGCGTAAGCATTTGGATACAGTGACGGCCTCCCACAATCAATTTATTAACTTTTTGCATTCAATTTTCCTTTATCTCTCCTACATTGTCAATACGCATTTATTTGTTTATTTAAAATGTTTAGATGACATCCTTCATACTAAACATTCTGAAAGTGAAATAATGTTTTAGCTCACGTCTTTAGTAAATGTATTTAAAACACATTTAAGATAGATGGAAAATTTTTCTTTTCCAACCATGGAAAAACAATATGTAAGTAAATAAATTTTCTTTACGAAGGTAAAGAAGATATGATACAAGGTATTATGGTGAATGTAAAGAAATTTAAACATTTTGAGAAATGTTTTGCTCGTTTTAGCACATAAATCACAAACGTTTTAATGAATTTACCACAAAATTTATATTATGAATATTTTTGTAAATATTTTCAGCTTTTTTATTACATAAAAATCCGTTCCCTAGTTATGAGAATGAAGGTAAAGATTTACTTCGTAATATTGAGACAGGAGATGAACCTTAATACACCGATATAAATAAGAGACGAAACTTCAGGCCCTACAATATTGACACAAAGACTCGCCAATCACAGTCTTCAGGTGAAGGTATAAAGTATATATTTATTTACACAGATGATATATCATAGGACAATTAATTCAGATTCTACATTTTGGTGCTCCGAGTATTAAAGCAGCAATCAAAAAGAGTTATACGTGGAAAGAGATGTGTTTTCCACCAACACGATATCGACAACACTTCACCCAACATAGAGCCCCGGGCTATTTTCTACTGTTCTCGAAACTTAAAGAAAACCTTCATGAACATCAGCGAAAAAGATGCCCTTGTGGATACTCTTGAGTCAATTTCACCAGGTTTGTCTTTACTTTTGAATAGTAGTAGTTACAGGGTGAATTTGTATAATTATTTCTGCATGTAATTCATTAATATATAAACATTGTCATAAATAACGTACATGGAGAGATTACTTTCATTTGACTCTTGAACCATTAAAAATTCAAAATGCTTTTTTTATTTCATTTACACGCCGTGCCAAAGTCATAGTTACATGCAGTATATCTTAAATTTATGTACTTTATTTGTATTTTATATAATCGTGCAAAGTATAATTTGATGGTGTTATAGTTATTTTATCCATGCCTTAACTCTTGGAAGGATAAATAAATAGAAAAATAAAAAATAAATACAGAGATTACATTTCAGAACTAGCTTTTTTTCCGAAGTTTTTTGTTACCACTCCAGTTCCAGTGCAATATGGCACAAGAAATCCGTCGTTACATTATGAAGAATTGCTTAGAATATTTACTTTCTTAAGACATTCTTATTTACCTTACTATATATTACTCTGTGAATGCATGTATAATGCTTAATGGCTTACCGACTTATAGTAATATATTTTTATAAATATTTAGTGGTCCACAAAATACCAGCACAGCTTCGGGCGTGCGTACAACCAAGGCCACGGCGAGCCAGATAATGAAGAAATATTGACAGAAGGGAAAACAAAGGGAATTGTGTTATTGCAATTCATACGAAATGGCAATTTCAACATAAAGAAACAGTTTCTATCTTGAGAAAGTGCTCACAGTCGCGCCATGCGAAATGCATTCTGTGCAACAAAATTTTTCAATAGTAGAGGGCACTTCGTGTGGTAGTTCCATTAAGAAAATGAGGAAAACTTTTCTAGCTAAATTTTCTGATGTTAGTATTCCTGCAAACAGTAAGCCACAAGATTGGTGAAAAGAGGCGTACAGCGAGGTCAGTAGCCCGAGTTCCTTCCATTCTTATACCTGCTGTCGCGGATATACGAACGAATGTCCTCTGCTATTTATTCCTCCAGAGTAATAGCTTTAAATAGCTGAGGTTTGTGAATCATGTTTGTTTTAATAATTGCTTGTCGTTGATGTTCATCCTGTTTCCTTTTAGTTTATTTTGTATATAAATAGGGCATTTACTATTTAAATATGATTTAGGCTATTCCTTTTTCTATATTGACAAATAAAGTTACGTAAATGTTTACGAGATGGGAGATGCTTCTTATAGGTTCACTCTGTGCTTGTTAATAGTAATCCTCCCTTGTATGTATACCAGTTTTCCAATCGCTCATTATGTCTTCATGCAAATGTCTTTATCTTCAGAAGAAAAAGCGAGCGATTGAACTCGCACTACAACTCAATTAACAAAGAGCCGTTTGTTTCAGCCCATATTCGGGAAAATGTATTTTTAGCATTCATTAATGAACTTTTTCTTCAGCTCCAGTATTTTCTACAGAAAAAAGAACTGCTGACAGCTTTTTGTTTGTCTAACGTTTTTGCAGGAATGAACTATTTATCTTGAAACATTTGACAACGCTGCTTACTTGTAACTTCACCCCCGCTGAAACACAATATGTTCCTCCCCTCTGTTGACCTCGTGACGAATTTTGACCCAATGTCAATAGAGCTTTCTATAGGCAGCATGGCACGTATACCATGTATTTCTGCCGTTATAATAAACTCAATCCTTCGTTAACTCAGTGATGCTAAGTCCGATTTTAAATATGTCGGTCCTGGTGCTCTAGTGGTAATCGTACTTGCCTCGCAGATCCAAGATCACGAGTTCAATCACGGCCGGAGTCGATGAATTTTTTCGGGCGTAAAAACCCTAAGTATGGCTTCCTTCGAAATTGAAGTAAAGCCGTGAGCCCCATGCCATAGATTTACGGCACGAAAAAGCACCTCAAGCCTGAACGAAGCAAACTATATCGATCTTTCACGCTCTGCATTTGGAATGCTGTGACCTGAGACGTTAAAGAGCATTCGAAATAAACCAAATCAACAACTATTTTAAATATACTTAAAGTATATTAAGTGAATTAAAATGTCAGAAACTATTTTATTACGATTAGAATCTATGACATTTCATTTATTAACACAATGTATCAATTTTTATATTGGTTTAGAGTTCTATGAATTAGACAGATTTTACATACATAAACAGCCGACCTATAAAAAAAAATTAATTAAACGGAAAATACAAAAGTGTATCTTCGAACGTTTATGAAGGGAAGAAAAAGAATACAGTGAAACCATGCAGAAAAGAAACATCGCTAACCAATTCTGTAATGAAAGTTATTTAAAAGCGAACGAAAGAAACCTCATGGTTGAAACAGCCAATGAAGTACTCATTCCAGAATATAATACCTAGTATAAAATTAAAAATGATTAAATTTTATCTATATATGAAACAAAAATAAAATTATGTCTACATTTTCGTACAATTTGATTAGCAAATGAATGTTCAATATTAACATATTTTAATGCAGATTTTCTTAGCAATTTTTGCTTTATTTTATTTTAACAAACTTTCCATTGCATGTTTGAATTTAATAAGCATTGAGCTAAAGCGGAGGTAAACACCCTTAGAAAAATTATAAAAGTTCAAAGCTTTGAAGTATTTTTGGAATTATTAAGCTATTTTTCGAAAATGTTGGAATATTAAAAAGTGATTCTATAGATAATCATGTTTTATCTGGAAACATATTAATTAAATTTTATGCAGCTAATACTAATGTTAAAGAGAAGGTTACACGAAAAATCGAGCGACCCAATTAACTATGAACCATCTTGCAAATGTTTTGCTTATAGGCGAAAGTTGTCATCTGTGAGTATCGTAGGTTGTCGCTGATATACCATACAACAGTTTCCTTAACTCTTTTGAAAGGCTTTGCTTATACATTTTATGGAAGGACACTGTCGTCCATTTATTTTGGCACCTCTTTAGAAACTAACCATATTCGTAGTGGTTCATTTTGAGTAATGCTGGCGGTATTTTATTTCAGTTCTTCAATGGTATGTGGGTTTGTCTGGTATGCCTGTTTTTAATTAACCCCAGAGATAAAATTCACAAGAAGCTGGTTAAGGGAATCGAGGGGGGCCCGCAAATCCTTACTGATAACTCCATTCTGAAACGCTTTAATCGAAAATTTCGCTGTGGGAGCAGTAGCAGAGTCTTGTTGAAAAAAATTAAAATCACTTCACTCTTTCTGTCTGTTAAATCTCTTAAAAAAAAAAATAAATAAATAAAAAAGCGGGCAACATTGTATTCACGATGCCAAAGCATTTTATATGTTTTGAACTTTAGTAAATTAGTATCTCTTTGCACAGGGCCATAAGAAATACCCTTTTGTTGTGAAAGTCATCTAATATTTCTTCGTTGAGAACCCCACGGTTTTGTTAGATTATTTACACTACCCCATAGCCCAAGGGCGTCCGCACAATATTTTTGAGGGAGGGGCAATATATTTTTTAAAGAAGATGATTAAACTTTACCAGATTTGAAAATCAATTAAATAAACAAAGCAAATATTTTGATAAACATTCTTCACTCGTGGAATAACATTTAGTTGTAGGGTTCATATTAAGATGGGGCATTTTAAATGCTTTATTTTATAATATCAGTGGTTTTTGGCTATTATTAATTGCAATTTATTAATTTTGAAAACCTTTAGGGAGGGACAACTGATGTGCTTCCTCCTTACGGATGTCCTTGCCGCAGTCTGACATTAATTATAAAAAATATTGTTGCCTGGTTTGAGACTTTTACACCCGGAAATGTTTGTTTAAACTGTCTTTGAACTTGACGAACTGAATAACAACATATGAATCATAAATAAATGCAAGTTGTGCAGTAAAAAACACATAGTGTATCATGGTTCACATTGGGATTAATTGCAGAATAAAACCACACAGTCAGAAGCTAACATGACATGACATGACATAACAGTCAAGGCGGAAAACGCGTGTACCCCCTCTCAGAAAATAAACAGCTTAAGTTGGTTCATAGTTCAATTGACCGCTCCTTAAACCAACTTGGAAAAAAAAAAAAAAAAACGGCAATTGAGAATTATTTTTATATTAGAAAAGTTAACATTTTTCAGATGTAATGCGAGTCTCTTATGTAGCAATTGTCTGTTCTTTTTACGCTAATTTTTTTTAAAAATATGGATAAAAGTTTATAAATGAATGATCAGCAATATAAAACAGTTACATGTCCACGAACAGACGGATGGGCAGTAAAGCAACCTGCAGTTCTCTCCGAATTTAAATATCGAACACGAAATCTGCTTTACGACTTATTATGCGCGTTAAAGATGAAATCAATAGGCGCTCCAAAGAAAGGGGAACGTGGCTATAAAAGTTTCTACGAGAGATGGAACAAAAAAGGGGGAAATATAGCAGCTCCTTACAGTTTCAGGTTATTGAACGCAGATGGCAGCAGCAGGATGTTTATGGGAGTCCCGAAAATAGCCCGTCCCATAGAGCGGGCAGGCTGGGGATTTGCTGATCGAGCCGGAATGGACGCAGATGTCTATAACGTGTTTTTATTCTTGGCTTGCTTTGTTTGGTTTATTAGCCCACAGGCCGTGTCCCCGAGTAGACAGCAAGGTGTTCTCTTTACTTCCGGTGACGCTTAGGTTGTAGGATGGAGGAATATAGTTTTAAAAATTGGTGTGTTAAACCAGGCGGAAAGAGTGGTGCATTTTAGATGTTTAATATAGTATAATTAAAAACGATTTTAATGTGAGTAAATTAACATGTATTTACAATAGAAAAATAATTGTCAATATAATTAAGAAGTAAATCAGTATTTTAATACATGCTTTCAACATCAGTAAAAAACAAGCAATATAAACTCGAGGTGCACCACTTTACTGCTGCTACTGCTACTGCTGATTATAGATTGCAAGCATCTAGATTTCTAAAAACTAGAATTTACACTCATACTGCGTGACTGAACATACCCAACAGATAGGAAGAGGGAGAGAATTTAATAAAATCATTATAATAACGCACTTATTTAGTGTGTGTGTAATTTCTGCCGGAATGCATACAAATCAATCGATAACCCTATAATCAAAGTCTGAAATCTACAGGATGAGGTTTCTACAGAAAGCGTTTCATATATTTTGAAATAGCATTAAATTAATACTTGTCCTTTTATTTCGATTTTCTCTTCCAGTGTTCACAAAGAATGTAAACTCTGTATAGTGTTATTTCTTTACATTCAAACAAAACCAAACAAAAAGCAACTACTTTATACTCGCACGAATTTTCACTATTCTGCCATTCAGCAACAGTTTACTACTAATTAAAAGTCGGTTCTGATTGTCTAGAGATAACTATACTTGCCTCGTAGACCCAAGTTGGTGAGCTCAAACCCGATCAGGGTCGACAGATTTTTAGGATCTAACGCAACAACAGCCAGTCGCATAGAACTGAAGCTTTCCTGGGAATGCACATGAGAGATGACGTTTTTGATGGTGCATGCACATAATAACTCTTATGGACGAGAGTTCTCTGCTGCAGTTTCTTCTTACCTCTCTCGATCAAAATGCTTCACAAACTCACAGAGACATTCGCTTGCAGTGCGCCTGCAAATCAAGTTCCCTACAGATAATCGCAAATAGGAACACCAGGCATAAGATAGACCTACAGATATTGCTGCATTTGTTCCTTTTACACATAAAACGCATAAAGTTGTAGGAAATTAAACAACGAACTTGGAATCTATATAAAAATACATTTAATTAATTAGAAAAATGTTTTCATAAGGCTACAGCAACGACTAGCTTTGTGCATATTGAGACATATGATCCACTTAAAAGGAAAGAAGACAGGTTTTATAAATAAGAGTATATCAATAAATAAATTATACTTCCACACAATAATAAGTCAATTAGACTTATTGTATATTAGCTCTTATGTTCGAAACGTTTATATACATCAGAAGTACATTTATATTCTCTGAAATAATTATGCAAGGAGATAAATGTGACAAATTCTTTTTAAATAAGAACATATCTAAAATTAAGAGCATAACTAATTTATAGAAAGAAATAATAGCAAAGCATTTGCGAATGCAATCTAAAGGAAATGTTCAATATATAAAAAAAATATTGGGGGGGACTCTATAAGATTCTGAGCTAGTAAGTTATGGCTATAACATGATGCCGAAATTACACACGAGAATAGATATTTTTAAAAAGTATATATTTATATATAGGAAATATAGCAAAAGAAAAAGTGGTGTCAATTATGTGAATTTCATGATTAAAGAGAATACAGTTTTAAAGACATGAACTATTGACCATTTTGTGTATCATAATACATATAGTAGTTAATTGAAAATTTTATTTAAATTTTTGTAATATGTAATCTTTATCCCTTTACCGCTGCAATTGCTTAACAACATTTCAAAATCATTTGATGAGAACCTGAATAATAATTTACGTTTTTATCTTTTCAGGTAAGTGTTGCCAGTCGTCATAGTTTTGCAGCATCGATGTTGGTATGTCTCAAATATCAAGCCCTTCTATTTTACACTGTGTGCTATTTAACCTTACACTTACCTGGCTATATACCCATTGCATTATCGCTTTGTGTTTCCCTGTGTATTATCTGTTTATTTTATGTATTCATTTGGCGTTTCTTTAAGTATTACCTGTTTATTTTGTGTTTGTCGATGACTAAGGTATGAATTATCGTTGCTTAGAGCCGAATGTTGTCGACAACACACAACCGAGCTGGGTTGACATTCAGGCTAGCGGTAAGTGAGGAGGAAGGGAGGATCTGCTTAATCTGAGCCGCAACTGATTCATTTATTTGGTTTATTTATGGACGCTCTTTAACATCTCAGATGATCAGCGTTCCATTCTATTCAGGGCGTGATTTTTTTTATTAGTGTTTTACGTCTGTTTTTACTACGGAGGCACCACAGGCGATGGACATTGGTGATATATGAGATGAAATGATAAATTGGGAAAGGGTATTTTTTAGGAAGGAAGCGTTCCAGGCCTAAGTTTAGGGTACCTCCCCGGCATTTGCCATTTATGAGGACTGAGGAAAACCTGGGAAAAAACCCAGTCAATGAGGACGGTCCTGGTGGGATTCGAACCCCAGACCTCCCGCTCACGAGTCCGCACCTTAACGACCTAGGCCACCCGTGGCGGTCAGCGCGTGAAGTGGCCGATAAAGTTTGCCCAGAGGCCTCTTCTTTCAGGCTTGAGGTTCTTTCACTTGCCGTAAATCTACTTCCCTCCCGAAGGAAGCCATACTGAGGATTTTTTACACCCGAAACAATCCATCGATCCTGGCCGGGATTGAACCCGCAGTCTTGGGTCTACCAGGCAAGTATGGGTACCACTGGACCACCAGGACCGGCAAGAGCCGTAACCGAGAATAGTTTATTTCGTTTATGTCAATTATCAATGCAGTCTGTTAAAGGTGTTTCTATGGCTGTGCTACAAGTCAGAGTGCTGGAGAAAGCATCAATAAGAGCGGATGTGAACAATTCACACCACTCTTACCAAAACCGGCAAACCAAAAAATAAAAGGTAGAATATTGAACAACGACTGAAAACAAGCAGAAGATGTTCATATCAGAATTGAAGAACTGAAAGCTGGTAATAAGTTTTACTAAGAGGGGTGCACAGTTAATCGAAAAGTTTCTCCTATACAAGTGAAATTTATTAATTAATAAAAACATAACTATATATATTATGTACGCACACCGTTTAATTGCATTTTAAGATGATAGTTTTATACGGATACCCAAAGATAAATTGGTTTATATTATTTGCTAGAAAGCCAAGTGGCTCACAGTGAGGAGTAAGATGCCTGTTTAATGTCTTGGTGTAAATGTCAGGGAACGGGTTAAGGAGAACTACAAAAGACATTTCAATATTGGGGTGAGTTATTCCCATGCGACTTAGCATTACCTGCGCCCATTATTTCGACTTTGCAAGGCACCGGGCTGGGGGCGGCTAAAGTTTAAAAAATGCTGACCTTTCCTATTGGAGGAAAGGAGAATGTGGAGGGAGGGTGAGGCAGGGCAACTAATTAAAATCAGAGAGAGAGGGTAACATCCCGGATTCCCCAGAGGGAATGAGACGGAACAATAACGGGCGATTTTCCACCTTTGGCGAGGGTTTTGTTTCTAAATTAAAACGGGACCCAGATTCTTCCTTCTGGCGTTGGAGGAATACCCCCGTGACTTTTTTTTTTAAGCCCCGCTCCCACAAGCTCGCATCTTATCAATAAGGTATACTGCAATAAGCAACAACAATGTTACGTATTTTTATTTATTTAAAAAAAAAGCGAGTGATGAAAGAAAAATAACTCTTAATAAAGCAAAATGTTGCTTAAAGTAAAAACTATTTTTTCAATGGGCGACAATATCAAAATATTGAACTTTTGGTGAGATTTAGATTAGGATAATAACTTTTTATTACATTTAAATCATTGAAAATAATGTACTAATATCATTGTTTACATTTTATTAAAAATTATATGTCAACCAATTTATCAGTCATTTATTCATTTAGTATGCACTATTAATCAAAGAAGTGTATATTATATTAAATTACACTTTCACATAGTAATAAGTAAATGAGATCTTACATTCGAAACATTATATGCATCAAAAGTATTTTTTTTTTTATTCTATGAAATAATTTTGCAAGGAAATTAATGTGACAATTCTGCAAAATGTTCCCATACTTTCTCCACTTCTATCTCCTATATAGAAATGGATAGAAAGATTTGAAAGTAATCATACGATTTGACTGTGTGGAACGATCCAGTGATCCAAATACAACAAGATAGCGGGTCCAATCCCTACCAGGGTCCATGGATTTTTTGGGCATAAAATCTTAAATATGGCTTCCTTTAGGAGAGAAGTAACGCTGTGGGTCCCGTGTCGTACATTTACAGCACGAAAAAAAAAAAAAAAAACTCAAGCCTGAAAGAACAGGCCTCTGAGTAAAATTTGTCGGCTGTTTCACGCTCTGAATTGAATGGAACGCTTATGACCTGAGACGTTAAAGAGCGTCCGTAAATAAAACGAATCAGCAATCAGCCATTCAGAACTTGGAAATAGAAGCAGAATACTCAACAAAGTTTTTACATAGAATATCAACACTGAAAGTCTCTGGTTTACATAAAATGTGGGAAAAGAAAGAAACTTTATTTTTATATAAAAGTAGTTCTTTCACAAAAACGTGTGTAGGACATGGGCTATAGTGGAAAAATCAGACTTGAAAATGTCGGGTCACCACCGGGATTTGAAACATGGATCTTCAGCCTTCCATGCCGACGCTCAGATTAATTGAGCTACCATGGGAATGATGAAATTCACTCATTTGCATCTATTTGTATACTCATAGTAGAGAAAACCTTTACGAGATATGTAGAATCAGATGAGAGAGGTTCCTTAGCCCGCACTCGGAAGACACGTTTTCTCATTCGATTAGAGCGTCCGCACGGAAGGTTGAAAAATCTGTGGTTACAATCAAAGTTATGAACAGAATTTTTCAAGTCTGATTCTTCCTAGCGACGTTTATTTTGATGGCATTACGAAGATTGTAGACAGGAAAATACAATGTAGAGAAGTTTTGTGGAAAAAATAATGCAATTTGTCATTTTATATAAAAAAATAACGTAGAAAATATAATTTAGACATTTTTCAATAGCTCTTGATATAATTATTTTCAATCTAAATATTATAAGCATTAAAATTGCATTTATGTTGCAATTCCATTCCCTAACTCCGAAACAACAATAACAACAAGAGCAATAATAATAATAATAATAATAATAATAATAATAATAATAATAATTATAATAATAATAACAGGACTGTAAAGAAAAGAATGGCCACACTTTTAATGAATTTAGGAGTTCTTTTTTGTTCTCACATGTCTGGAGCAGCGGTTCCTCAAACTGGAAGAACGAAGAAATGATAGGTGTTAAAATTGTGATTTTTGTGGGAACATAATCTAGTAGATATAACTGAGGTGCATACTTGACTTTCCGCAGGTAACAATGGAAATCGGTCCTTATCACAAGACGATACTCCTTTCGGCGTCTTCTTTAGTTGTGAACCTTTGCCCGCCGACAACTTCTCAGAACCACGTGACTGCGGCCGTAAGCACAAAGCGTGCGACGAAACCAGATACAAAAGAATTCATAAAGGAACTAGTTTCAGACACACCTGGAATATCTTATATCAGTTTCAAGTTCAACTACTAAGTTTTCTTGATAGTTTCAACAGTTATTTCCGGAAGAATTCTATAATAATAAGAAAGAAAACTTTTGGGTTGTGGATCCATTCTCTGCTGTATCACAAAAGCCAACCTCTCTGACAAAGCAGCATTATGAATGCTTGATTGATTTGACATATTATTTTACGTTAAGAACATTTTATTGAAATAAAAAAACCACTATCTTAATTCAGGTGTCAAATAAAATTTTTATTTAAGGATTTGACTGGCAAAGCTAAACCCTTTATGTGAATCAATCTTGTCTGCTAATGCACAGATCTCCTCTCGATGCGCAGCCAGATATTCGTATGACTAAGTTATGTAAGTTTCATTCCTCTCTTTAGAATAATTTCTTTACTGTACTAAGTAGCGTTTTTAATTTTGCAACATTAAAAATGGTGTTGAGTGCCAGATCTATGATTATATATTGTGGATTTACAATACTTGCTTAATACTTTGTATGTATGAGTGAAATTAGAGTTGAAAAAAGTATAATGAAATAAACTAATAAAACATTTTTCGCACGTCTAAAGTTCTAAATTGTGAATGTTTGCCTTCTATTCTCAAATAGTATGGTCTTATAAGTATTAGGTGAAAATTAGAGCTCCATGATGTACTTTTACGCTGAAAAGTTTGGAAATTACCGGTCTAGAGGAATGGCGTCTGTTCAACACACTCAACATCACTAGTGCAATATCTGTAGACGGACGAATGAGAAGTTGTCCTGTAATGGTGTAAATTTGGACCGCCCTGAAGTGATGTTTTCTAAAAGTGAGTAGGGTGTATGCACGAGAAGACTGTGCCAATGGAATTTTGTTACACTAAATAGTGATCTGTGTGGTGTCAGACTTTCGACAACGACACAATGGAGTGGAAGATTCATCACGTTTAGGTCGTGTTGTCCTTGAAGCGCATTACGTTGATTTGATTCAATCACTACTGGATGCGGATCGTAGATGGAGTTAGCCGGAGAAGTCGGAACAAAACCCTCTTACAAATAGAGCTCTCTTTCTCAAACTCAATTCCTGGTAGTAGAAGTAGTACTAGTAGTAGTAATGCTAGTATTACTAGTAGTAGTAAGCAGTACTAGTAATAGTAAATAGTAACATTATTAGTAGCAATAGTAGTAAGAGTACTACTAGTATATAGTAGTAGTACTAGTAGTAGTAAGCAGTACTAGTAGTAGTAAATAGTAACATTAGTAGTAGCAATAGCAGTAGTAGTCTAGTAGTAGTAGTACTAGTAGCAGTAGTAGTACTAGTAGCAGTAGTAGTAGTACTAGTAGCAGTAGTAGTAGTACTAGTAGCAGCAGTAGTAGTACTAGTAGCAGCAGTAGCAGTACTAGTAGCAGCAGTAGCAGTACTAGTAGTAGTAGTAGCAGTACTAGTAGTAGTAGTAGCAGCAGTACTAGTAGTAGTAGTAGTAGTAGCAGCAGTACTAGTAGTAGTAGTAGTAGTAGTAGTAGTAGTAGTAGCAGCAGTACTAGTAGTAGTAGTAGTAGCAGCAGTACTAGTAGTAGTAGCAGCAGTACTAGTAGTAGTAGCAGCAGTACTAGTAGTAGTGCAGTACTAGTAGTAGTAGCAGTACTAGTAGTAGTAGTAGCAGTACTAGTAGTAGTAGTAGCAGCAGCAGTACTAGTAGTAGCAGCAGCAGTAGTAGTAGTAGTAGCAGTACTAGTAGTAGCAGCAGTACTAGTAGTAGCAGCAGTAGTAGCAGTAGCAGCAGTACTAGTAGTAGCAGTAGTAGTAGTAGCAGTAGCAGTACTAGTACTAGTGCTCGTGGTAGTACTAGTACTAGTGCTCGTGGTAGTACTAGTACTAGTGCTCGTGGTAGTACTAGTAGCAGCAGTACTAGTAGCAGCAGTACTAGTAGTACTAGTAGCAGCAGTACTAGTAGTACTAGTAGCAGCAGTAGTAGTAGTACTAGTAGCAGCAGTACTAGTAGTACTAGTAGCAGTAGTACTAGCAGCAGTAGTACTAGTAATTCCTGACTTTAATACTTATTAAATCACTAATAACTACAGAGCTTAATATACAATAATTTCTATAATTAATACAATTTTTATAAAATCTATTTCTTTGATATGATGTGTTTCACAGAAAGTCAGATAACTTTGAATTATCTTACGAGGATTTTTTAAATATGAGTGCATTGTGTTAATTTTACAAAATTGTTGTTTCCAGCGTTAATAGTTCTATTATTATTTTATTTAGTTTTTCAGGGACATTTTGCAACAAAAAGTCTGTTACGTAATTGTCAAAATGCGCTTTTGCACTTTATTTCACCACTTGCACTAACCCATCACGTTTTACCTGTTCTATATGGCTCACAATAAAGTCAAAACTTATTGCTTGCAACTCTCCATGTTTATAACCTTTCCAGCAATCTGTATAGTGCACAACAGAGCCCTTCGCTACGTGCTTGAATTAAAGTTGCAGCACAACGATTAACCACTTCCACCTAAATCAAGTGCACTTTCCTTGTTAACTTCTCTTGCACTAGCAGTGCTAGCGTATGGGAGAACCGAAATCGAGAACCATGTCATGCCCTGTAGAACAATTTGTCTTGGAGTATAGAACACGATATGTTTGCAAAAGTTATATTCTTCCTCTGAACCAGACAGAGCACAAAGTGTAAGTTGATACATTTACAAAAGACATTCTGGTTGCATGCACAATCATCTTAAAAGCGGTCATAAAAACAGGGTGAAAGATAAAAAAGTTTTGACATATAATACTACGTAAATGGTGACATCTCAGCAGCTAACTATAACATGGTTATGGTGGAGGGAAGGTAAAAGTAATATATAATGGATTTATTACTTCTTAAACTTAAAACCGGCGCTCATTAACCTAATCTCTTTAATCCCATGGAGGGTTCGCTATATCCGTTATTCGGCGCGTTAACAGAAAAGTAAGTACTCTATCCAAAAAATGTAATTCTTTTAGGATACTTGAGAATCCCCCAGGAAAGTGTGTTCCATTAAAGGAATGCCTATCTAGCATTATGACCCCTTAGTCCCTGCAAATCATATCTCTTGAGCCTTAATCTCTTTCTAGTGATAAATAATTTTGTCCATAATCCGAAATTCTATTTCAGAAGTCCTAAAGAGCAAAGAACGGCTGATAGATATTAGTAACACGATATTTTTTTTAAAAAAACTGAATAAATAAAATAACAATAATGAAATAAAAAAAAAGAAACAAATGCACGACGCGTTGAAGAGCGGTCTTGTTAATTCAACCTGTACATCACCCTGGCTCACAAAATGTCACCTCATTCTTGTCCGTATGGGACTATCCCAGCTCGAGATATTTAATATGGCTGAATAACACCTGGCAGGCCTTCAAAATATACTTAGTACAGTTTTTAAATTCATTCTTTGCTGTTTCGTCTTCCCAGTACACTGTCATCTAGAGAAAAATATCCACTGTTGAGGGGAACCTTGTACAGAAACATTTATAATTCACAATATTTTATGTGGAGCTAGTTTCCCAAAATTTAGTTCCAATTCACTTCAGGTAAGGGAAACATATGTAATGCAGTAATGACGTATACCATTGTTAATGAACAGAAAATCCTATCTCTTTGGTCACAATGTTACAGAGTTGGGGTTGCAAACAAGCATAGTGCAACAGAGGTAAAATACATATTTTATTTTATTAGGTAGTAAAACTTTTCAACTTTTAAATAAATGCTAAATGTGTGTAAACATGTACACGATAATCCAGTTCTTTCCACATAAGGCCCAGCAAGTCAGCACGTCCCTGTAGATCTGGAATAGATGCAGGTAGAGAGGGGACAAAGACTTCATCTTTGACGTAACACCATAGAAAGAAATCACGTCATCTTTTTTCCTCCTCCTTCTCCTCCTCTTTCTTCTTCTTTAAGGCTTGGACCTTTCAATCCATTTCGCCTCCATCAAAACTAATCTCGTTATCTTTTTACTGTCTTCTCAGTGACCCCCTTTCTTTCGGATTATAATGCATGGCTGCTCTAGCAATATATGTAGCGCATTCTATTTATATAATGTAAGTATTTTGATATTCTTTAATTGTTTTATTACAATTTGTGCTTTTAATTCATTCCTACTGTTTTAATGTTCCCTTTTATCCAGTAAAGTATGTTTCCATTTATTCGGTTTCATGTATGAGAAACGTCTTTTTTTTTTTTTTTTTTTTTTTTTTGTTTGCTTCAATTTGACTTCAGACTCAAAATTCACTGCCATATTTAAAAGTAATCGTAACTTTACACAATTTAAGTTTGGTTTCTTTCCTCACTTTTTCCTCGTCGCCCGTCGGATGGTTCCACAAAAATAATTAAACGTATTTAATTTTTTCCATATATTATAAACCTCCAAATATTTAAATGTATTAACTTGCTCCACTGTTTTATCATCTACAGCATGTAACGAAAAAGTACGTCAAACTTTGGGGCAACCTTCCTCACATACACAGGATAAAAAAAGAAATAATCTGAACATGGGTCCGGAATTACCAGAGCCTTTGTTAGAGCCCCTTTTCTACACCTGTACCACAAAGCAGAATATTCGAAAACCGAACTATGAGAAACAGAAAATCACATGAAATGTTCCAAATATTCTCCGTTAACACGGATCAATCCGCAGTTACATGGAATCCCTGATGTGTTGATGCTGGAGCATCTCTGACAGCCTTGCATAAGAGCATGAAGACTCTACATCTTCGGCTAATCCATAGATCTTAAGAGCATCTGATAAACCCGCATCTGAATATTTAATTTTACTGTACCTAAACGAGATCCGTAAACACATAGAACTTACACAACGTGCTCGGTGCTACTCAAGGCAATGCAGTTGTTGATTTGGTTTATTTACGGACGCTTTTTAACATCTCAGGCCATCAGAGTCCCATTCTATTCAGGACGTGAAACAGCCGATAAATTTTGCCCAGAGGCTTCTTCTTTCAGGCTTACGGTCGTAGATTTACGGTGCCGTAAATCTACGACATGGGACCCACGGATTTACTTCCCTCCAAAGGAAGCCCTATTAGAATTTTTACACCGAAAAGACAATGCAGTGAGCAACACACAAGGGAACTAGCCATACCCCATTTAACCAGAGGTAAAAGTGAATATTTATCTACTGTTCTGTTATGGTGTTATTGCCGCAGGCATTCTAGCTAGCTTGCATATCACACCTTGTAGACAAAGAGCTCTAACAAGGAAATAAAGTATTTCCGGACCCATGTTTCTATAACATATTTGCACCCTTTATATGCAATGAATGTTTCCCCAAAGTTTTGACACACCTTTTTGTTACATCCTGTATTAACTGGCTGAGGTCCAATGAAAGTCATTGTCTTTGTTTCGCTTGTAGATATTTTTATATTAAATTTAGTAGTTATTTAAAAAAAGCGCTGGTTGCTATGCCCAGTAGCTAAGTCAGGAGCATCTCAAACGAAGAGATATCTACGGCTTTATTCTTTACACGAGCTCTTCGTCTTTACAATTTGTTCATACCTTATGTGAAAGTACCTTTAGACAATGGAAACGATGACACCTGGCATTACCACACATAACAAAAATTTGAGAGCTTCTTTCTCCAAATGTACGAAATAATAATGGTATGCTTAATGCACTGTGCACAAAAAAAAAAACAAAAAAACGAAATTGTGAGCAAAGTATGAATAATCCTGTACACCAGGGGCGTTCAATTAATTATTTACCTCAGTATGTTATATCATTGTTCGGGAGCTGGTAGAGACATGGCTTGACTTGAAACAGACACAAGTTACAAATCAGTCTGCAGGACTGAGAGGATGATAAGTATATTGTGGAGAGGGTCTACAGTAAAACTGAGTGATTTAGATCTTTGTTCCATGATTAGATTCCTCACAAAGGAAGGGAAAACGCTTAAAGAAACCCAAGGGAGGCTGCATGCTGCATATGTTAATAATACACCTTTCAACTGCCAAGTAAAGTTTTAGGCCAAGGTTTATAAAGAGGCTGGGAGTTCATTGAAGATGACCTCCACACAAGCAACTTCGTAATAAATGTGTCAAAAAGTGGAAACTATTCTAAATTCAATTTTAACTGATACCATTTCATCAATCATCCATGACGCAAAAGGTCAGTTCCCGACAGATATCTTGGTTGTTGAAACCAGACCACAAAGCATATCGTCAGAAATTCAGTTAGGAGAATTTGGATCTCCTCCAGGAAAATCTTGATGACTTTTCCCAGAAGATTGTTACTGGAAATAAAGCATGGGTTCATCAATATGGCCCAGAAACCAAACAAGAGTTTATGCAATGGAAGCATAAAGGCTCCTCACCCCAAGTAATTCCGTGCGCGCCAATCAGAGGGTGTTCTGCTGCTGCAATGCATGTCAGATAAGTTCACCATCACTGGAGAAATGCATCTTCCTCAAGAAGTTGTTGTATGAAGCCTTCAAAGAAAACGGGGTGGAAAACTTACAGCGAGCGTGTTACTTTATACACCTTGCCACAAATCCCAAAAACTAAGAGTGGTTATGAGGATTGTGGATAATTGGAACTTAACCATCCGCCATATAGCCCAGGCCTGGCCCTCCAGTGATTTTTCTCTTTCGAAACGTTAAGAAATTCCTTTCCTAAATGATATGTTTCAACGATGATGTTACGAAGACGGGGGTAATTGGTTGGTTAGAGTATCAAGACATACTCTTAAATTCCAAAGGAATTGGCGGAGGGGAAATCAAGTGAGTCTATATTAAAAGATAGCTGAACTTCACTTTCAGGTTTCATTTTCATACTCCAGGTAGATAATTTATTGGACTCGACTGGAATGACTGGGGCGGTTGGCACTTGAACCTTGCTCACAGCAGGCCGTTTGTGCCTACACTTCCAGCCTACACTAGCGCCAGCGGAGTCTCCCTCCAAGGAATACGAGCCCTTCAGAAGATCTGTTTCCATACCAGACGTTGGGGCAGAAACATTTCCAAAGCGTGAGCCAGTTCTCACCTTCGCCCTGACACTTTCATCCCTATAAGGGAACCAACGGAATGAAGACATGAAAAGGGAGAATGTAAAATCATCCCAATATTCGCATTTGAAGGCCGAGGAACATAAGTCAGGATGGGAATTTAACTCCGTACTTTCTGAATGCAAATATTTATTAAGCGCCTCTTTTTTTAATCCTCTACGGCGATTTGGTAACTTTTGAAACAAAGAGAATCTTTAGAAATCAGCTATTAGTTCCAATACAAATTTGTTTATTAGTCTTCTTTGTTGCTTTTAATTCATTCTTATTTCATCTATTTTCACAAAAATAGATGTGAACGTGGATAGAGAACAAACGAAAACCATGTTTTATTGCTTTCTATTGTATACTTCTGCTTATTTTCCACTCTGCACGCTTTGTCTAAGACGAAGGAAATGAAAAACAATTGCAAAGCATCACTGTAAAGCAGTGCTCCGCACTGAACGTTGGCAAACTTGAAATTAGAGCACCGCCTTTTAAAACAGATTTTGATGTGTCATTACTGGCAGTTAAACGGCTTCTCTGTACTCATTTGTGGGCATAAAGTTTAGTTTACTTCTCGTTTTACGGCGCCTTTTATAGTTAGCGTTGTGCGGGGACTCGGGGAAGATTCTAGAAGACAAGGACGATTTTTACTGGGCATTGGCAATAACCTGAAGTTGTTTTCATTACGCCACACTTAACGGGGCTACGGTGATAAAACTCTGTGTATGTGTCGGAAGCAACGTAACCAATGGCACACGGCGTTGTAACATTTCCAAATTCAGAACAGCGTATTATCACTGTATCGCTTCTGTTTATAAGGCAAGGGAAGATGAATTTAACGAGCTCAGACAGGAGGGTTGGAAGGGTGCAGTGAAAATGGTGACGTGGTGTATTGAACGAAAATTGTTTTAATGAAAAAGAGAAAGCAGAAAATGAAATCGGCCTGTCTGCAGAAGTAAAATTGAGGACAATTGGAGCGATGTTTGAGAAAACATATGCCAACATACAACCCGAAGAGACTGAAAATTGCAATAATGCCTAAAAAGTAGCAGGATATGAAATCAGAATTAATGTTTTTATAAAATATCCTTTTGTGGGGAAATCTGTGTTAACTATGTTTGCTTTAAAAATCAGTGCTTCCAATGCTTACCCTGCTGTAAGAAGCTACAACACTTTATGGAATGATTAAAATTCTAGGTTGGTCAAAGAACACAGAAACATATTCACTTTGCATGGGTAATTAAGTTATTACAGAGTTTAAATATGCTTAAAGAGCACTTTGTTGTAGGTATTCTGATCTTTCCACTTTTTCTAAATTACCAAGGGCACGGGATAATGCTTGACCAAAGTAAACTAACTGGTCGGAAGTCAGAGCAGAAACTCCCGATGAAGCAGATCAATATACGCGTAACTTATTCGAGGTCTTGCCATTACTACAATTACAATTAAAATAATCACACACCTTGTGACGTATTTCTACTAACTTTTTAGAAAATTACCATTCACAGGTATCAATCCCCCCCCCCCGATTTGAGTCAATATAAACTTGAAAGCGAATAATGTCACATTTATCCATGAGGTGTAGGCAGGTGATCCTGAGGTATGAACCTATTAACTTAAAATTAGCTTACTTTTCTATATATATATTTTGGTGTAAGATGCAAGATGAATCCTAGAGCTCAAAGTATTTGGGCTCTATAAATTATTTTAGACCCATAAATTGTATTTGGGTAAATGTCTATAATCCGATGTTGGGGAATCGTAATAATAGAATAATTGATTCACGTTTAATTTTCTGTACTGGTGAAGCATAGATTCATTTGCGTGGTCAAATAACATGCATTGGAGTATAGAAAAACCTTGACCTTCCCTTGCATAACGAGAAAATCGGTCTATGGTGTGCATTAAATGCATACACAGTAATAAGGCTATATATTTTTTGAGAATACGTACTCTAAATGTCGAAAGATTTAAGAGGGACATACTCTTGCCGTTTTTTAACATCTGGCTGATATTGGAATGGCGATCTGCGTATTTGTAGCAAAACTCTGCCACTGTCCATACAATTCAAGTCATTAAATTTCATTCAAAACTATGGTCCGCATGTTACCCTAGTCTGAGAGAATGTGCTTTTTATGTAATATGAGTAGTTGAAAATTAAAGTATCTGAAACACATTACAGACATCGAAAGAAAATATCAGGCGAGAAATTCGTTCATTTTAGTAAAATGAATAGCACATATTAAGGACAATTTTCTAATCCCGGAATGTGTGGATGTAACAGAACAACATTTCCAATATCTCCTGTCATAATTCTGCATGCTTATTTCAAATGTAAGTAATAGCGAGAACCTGAATCAGTTGCGCGGATATTACAACCGTTTCGCCGGCAGTTGCCGATCTGACTACCGACCTACTAGCTGCCGTTAAACGGGGCCAAAGTCAGTAATTCGTTCCATACTGTTTCAGCAGGTATTTATTTGCCTTATTTTATATTACTGGAGTGGTTTCAAATTTGAGCATCCCGACCCACTTAGAACGGCAATTCCTCAGTGCACCTGTTGGCCATGGCTCAACGATTTAAGAGCAGTGATCTAGACTTTTCTTTGTTATTACACTATCGGCATTGTCAGCTTTGTGCCACACAGAAGTGTTCAGTAAACCGAGACGTGACATCATCATAATGCAAAACACGAATCTCGATGGTAGCACAGCCATAATCTTCTGCTTGAGGATGACAATAAAAGAAACCGTGGTACAGCTGCTTAAATTAAGGGAATCTGCAGCAACTTGTGTTGAAAGCCTTTCCATTGCGGAACACTATATGCAATGTAATGCCAATTTTTGTGAAAGAACGCGATATGGAATGAAATATTCGTACTGCCTCGTGGACAAATCCCGCACACTAGAGCCGGGTGGGGCATTATTACCCCAGACAGCTCCGCCCCGAGCATTTTGAAGTTCATGTTGTGAGCCATATTATTATAACGGGGCAGGGGGGGAGCCGATAGTGGCGGGGCGTGCATTATCGGCCTCCTACCTACCTCCCTATCTAGACACGTTCAAAACGTTCTGCATATGCCAGGACGTGCCCCACATAGCGAAGTGTCTTTCGAGTCCTTCCACGGTTACGAAGAATAACCGCTTATCTCCAACACCAATAGCAGTTTTCGCGCTAACTCTAATACCTGTAATATCGTCTGTTGAGGATTCACTTTTATACCTCGTTATAGCTTCATCGTAAACTCTGCATAGCACATCATAAGGCCTCTAAGTATTCTAAAAAACGTTTATTGTCAGTGCTATATTTCTTTTTTTATAAATTGTATCATTTAAAAACAGTTTCTTTTTAGATATTTCGCCCTAATACTCTCAAATATTATGTCTATATTATTTTCTTAGCTAAGGAATCTGAAAAACAAAATTGTGAAATATTGAGGGAAAAAGCAATGTTTTAATTTACAATAAAATAGTTTAAATCTTCAGCTTTGAAAAATATTCTTGTATTTGCCTCCCGATCATTGAAATGTCAAAGGACATTGGCTAGTCGCAAGGAAATAAAACTAAACTTTCTGGAATACTATCAAACATAAACAAATGAATTTTGGCCTAACTATAACTATCACTTCTAAAATTAATTCGTATAAAAGTTCACCTTGTATATCCTGCAAATTATTGATATGCACATATAAATAAATAAAACTTCTTAAAACTATCGTGCTGGGAGTCTATTAAGTAGCACTTTTTTCATAAACTGCGTATGTTGTTCCATGAAAAATATATATTCCATTAGCATTCTTTTTTCTCCCTTTGAATCAACTGAAAAAAATGCTTAAATTCATATCAAGTTTATATATATTAAATAAAATATAATAATCAAATGAGCAAAAAAATCAGGTGAAACGTGTAGCTAACAAACAAACGGTAAAACTTGCATCCACGTATGTTAAAGGGTTACAGAGAAAAATGTTCTTGAAATGTGAAAAACATAAGTTTCAGAAAATTGCAAATAAAGATCAATGTGTGGATATGAACAATGACTCACATATCTAGAAAATGGAAGGTTCATAATTCACATATTGCAATATTTCTTCACTTTCTTTGCATTTTCTCTAACTCTTATATCCTCATAAGTATTGTGTTTCTCCTTCTATATCGATACCCTTTCTACCATCTATTGCCTCTATGTAATTTCATACTATCCCTCACTGATATCCAAAGCTGTCGTATAGCCATATCGTGCTGCAGTCACCGTTAAAACACACTATGTGTCCAACACCCAGTTTTACTGTGCAGTTTAATTTTTGGGTATGCGCTTATGAGGATTCCGGGTGTGACCATGTAGGTCGTTTTTTTTTTTTTAGAGGTAATAAGTCAGATCCTTGAAAAGTTGCTTGAAATTCGCAACCAGCATTTGTAGCTTAAAGTTAGAACTGCCATTTAGAAAATAAAATCTACCACCCTTCAGTACCAACATTTTGAAATGCTCAGCGTCCATAAATAAACAAACCAATCAAACTAGGCATTTAAGGGCAATCAGTATTTGTTATGGTCAAAATATTTGTTTTTGAGTTTCAAGTAACTAGATACTCTCAGCTTTTAAAAAAATATATGAATTGCGCTGTGCAGTTTAATTTTTGGGTATGCGCTTATGAGGATTCCGGGTGTGACCATGTAGATCGTTATAAGCATTTTTTATTTCAATCTCGCATTTTAAAATTACAGCATTTTGTACCCATTAAAATTCTACAATGACCGAAATGTGCACCAGCTTGATTTAAATTTTAATCACACACTTTTAAATATATGACCCAAAAAATAACATGTTACCTGTTTGTAGTATATGCACAGCGGTTTATAAAATATAAAAGTTACAAAGTGAATATCCAGAAATATAAAGGCATATATCAGTGTTTAATGCATATTTAAAGATACGATACGTTTTATCTATCTACGTTTCTATGAACTTTGATAATTGTAGAATGTTTTAATGTATGAAATTATTTAAGATACTTTAAGATAAAATGCTTAAAACTGGTATAATGGGATAGTATTGGGTGAACTTGTTTCGCGGTACATAATAATGCAGGAAACGTGTGCAAATATAAATATACACTCAAATTAGCATCACAGTATAATTAGCAGGTTAAGATAGAGAACCTTAGCACATTTTATCCTTCATTATAAGGCTTCATTTTCAGTTTCAAGTACGAATATTATGTACTTTTATAATGATAGGTAAATTTTTAATTATGTTATTTCACTACTGAGGCAGATGGTGGATATTGATACACGAGATGAAAAATAGAAAATGAATTTCTCATGTAAGAAAGTATTCCAGTCCTATGCTTATGGTGTTTTTCCCACATTAGCCGTTTATGGGGGATTGAGGAAAACCTGAAAATGCCTTTGTTAGGGAGAACGGTTCTGGCGGGAACGAACCCAGAAGTCCATACTCAATTAATTTAATCATTAATGTCGAATTCAATACATTATGGAAAAAAATAATAGAATAAACATGAATCTAAAACGTCATTAGCTGCTGCTTGTCAAAAATATAAATGAACTACAATAATACAAGATAATTATTCTAATCTACATCGGACACTAAATGTTTTGGAGATTAATACATATAAATCGGAATGCTGCTGTATTTTGTAAAAGGGGTATACAGGATATTTAAAATTGCATGGGATAACTTCAAAATTGAGTTTCTCATGTATAGGCATTTAAAAAGTTAATATCAACAGCTCCTGAAATGTTTGATTTCTAATTTTTAAGGTCTGTGACACTCAACGTTAACATTACCTTAAACACAAAGGTTCAACATGTGCACCTCGTCCTTGCATCTATGCTTCACTTTTAAGTTCCATTGCCCAGGGAAGGGATTGAAATTTTCTTGAATTTTGTTTATTATCTGACATCGTACTGCCGAGAGTTTTAACATGTGATTTTCATTGAATCTACAAGGAAAATCAGGTGAACATAGAGTTAAAAGAGTTGCTTTATCTCTATCTATCCATCTAATAGAAAACCTTCGATTCAAGAACCAAGGACATGAAAATTGAAAGTGAATCTACTCCATCTCGCATGAAGTGAGATCGAGAAATGATCAGTGACATGTTGGCCAAGAAATCGGGGATGTTACGTAAAAGTCATCTTCGAGGAGCAGGACACTTTGAAGTGAGGTTCCTTTCAGCCATAAGTTGGATATTTCAAACATTTGCTTTAATGCGAACAGGGGAGTGTCATTCAAAGGGCTTAAAACTCTTAAACTGAGATTTTCGGACATATGTGATCCATTTTTACTCTGTATTTAAGATGTACTCATTGATGATATTATGCCGTATTTTTCTTGGTCACTTTTTGATTAGTACTTAGTGTTGATATTTTAGCAACATGATTGGCATTTTGCATAAGTTGTTACATTGTCATTAGTGATGGAACGTTTGCTGCCAGGGACATGAAGTTGCGTTAGTATCAACCATACAATATATGCAAACAGCAGTATATTTCTGCATTGCATCAGCAAACTCTTAACTCTGTCCCTCTGACGTCATGTACACTAACTGGTGTCAGTATGTTTCGCATCTCTAGAAACCATAACTGGTTCCAGTTATCGCCAGCTGGAACGAAGGCTCTCATGAAATCAGTGTCGTATCTTTAAAAATGCATTATTCCTGTAGTGCTTTATTTCATTTGTTGTTTATGGTCTTTCATTTATCTAAGGTTGCTGTTGCTTTTTGTAAATTTGGTATGAGATTTATCTTTGTTATAACTCATTTGTCTAAAAGTTAAAATCAGTATTTCATATATAAAAGGTTGTTTGCTATGCAATGTAACAATTTATATCATCTTTAACTCATGCGAAATATTGCTTCCACTAAGCAATCTCTGCGTTGCAATATCTACTGTAGCAATCTGATGCGAAGAACAGTGATATTGTTTGTATTCCATGTGTTTTGCAGAATTCCTAGCATCCACAGTTCGTGGCCTTCTGTCCCATCCAATAACCCAAATGCACAGAAATTCGTTGATGATGCATTAGGTGATTTAATAGGGAGTAATGTATTCCCGTTGCTTACACAAAAATGAGGCGTTGAAGGAGGCATGGCTTGAAGCCTTATTCAAATGCAACCAGACCATCTTTAAGGTCCAAATTTAGGTTAAGAATGGTGTTCAGAGTTGTAATTGAGATCGGAAATTTAAATGAAATCGCTCTCTGTGTTATTAGAATCGGGCCAGATACAAGGGCCTTAAACTTTCGAATTATTTCGGGGATACGGTTGTGACTGGTCATGGATTTGTCTGTTTCTTGCCCTTGGAATAAATCATATTCTGGTCTTATTCTTTTCGTTAAGCACACATGAGATTCGATTCTTGCATTTGGTGAAACTGAGCCTCTTATATTATTTGATACTTTCGGAAGAACAGTATTTTTTTATCTAAAAATGCAGCAATATACTTTTCCGATAACTTTTTTTATTTTCGGTACCATTTTAAGTGCCAGACACGAGAGCATATTGCAGTGCACTACCTATGAGTTGCTCATATGATCACAAACAACCCTCCGTATGTTGATCATTAGCGTTTCACGTGTTTATCGTCTACTATTGTTATAGTCCTTATATTCCTAATTTGAAAAATCTTTAGGGATGTTAACTTTCCTCATCCAAGTTTGAAATTATCAAAAGAAATAGTATTTATAGTCGAAGGGCGGGTTTTCTTAATCGTTGGGGAAACAATATGATGTTAAAGAAACCAATACTATGTAGCTATGAAATAAGATGCCCTGTAGCATTTCTTATTTCAGTTTTAGCACGTTGCATTCCCCAGAATATATTGGTAAAAGAAAAATGTTACATTATAGTATAAAATTGGAATGAACCAACCCCAAACTGTTGACAGTAACTGTATTTAAAATGCTCTAGCACGCATTCGATTAAGATAAACCATGTTGGGAAATATTTCTCCTGTTTTTATCGCTGAAGAAAACCTTTCATTGTTGGATAGGCTTCAGAAAGCGATACAATCGTGCTGCACGAAGCTCTGGATTAAAGAACAGATGCCACTTGCAAAAGTTATGCTTGCGTGTACAAGGGCGCCTAAGTCAATGTAAGAGATAAAATTAGTTACTATTATTTTCCTATGTAAACATGAAAGACCTTACTTTTTTCACGCAGGGGGCATATTTCTGTAACAACGACATGAATATAATAAAAAGTTAAATAGAGTGGTTGGATTTAAGTTTCGATTCATAAGACCTGGGTCCGATTTCTGAAACTGATTGTGTTCTGTTACACAATGAACTCCATAAGAATCGCTCTTGAGCAAAAAGGAACAAAGATAATATTGATTAGAAGACATTTATGTAACCAAATCTATCTGTCAGAAATGTATATATGTGATCCAGAGCGTATTGTAAATGAAGCAACTTTCAGGATAAGCAGATACAGGTAGAAATGTAAAGATGTGTATATTTTAACGGTTACAGAACAGTGCAAAATGCGGATTTTGTTATGGAATGACGAAATTCGATCGTTTAGGTCATAGGAAAGCTTTTATAAAAGAACCAATACAGATAATATTTATATATAAAATTAAGAAATAGCTGAACAAGATATTTCAGACATCATCAATTAAGGAATCTCAACTTTATCAATGATATTTTAATGGTATTTAACGCCCGTTTTTACTACTTAGGCACCACAGGCGATGAACATTGATGGTACATGAAATGAAATATTGGGAAAGAATTTTTTTAAGGTAGGAAACGTTCCAGGCCTAAATTTAGGGTACCTCCCCGGCATTTGCCACTTGTGAGGACTGAGGGAAACCGAGAAAAAACCTTAGTCAGGGAGGGCGGTCCTGGCGGGATTCCAACCTTAGACCTCCCGCTTACGAGCCCGTGCCTTAACGACCTCGGCCACCCGTGACGGTTTTATCAATGATAAATTGGGTCCTGTGAAATGAGGACAATCCTTTGTTATAAAACTATTTCGTTATAATATTAACGAAATTAGCACTGAAGTTCGAAACATTGTAAGAGTTACAAACTACTACATAATGGAAACATGAAATATATTTAAAATTTGAAGCCGCTCATAAAGAGACGTGTGATTTACATTTCAATTGGAAGGTTTCACTGTTTTTTCGCAACAAATCCTCATAAGTTTTACATCACAGTAATGTTATATCACCTTCTGTCGCTCTAAATTCATCAGCAGCTAGAAATTCAGCTTGACACTTTATTTATTGCGAAAATTTTATATTATGAGCAAATTCTGGAAGGTTCGTCAAGAATATCAGTGGCTTGCGCTGAATTATTCACTGGGCCATTCTGTAATTATTAATAAAATTAAATTAATATATAAGAGAATGGAGTAAATCTCTATTTAATTAACATTTGTGCAATCCTGGTGGTATAAATAATGTGCGTAAGCGTTTTCGTTGACTTGCTTGTGATAGTTTACGACCATAGAAAACGAATTGCAATAGGAAAATTGTAACCAACTTCGACATGACGATATTGTTCTAGAATTATTATTTTTTCTCAATACAATAAATATTCATTAAATTAAGAGGAGTTAATGAGTAATAAATATTAGCTAACAAACCAAGGAAAATAAAAAATATAAATTGTACAGCAGTTGCATTAAAAGTACGTAGAGAGAAACCTGGGGAGGGGACGGTTCCTCTAGAAGGCTGCTGGTTTGCGCTACCCCCAACATTTCAATATTTAATTTTATGTGTTTTATACAATCTGGTTGTTAGTGCGTAACAAAGTTGAAATAAATATTTTAAAAAAACTATTAGAAAACTATAATGAAACATTATATTAATGCCATCACAGTCATATTTGTAAAGTATGAGAAAACTTGCAGTTATTTCAGTATAAAACATTATTATATTTGAAGCAGCGATGCTCTCATACTAACACTCTTCAAAGCGATAATCGGTCATTTCGTTAGTAGTCGGCTGTTGCTCAATGACAGGCTAGTGAAGTTTCGTGTGAATTTGTGAAGCAGTCTTTATTTCGTTTTGTGTTAATTGAATGAAAGAAAATTAATTTTGCATTCTAATTTTTATTTTGTAAACCACTGGAGAAGAAAATTAAAATTAAAAACAACGAGTAGACCAAGCCTCCAAGTATTACTTTGAGTCAAGCTGTCATTTCAAAATGTAGGAACTACGTCTTTTCTGCAGCTTCCAGACTTTAATCAAACGGTGATGACAAGTATGTTGTCATAAAAACCAAGAGAATCGACTGGTAAAAAGTGCGTTACTGTGATATTTTTATTAAATTCTCCCCCCTCTCAGCTTTTATATTCAGACACTCATAATTATAGTTATTTAAATTCTAAGACGGCCGAGAACTAGGTGGAAAGATCAATTTAAAAAATAAAATACCTTTGACGCCAAAAGGGATAAATCCAATCTTTGGAAAGACAGAATAAAAAGAACAAGGATATAAATTTTCAATATCTATTCAGCCGCAATCGCCTCTGAGAGACAGTGATCAGAGCTTAGAGCAAGTTGTTTACTCCAATAAAAGGAATATAACTACCTTTGATCACGAAGACTACTATTATGAGAAAGCATTTGTGAGTAATCCGAGATATTTGTAAGAAATTTCTCTGTAACCCCCCCCCCCCCATGTTTACCATACTGGCCTACTAAACCCAAGATCGCGGGTTCGAACCCGGCCAGGACCGATGGATTTTTTTGGGCGTAAAAATCCTAAGTATGGTTTCCTTCGGAAGGGAAGTAAAGCCGTGGGTCCCGTGTCGTACATTTACGGCACGATAAAGAACCTCAAGCCTGAAAGAGAGGCCTCTGAGCAAAATTTGTCGGCCGTTTCACGCCCTGAGTTGAATGGGACGCTGATGACTCTGTTAAAGAGCGTCCATAAATAAACCAATCAAACCCCCCATGCCTATAATTGCAATTATTTTTGCACCTGATGTATAACTGATTTTTAAATTTCTGTTTACAAAAATATATTTGATATTTGGAAAAGCGGAAGAAAGTAATGCTAAATTGCAGCATCAAGCTGTAGCGAATGGCACATTCCTTGCTTCACTTCTGCACTAACATAAGACACCCCTTGAAGCTTAGAGCGCCGAACATCCGAGTGGCGGCGAAGGGGTGGAGGAGGGAGCTATTACCCAATTTTCACACGGTGTCTACTGCAACCGACCGAGCGACCGCCATCTTCACTTCTCGATACTTCGATGCAATGGCTTTAAGAGGGCAGAAACAGCCGCAATGCTGATAACTTGAACCCCACCCCCCACACCGCGCACCCGAACCATTTTGACCATCCCTCGTCACCATCGTAGTCTCCTCCGAGAGGAAAACCTCCCTTGGGACTTGGGGATTGAATTTTCCTTCACGGAGTAGACTCCTTGCATTGTTCCCAGGTGTCTGGTGTGGCATTAGCCCCTTCCTACTAGAGCACGGACGGGGCAAGAGCGTAAACAAGGATAATAATAAGCCGTTTCTCGGCAGCACAGCGCCATCGAGCTCAGAGTTCAGGGCTAAGAACTGCAAAGTAGCATAATTGTGTAAAATACTTTTATAGTTGTGACATGGCATTTATGCAGGTTGAGAAACGTTTCAGATGATGCAAACTAACATCTTCAGTGTCGCATATAGTTCACTACACAATATACGTCATTGCCTGTTCAGATATTAATGTGTTCACCCATATTAGAATGATGTACCTTCTCACTTGATTCTTCTGTACAAGCGCTGCTTCTGAAAATTAAAGTCTTAGAATGTTTTTTATTTTATTTCTGAAATTTACAATCTCAAAACCCTTATTTGGATTATCTCTCATCTATATATATTTCCAAGTTTTGCTTTCGAATTGAAAAATACTGCTGTCAGGTTAAATAATCTAATTTGGGTCTCTTCCGCAATGTGCCTACCATTATAGCATATTATATTAACACATCATTGTTCTACTATGCCAATAATGTAAAAATTTATTAATAAAAGATATTGAGTCACGTGTTATTAACATTTATAGTTTTAGCCTTTGATGTTAATTATACCTCGTATTTAAATACCAAAAGAGATCTCATATCACTCCATAAATTATAGTTATGCTTGCCCAGTCTAACCGAAGGCAGTTTTCTATTTCCTTCCCTTGAGGGGGGGAAAAAAAAGAACAAATAGAACATCTACACGTGTTTTCTTCTGTTTGAAAACATTAAGCAAGATTTTTGCGGTTTTATTATTAATTCGAAATTGGACATATTAACTAGCGATCTAAATTTATAACATGACGTATTACTTCACATAGGCATTAAATAAATTAACTGGAACGCAACCTGGCATACGTTACGAACTACATTAGTCTATTAGTTACGAATATGAATAAACTGAGAAAACTGCCATTACATTTTGAGAACTGTTGTTTATGATAATTTTATGCAAATTAGTAAATGAAAGTAATACAGAGCTTTCACTTAAGTTTTGATCCCTTCGGCTGCGAGTGTTTTTCCCACTCTATCCCTAACAATTCTCGCCAGTTCTTATGGTCAACTGGTAACCACACTTGCTTCGAAGACCCAAGACGATGAAGAACCTCAAGCCTTAAAGAAGCAAAATTTATCGCTCGTTTCACGCCCTGAGCGCTGATGACCGGAGCTGTTAAAGAGCGTCCATAAGCAAATCAAATCAACAACTATCTACAAGCCTCCCCTCTGAGCATTGCTTCGAAATAGTGCAGTAGTTGCTCTTCGCCAAGGTGGGGCAGTTGACTCTAGAGTAGCGCATTTTTTGTGTAAATGTTACAACAAATACTGTTGGTGCAAAAAGTATTTTGCAGTTCCCTGGTCAATTGTCTTATTCCAGAAAAGCAATTCGCGGTATTGCGCAAAATTTTTATTCTACTGGATCAGTGCACAACAAAAAAACACGCATAAGCATACCATTTTGACAGACGAAATTGGTACAAAACTTCAACGTTCGCCAACAAAATCATTCCTAAAATTAGCGCACAGTGGGGTTTGAGTGAGTTCTGCAAATAAAGCAACAAAATTATTAATGCTCAAACCGTGTTCTTGTGTTCATTGTTTAAAACAAGGCGACATATCAACCAGAATGCATTATGTGAGTATTTTTTCTTCCTCCCATCTATGAATGAAGGTTTAATGAACCAACGCTTCTGTTCTTTTCAAAAGAGGCCTGGTTTCACCTGCACGGCCAAATGAAAAATCAAAACATGCGCTACTGGTGTACCGAAAACACATCTTGTACAAGAAACCGCTCTTTATATAGGAAATAGTTTGGTGTGCTGTTAAGGCAAGGCGTATTATCGGACCGGTGACAATATATGCATAAGGGTACAGAAGGTACATTTGATCCCATTTGTCAGTAGATTACAGGATTCTGCAAATGCTCATACAGCAGTGGAGTCCATGAATAAAATTAAGGAGGTGTTTGAAGATAAAGCTGGCGTATGCCCTCTCACTCACATGGTGTGATTTTTATCTGTGGGGTTGCCTGAAGGACAGAGTTTATAAAACAAGCTCTCACACACTGCAGGAACTAAAGGAAAATAACAGAAGAAATGAAATCAGAAACCTTACAGTGAGCGAACTTAAACGTGTCAATCAGCATGTGTTTTCCCGATATAATGCCTGTTAGCCAAAGGAGGCGACATTTCCAGCATCTTCAATGAGATAGGATTTTATAATTTTAGCAGCGAAGTTAAAGTACGTTCTCGGGCGGCCGCGACACGCCCATCCCCCGAGAAGCAAAGCACTGTATGAGAGGACTAGTTTTTACTTAAAAGTCCGGTCTATTACGTCGTTGAAAGTGTGTCCAATTTGTAATTGTCAATTATCACTCACACATGAAGTATATTGTAAGGACACTCTTTCCCAAACTACATACAAGTAACGTTCAAGAATAAGTTTATAACAAAGCATAATAACAGTATCCGATCTCTATCCGAGCGTTCTCTTTCCGGAGTTAGACTCGCTGTTATAATACATAAAAGTAAACTCAATACATGCCGTTTAGTTTATCGACCATTATCAGATAAGTAGTTCACTTCCGCTTAAACTGATTACACAGTCAAAACACAGTAATGCATGCAATCATACTACAGGCCAAACTTTATAGCATATGAAGATCAGCCAAACCCTGCTCTAGCGTCGTTAGAAGTATGTGCAAGGAATGACCAATACTTGAGTTTTTGAAAAGTCGACATTTGCTGTTACTCAGAATGTGTGCCTATTACATAACTTTTGTACTTTGATTACACAAAACTCAACACTTACATAATAGTATAGGGACTGTTTGAACTGGCTTTTTTGTGGCATTTTAAGTACAACGAACACAGGCACATACTAACACACACTTATCTAAACTTCATCTCAATAAGAACTGCGGGGCAGTTTTGTTTACATGTGCATCTTAAAGTGCGTTATCACCCTCTTTGCTTAGTTTATATTTAGTTTACTGCTGAACGGTAAGCGGGGTGAGGCAGAATTGCAAGTTTCTTTTCGTCGCAGACACAAGCGGTCGGACGATGATCTGAGAGGCCGGATTTCGTTGTTTCGCACCCACGGAGTCGCGAAATCGGGTAGGATAGGAATTGTTATAATAACAACTCTTTGCTGACTGGATTGATCGTCCAGTTTATTTTCACCGTGGTTATCTAGGGTGCGCTGCTCTGGCGACCGACATTAATTTATTATGCGCAGTATGCGGCAGTTAATGTAAATTATTGAATTTCAAGATGTACGTATATTAGGTGGGTGTGCACGTGATTTTGGAATAAATTGCTATTCGAACGGTTCTCGATGTGTGATTTATTATCTGAGTACAAAGAGTGCCTGAACTGCATGTCACATTGCGCGATATTACGTGAACTGTATCTGCGTGAACTACGCGACTGAAATCTGCAATTGCGCCACTCTGCCCGAACTGAATGTAGAAAAGCTTGCCTTCACAAGGAAGTTTTCCCTTTTATACTAATTTCATAAATTGTCACCACATGGTAGTAAGAGCTCACGGGGTCCACAGAAAAGAGCTCACGGCTCTCTGAGCCTTCAAAATATTCAAATATTATTGTGAGCTCTCATCTCCCGTACGCGCTCACTTTAAACTTTTCAACTCTTTGGTCTCTTGATTGGTAAGTTCGTGGTCATTCGATGTGATGCAACTTGCGTTACCGTCTCCTTAGGAATGTTCAGCCGTCCCTACAGGATTAGCATCTTCTCTAAAATATAAAAAGGTTATTGTTGTAGCCTTTCTTTGCCAGGTGCACAATTCTGTTATTATTTCGCGTCTCTCGCCGGAGGCTCAATTAGCAATCACACCAAGTTGCATAATGCTTCATACTATTTACAATTTAGAGGCATTAAGCAATATTAATTAGCTATGCTTTATTCAATATGCAAAATTGTTTCCTTGTGAGATAGGTGGTCGAATATCTGTTTCAGAATATATATTCATTTTAACTTCTGGGTGTTTTCCTGGGTCAATCTTGATCCATGGTCAGTGATATTGTCTCGTTGTAGTTTAGCTCGCGTTCTATTTATAAACGCTGGGTAGCATAGTATTAAGCTTCTTAAACATTATGCAGTTGCTCACGTTTGAAACCAGCTTCGAAATTCCGCATATGCAAAGCACCACCTTTCGTCCCAGACGACTTTGACGAACTAGTGACTGAGGTTCTTTCCCACGGAATGGCCGTAATTCTCAGAATTACGGATTGGCAGTAATTTTTCATTGCATATCACAATGTATTTTCAGAACCGGGCGTTTAGGATATTTATAAGAAGCTTTCAAATATAAACTCGACGCTGGAGTTTACGTAGGTTTATATGATTCTATAACTTCAGAAAATATAAACAAATTATCCGTTGCCAAGTAGACCAGAAACAATTGAAGAGACACTATAGCACAATAGGGACAGCTTGTGTTGGCATCTTTGATGTTCTTGCTCCTTATATCCGGCTCCGAGATGGCTATAGTTCTCAATGAATTCATTATATGACTTTTTACCACTGCAGCTAAATTGTGTTTATGTAAATATGAAAGCTACGGATTCGTTAATTAAATATTTAAATGCAATGAAAATGCAACATTTTTCAGTATATAAGGATGATTTATATAGACTTGGCATTTCTTTCTTTATTTGTTTCAAAACGAATAATGCTAGCTCAACTTCTATACCTCAAATGTAGAGCATCTTTGGAAGAGTATTAACCTCTACAGAAAATGTTGAAAAAGTCCTCCCTCCTGCATAAGACATTATCAATACGTCTTCCATGTTACTGATCGCTCGTGGAGGACTGTTTTGTCCATACCACTAATTTCCTGTATAATGTTGTGCTTCAGATCGTCCAATGTCTGGGGTCATGTGGCGTAAACTCTGTCTTTTAAGTAGTCCCTTAGGAAGAAGTCCGGTGTTGTCAAATAAGCAGATCTCGGTGACCAGGTTTCCGGTCGTCAAAGAAACTTCCAATTAGCGCCATGGATTGTAGCGCTATCTTGTTGAAAATATCCATAACCCAGCTTTACATCGCCTAGTTGCTCAACAAACCCCAGGTACTCTGCAGTGTCCACAGTCTGTCAAATTAAATTGATCTCACTGTTCTCTTTGCTGATGTGGATGAATAATATGTGCATTTTGAACCCGCCCTAAAGCGTGAGTTCGCATAGGCGCATAAATTGGAACCATTCTTTCTGTGAACCATGTGATGGACAATATTCCTGCATTTTGCAGATGAATGCCGTGTTATGCTTTATGTAGGAGAGAGGAAATTTTCAACGTTTTCTATGTAGGTTAATAATCTACCAAAGATATTCTACATTTGAGGCATAAAAAGTTGTGGCTAGAGCATCGTTCCTTTTGAAATAAATAAAGAAAAAAATGTGTTGGTTCTATATAATTCACGCATATATATGTGCGAAATTCCGCTATTTAATATTGATATAAAATGTATTTATATAGAACACCATATTAATTCAGGTGATTAAATCTAGTTGTTTAAACCTGTTTTTCGGTTTTTGCCGGTTATTTGGTTTCTGAATGATGTGAAGCATTTAACTATTACCATTATTTCTTTTTCTCCTAAATTGCTACATAATAAGCATCTGAGAAAGTACATTTTTTTTAATTATAAGTTTCTGATGTTAAAGAACTGGCTAGCGTAACATAGTTTTATAATTATCGTAAAATATTGTGAAAGGCGTATAGCGTGTTTTCAGTATCTTAGAGCAGCTTTATCATATGATGCCTATTACTCAATAATCAAATAGGCTAAGAAGAGAAGAATGTCGTAAGGAGATAGGAATGGTGTTCTGCAAAATTACTGTGTAAAATAAACAAATTTTAAAAGCAAATTTCGCTCCACAAATACCACCTGGATTTGTTTACTTTTCTGCATTCATTTTCTTGGCAGCATTTTGACACATATGAAGAGTCTAATATAACCATAAATATTATTATTATTATTATTATTATTATTATTATTATTATTATTATTCAATTTCCAGTGCTTTTACATTTTTTCAGTAGTGGAAAAGCATGAACTTGGAACTTCTAGGAACATTTGGTCAGAATTATTTAGAGAAATTCGATTCAACGTCAAAGTTATTATTGTTCTAACCTGTGCAAGAGTACAACCACAAATTTATCGCAGGCTTTAATTCATAAAAGAGGGCAGTGCCAACATAATAGCCAACCGCCATCAATCTGGTGACTTAACTTTAGCGCTAATAATAAATATTTCGGATTAGGGTTTAGGTGGTGCACACATGGCTGATAGCTGTTTAATTAATTAAAAATTAGCAATAAATATTTAGGTTTGTGTTCAATTATGCCATTGAGCGGGGACTACAGATAGTAGAGCCAATAGCATTCAGAATACAATCTCGTGAAATACCCAAGTCGTCTTTACTGTGGTCTAAAGGGGAAGCATTTTCTCGCCTAGTTAATATAACGTAACATTCCTTTCATGCGCCGCTTAGCTTTTTCACTTTCCAATTCTTTTTATTTAAAAACAAATGCTTGTAATATGTATCGTTTTGCTTACGGTTAGAAAACAACAACCCATGCTGCATTTAATATCTGGTGATCAATTCAGCTAAACGCTTCAGGTAGATTTCAGAAAACGAAATAAAACAAAGCACACAGGACACATTAAGATTAAATTTTCTGTTGATATTCATATTATCTAAAAACTGATTGTTTGTCTTCGCGGAAATTTTACAAAATGTATTTGTGATTTTGTTTTTGCTTAGCTTCATGTTTGATAATCGTTTGGGTTTCTGCTGTTTGATGAATTGACAAATACCTTACATTCCGTGATTACTTCATGAACACAAACAAAAAATATTCGTCTAAAATGAAGTCAGAGCAGTATTTATGTTGAAAAATTTTTCGAGTTCCCTAGAACATTACTTGGAGATGATTGTCATGTACGTGTGTATTAATCCACATTAGTTGTACGCGTGATTGCATGCGACAGAATAAATAAAGAGAGCGAAATATTCTACTTATTAAAAGTGTAATTAAAACATTTTTGCGTTAAAGTGGTGGGAGGTGATGATGCAATAAAGGGCCGTACGTGAAGCTCAGCGAATTCCTGCAAGAGAGAGAGGGAATGCGAGAAACTGCATTCCGTCTCTCACTGTCGCTCAAGCTGTATGCTCAGTGCAAATAAAATGCACCAGTTTTCTTTCATACAACGAACGCTTTTCCGAGAGATGATCCAGTTGCAAGTGTAAAACAACGGATTTGGCAACTGATAGTTCTTACTAGCAGCTTATTATAGTAGTTAGCAACCGTAAGTTTTTCACTATAACAGCACTGGTTGATTCTATTTCTAGTATTTTTAACTCTAAAAAGTATTAAGAAATAAGAAATTGATTACCTTTCATATAATATTTTTGTCTAGTGCAGCAACGGTTGCAACAAATGAGCAATACAAATGATATAGTGACCTAGTGAGAGAATAACCTGGAAACGGACAGTATCTATTTCTAATACCGCAAGGTTAAGAAAAAATATTGCTGCTGCAGCGACCAGGCAGCTTGGGGATGAGGGGCATGTCGGGTTGCCTACTGAAGTAAAGTACATTTCTCCAGAAGAAGACATTAAATATTACAATACATATGTAATTAGATTACAAATTATATTTAATTTATTAATAAATGCTGCATTTAAAATGTTCCCATTTTCCTGTTGTACTTAAATGTTATTGCGTTATTGTATTTAACTGACTTAATATTAAACTATTTTATAACAAAACTTAAAAATACATAATGTAAAAATTATATTTTAAAACATTTCCATAATATTAAAATCCAAAATACTAAGTTATTGCAATTAGTTTTCAAATATTAAACTACTTATATTATAACGAAACAAAAATGCACTATATAAATGCTATTTTTCAAAATTTAATATTTAATTCCAAAATATCATTATGTTTTCACAATTAGTTTTCGAAATAATATTCATTACTTGTTTTATGACGGAATTAAAAATACATGTTGTATATTTTCTTCAAATTTCATAATATTGCAATAATTTATAAGTATTAAAATAACTATTTTATAACGATAAACTTTTAAAAACATATTTTGCATGACATAAATATTTAAGAAAAGGTTTACTAATTTTAATGAAAAAGCACAAAACGTGGAGTTTAATATGTGCTAAAATAATAAATACAGGGTCATCAGTTTAACCGGGCTCGCTTTAAGCGGCACCATGGCCGTAAAAGCACATCGCTCCCCTGCTTGGAAATCAGCCACCGCGCGGCCTCATACATTGTTTCATGTACGATTCTTGGTTTTTGTATAGTGCAATTATTATTTTGCGTATAAACTCGTGCATGCATTGAAACCACGCCTCGTCACTGAATAACACTAATAGTGAGTTTATGCTGTCGGCACTTACAAACTAGAGAAGCTGGTGCAAAACTGTATTCTTCTCGGCGGGTCCTGTCCTTTATTACTTATCCTTATGTCGCTTTGTGTGGCCAAAATTTATATAATTTAGTCGCTTTATGTGCTGACCGTATCTAACAGTACTAACATAGTGATTTTGGTGGGAAACGATATATCAAAATTTTTCTCTGTTAAAACTGACGTCTTCAATTTTATTTCCCGTCCCAAACCAATGGTGTTATAGTTTTGAATTTGTTGACTATTTTATTAAATATAAATCTATTAGACCGGCCATTTTCAGAAAAGCGTTCCTAGTATGTCCTACGAGAAAGAGTAGATGATTTGTGTTTTATAAAGTTGCAACAAATTTAAATTCTTTGTTCAGTAGTAAATTGCTCCATGATTCGCGCATCCACAACTGAACAGCACCTTAGACGCTTCTCCGCTGCCTTGTACTTTGATGTGGGACTTTGCATACCGAGCTTATCCCTACCCGTTAGTGTCATGGCGTGTCGTGCTACAGCGTGTCCATTTAATTCGTTAGCGTCATATATTATATAAATGTATTATGTTAGAAAATGAAGCCTGAATTTAACATTAAATTCGCACATTGTGTTGTAAGAAAACTACAAGCGACAACTTTTATTATAGTGCATGTTAGTATAAACTTATATCAACACAAGATAAACAATTAACAGATATTTAATTATTTTTAAACATACATAGTCTGGCTTTACTATCAAGAATGTTACTATACAGTAAATATAACATTTTATTATGTTTTCTCAGCTGTACCGGAAAAAATGGTCAATTATACTCGAACTTAAGATAAAGAAGCTTGAAATTTGTGCTCAAATAATAAGGATTTGTTCTGTAACAGCAAAAGTTTCGCCTCTATTGTGTAAATATTTGAACTGTAAGGGAGGTGAGTAGTAGTTTCCATTCAAGGTCAAGTTTATCCGGAGCGACAGCGATGACTGATGATGGAGTCTGAGGGTAGGAACACAAATATTTCATGTAACATTTTTTCCACCCCGTAATTCCAGGTAATAAAATAATAGATATGTTATTTTATGTTACCTTGGGTTTACATGTCTGAGTACGTCGAATTTTAGTTATATTGTTTGTTGCAATTTGAATATTGAACAAATCACATATAAAATATTATATTATGGTATTAGTATATAATATATAAATTAGTTTATAATATTCAAAAACGAGCGAGGGAAGTTTAGCAATAATTAGATAACTTTATACAAATTTCACACGCTATTTTTGTATACCAGAATTATAAAGGAATATTAATTAAAATTAAGGTAAATTATCTATTAAATTACTGTACAGTCATTGCCTTCGGTTATTATACTTGTGACGTCATGGAATTGATGAATATTATTTTGTTCTTTTCTATTGTTATTGTTGTTAGCGAAGATGGACCTACCGCAAGAAATTTTAGCCCAAGCCGAAAAGACTGAATTGTCACTAATACCAAGATCATTTTGATACATCAGAAGGAATAAGATTAATTAAAATACTAAAAATATTGGGGATATTCCATAACAGCCAGCGTTGGCATATATTTCATAACATATTAGCATTTTGAAAGTCTATCATTTAATTTGATAGATAACATTAACTTATTGCTTTTATTAAATCTGTAATTAGGTGCTCTTCAATGAATAAGTATGATTGATTATATTTTCAATATTATATAAATTCTTTCCTTAATATTAACCATAACATAATATTCAGTGATGACAGCATTTTAGCAGTGAAAACAGTTTAATAACCCAATTGTTTTATGACAATTTTTTGCAGCTAGTGTCACCGGTCTGTTCCACAAATGTGTTAATTACAAGTCCTTGTAAAATGAACTTGTAACTTTCTGTTCCACGAAAGAAGTGTAACACTCGTACAGTATTAGTAAAAGATTACAAGAGATGTCATGTAAGAGCAAAATTGAAAAGCAATTGTTTTCCATATCTTGAATTAGGTTTTGTCCTCTCCTTAGTTATAAATTCGTATTTGAATTATTGTCATTCCTGATAAATGGGTCTTGTATTTTTTCTCAGATATAATGATAATTTTAATACGTTGTTATGCATTCAAATGTAGTAATCCATTTTGAGACGATGATCCCATACGAACACATTTAGGAGCATTAATTTCAGCAGCCGAAAGATGACAGAAGAACTGAGAGCTTTTCGATTTCTCTTGGTCATTTATTTTATTAGTCGATTTGATAATATATATTTATATGTTTTCATTGCTTGGCAATCATATTTTCATTGCAAGCAAAAATATTGGAAAATTGCACCCAAAAAGATTATTTTCAAAGTAAATGAAGAATGCAATGAAATTGTTGTCTTGGCATGTAGCAAGAATCTTAAATAACATAAACTAAAATGCTGGACTGAAATAGATCAATATCAGTCATAACCCGTGCCTTAGTTGTTCTTCACCTAACTCTTTCACTGTACTCAAATACCGAATTATTCTTCCTTTATACATATCCCTACTCTCACCATTATCATCATTTTCGCCAATGCTTAACACATTTAGCAACTGACTCTCACAATTATTAAAAAAATATATTAAAAGTTCTGCAAGTTATCTGTAGTTACCAATAATGCTACACTTATAGAGAAATTTGTGCAAGTTTCAAGTGTCCGATGATTACTAATACTTCTGTGTAACAACGAAAAATCACTTGTAAGTATGGAATTGTAAGGTACAAGTACAACAGAAACCTGTGTGGAACAGAATTTGACTAATAAATGCAAGTTATAAGTCCACACACTTGTAATGTATTAGATCATACTTTTGTGCAAAAGGTTCTGGTTTGGTTCTTAATGTAGTTTTTTATTAATGATTTTGACTAACAGTAAAGGCTACTTATAGTTATAGTATAGTTAGTACACACAAAAAAGTGTTTTTAATTGTTTGTTCCCAATCTATCTATAAAATTAATTCCCTCCTGTAAATTATAGTAAGGGCAGAATAATATAATCATGACAGCTTAGTAAGAAGCATTTAATAACATATATGATCAAAACTCTGCACAAGTGTCCTATAGATTTTTGGACAAATTTAACAATATTAACAAAATATTCACTAAAATGATGAACTATTCCCGGCAAACTTTGATTTCAGATAAATTCCATAGCAACTTTTGCTTTTGCCTTGTGTTCTATTGCTAAGGGTATTTCACAAGTTTAAATTAATATATGCACATAAAGAGAAAGTTTTTCTGGAAGACTTGCATCATCGCCCAGGAAAGAGCTTTGAAAAACTACATAAGAGCATTAAGGTGCGACTCCCATTATGTGACCTATAGAGAATGAAACAAAAACATCTAAAAAGAGCAAACATGCTGGAATAGACATTTCTTGCAAAAGAAACAAAGGAAGACGGAAGACAACTTGGGGACAGTGCGACGTGTGTTTGTCTAGCAAGAGCAAAATTGGAGGGCACAGAAAAAGTGGAACAAGGCACTCATAATGTCCTTCTTCCTTCTGCTGTTCTTATCTAGTTCTTAGTTTTCTTTAAGTAGTGAGCATTTTTGTTGTTTTTCTAGATTTATTGCTCTTTAGCCTCTCCATCATTCCTGTTATCAAATAGCAAATAAAACATTGCAGTATTTCATAGATATCATTTGAAAAACTTAATGCTAATGAAGTTATTAGGCATACAATGCCATGAAGACGTGTGTCTCTTTGAGATCCAGATTCTGTTTCTGCTGGTGTAAAATCGATGTTCCTAGCATTACAGAAAGCCCAAACCTGTGCCAATTGCACAATTTTGACATCCCCTTACTTATTAGAATGTTACAATGTTATTGATTGTATACAAATGGCTCCATTACGTGACAAGAGTCATTCTTACTGTCACCAGAAAGAAAAAAAAAACTCTGATGATTAAACTGTAGATATTTTATCACTAACCTATAAAAATTCAAAATGTTCAATGTTCAACCTGGACAATTTCTTTAAAACCTATCGCAACTATTTACTATAAATTTATGTCCAGGCTTTTGTTTATAATAAAACACTATCTAACTGTCCACAACATAACTGAACTGTTACGTTTGGAAGAGGATATTCCGATACTTCAGCCTTAAGGGAAGTAGACCTATCGTTGTAATATTACATTTACCAACTTCATTTAACCATTTTATCAAGGACGATTTAACCTAATAATTTTCGGCATACATAATTGAAATCTGCTGATCTATTTTGATTACTATTTCAAGACTGAAACAAACTGTAAACTATTTTTAATTGTTAGTTTTTTTTGTTTTTCTTCTTCTTCTTTTTTTTTTTTTTTTACATTGTCTCATTTTGGTCTAGCTCTACCATAACATATCCACATTATTATAATAATATCATAAATAAGTGATAAACGTTTAAAAGTGGTAGCTTATACAGATGCTAAAAATGGGAGACTTATGCAAAAAAAAAAAATGTAGTTTATAAATAATTATACCCAAAAATTGATTTTACTGAAAAATTTACTTTTTGAGAGAAACACCAGCTAAAACCCTCCACAGCAAAGTACAATGTCATGAAAACGAACTCTGTCAATTTATGAAATACAAATTTTTCTATCTTCAAGACAAACCACAGCCTTATAGAACAAATAGTTCCTGAGATATAGAATTTTAACTGAACAAGTGCACGTTAAATAAAAAATTTTCTGCATTGGCATAATTATATTTTTATTTAAGATATTTACAACCAAGGAACATTAATGAAAATCATATTAAAATAAAACAGACAATTCTAAATTTTATATGTTAACCCCCCTTCCCTTTAATACTTCCCTTAAAGTACCTCACATTGCTTCCAGTTAGAGAGCCCAAGGCACCAGCGCAGGCCCACTGCAAGGAGTTTGAGCAGGGACAGAAACTTTTCTAAAGCGCAAACCACCGTCACACCGCACCAGCTACTTCGCTTTAGCACGTTTGACCCTGTAGCAAACCAACGGAATGAAAAGAAAGAGCGTAAATTTCGTGGAATGTAAACATTGATAGAGCATTCGCTTAAATGATCAAGGAAAAACCACGAGAAAAACTCAAAATGACCCAAAAGCTTTGGCCCAAGCGAATGCGATTCCCTACCGTTACCTCCTGAGCCACTCTTCACCATAGAACACCTTTCATGTTTTGATACGATTTTGTTTGATACAGATAAATACGCTACGATCAAAGTAGAGTGACAAATATCGGACGAGGCAATAAGTGGAAATCCTTACAACAATCTGAGACTGGCTAATTCGTGCACAGTGTTCGCCGTTTACTTAGGTTTGAACTGACATCATTGAAAACGTATTTACAAACACTTTTTGTAAATATTAACTCCTATACTTAACATAGGATAGTTCTTTCAGTAAACCTGTGCAAGAGTAATTTAGAAGCGTGGAGTGTTGGTAGTACAAACAGAGTGTACGCTGTAAACACAGCAGTGTTACATGTCCCAACACGAGTTGTACCATTTGACTGTTGCAAAAAACTGCGAAATACGAGGCACTTCCTATCCTGTTTACGTCTGTATCACCTCCTATTTCGCTCATGCATCACGCTTCGAGTTCCAACCAATCGTGAAGACTTTATGCATCATATTATGCTTACGCCATTATTCAACAGCTTTTAATGTTTACTATGACAAAAAGGATAGAACGAAGGCTGCATGTACACTCGTGTTCACGTGTTTCCGAGTTCAGTCGAACAGTTTAATGCCATCATAGTAATTAGAAGAGAAAGTGTGAGCACTAGTCTAGTTCAATGATTCCTTCGCGAGATGGCACTACCTCTGTTAGAAGAGGATACTATTATGACACCTAATTTTGTTGTTTTCTCACTACCTAACTGCTTAGAAATCGCAATAGTGCAAAATAGGAAACTAAACAGCCTAGATTTCATGCAGTGATAGAAGAATTTCAAAACATCATTCAAGTTATTAATCTTGCAGTATTTGATTTCTTGTTAAATGATAGCAATTTTATAGATAACGCAAATTAGGATAGTTTACACAGAATTTATTTACATTCTGTTAGCTTATCGTTATCGAAGCTCACTTGTCAGACCCTTTACACAGTCTCTGAGCAGATTTGGTGCACTTCAAAGAGTTAAGTTTCCTTATAATCTGCCTTATTATAGTATGCTGTATGAAATATAATACTATCTTAGGAACAAGTGCCCTTGACGAGACTTTAACAACACTACATTTCATCAATAGCGCTTAAGCTATGTTTACAGTCATGAAACGTGTCCCCCCACATATTACGTTGACTGAACAACTTTTGTGAAGTTATTCTTTTTTCCATTTTAATAAATATATTCAATAAGCCTCTTCAGGGATGCGTTAGGAAAGCATTTTCTTGATCCACGTTGTTCCTGTAGCCTTTAATGAAGGCCAGAGTTGTTGCAGGAATTTCTTTGAAGAAGGCTGACACTTTTGTCACTTGAGATGATCTCCAAGCTGGTATAACGAGCAATCTTTAGAAATAATGCTACTGTCAGCGTCAAGAGAATTGTTTTCCCAATAATTCGCATTCTGGGAAATTTTCATGACGTGTTTTATTTTACTCTCTGCTTCTCCCAACAGTGTCGAGAATTTCCGCCTGTTCCCATGCACAACAAATGAGTCCGTTTTAACAATAAAATCATCAGAAAAAATTAAAACCTCACACATAACATGTGAATGAAAACTATTTGTCTATCTAAGGAATACTTTTGCCCATTTTCTGACTCTTATGGCTTAAAGAAGTGATTATTTGCACACATTTTATAACCACACTTAACAACCGGGAACAAAGCACATGGCGATTTTCTGCTTCTCTCATTGCGTGCGCGTGTGTATTATATATATATATATATATATATATATATATATAATATGAAATAAAAATAAAGTAACACTATTGACATTATAACAAATTAATATTAATAATAAAAGCAGAATAGGATAAACACTTAAAGTCGAAATTGCTATATTTCGAACTCGTTGAGTTCTTCAATGGCAAGAAGCTTAGACAAGGTCTAGACACCACTGTAGGCTATAAACTGTCTTTGAATGTTTATAATGAAAATGATGCTGTGAACATTTATACTAATAGTTTACCCTGTATTTTGCCTTAGTTTATTAATTTGGAATTATTTTAATAAACTTATCCTGTGGGTCATCATATTTTATTGTATTTTAAATACTCCTTTTATAAGAAAAAACAAAATTTGAGCTGTTGGTACATATTTTACACATTCAGTTAATTTTCAGTGCTTTTTGATGACCTAATCGAGGATCTGTTTATGTGTTAAAAACAAAAAAAGTTTAGCTAAGAAAACGAAGCCTAAAGATATTTAATTTTGCACGCTGCAGCCTAAGAACGTTGAAATCAATAAGTCGATGTAAATCTTATACCTAATATAAGCACATAATAACCTGCTTTAAAAGTCTACTATAATTTCACTTTGACATTGCCTTAAGCTGATAACATTTATCATGAATTATTAAATTTATATCCAACTAGAAGCTTCTCAGAAACAGAAATGAACGAAGCAATCGCGTTATATTTCCAACTCGCACATAGTACATTATCGTTACAAGGTTGGCTGCCACGTTGGAAACTCGGTTGTAAACAGTACTTGCTGATGTGCGCTTGTTATTTCTTGGAAATATTTTGTAATCAACACTGTGTTTTGTTACAACATGGGACTGCTGTAGTTGTCGATTTGGAAAGGACAATATACAACAACAGAACAAGGAGTCAGTTGACTTCAGACAACGAGGCAGAAACGTTGACGCGTGGATGTGTAATGCAGTGTTCGCTAACGGCAAGTTGTGTGCTAGCGTGTGAAACCATTGTCTCAGTGTTGTGCATTGTGTTTTATTCTTACTTTTGGAGCATATAGTGTATTGAAAATCAAAGTTCTTAAGGAATGCCTCGACATGTACATTGCAGTGGTTAAAATGAAGCCAACACTTGGGTGAGTAAAAGCGTATTCAATTGCACAAATCTTATTCATTAGTCCAAAATTCCATTTGGATGTTTGCAGCTGTTTTATTGCATTATTTAGGCTTCGTAACAGGCAGGAAACTCTGGCGACAAAAAGTAGAAGTTTGAAAATATCTAAATAAAGGACATTGTAAACGATTTGAGTTTCGAAATAAGAGAAAGATACGTTTAAGGGAAGATTAAATTATAATTTTGGTCAAAATGAGACATGCTTTGTTGTTAAAATCATATTAATATATAAAGTTTGTGGCTAGTTTGATATGTATTTTATGCATGTAAGATTATTCTAGGTTTTGAAATGTTCTACTACACCTTACATTTTCTCTCAAACTAATCCATACCTTTGGAACCCTTGTGAGTAGAAATATGAGTTTGGCTTTTTATTAAGTTAATTTTAGTCAATTTTATCTCTTAGAGGTTGGTGCCACAGTCATAGCTGCCTCGATGTTTGTTAACAAACCTTATGCTTCCATATTTAAAATGCAATTTATATAAATTTACATTATTTCGTATAAATGCCCCGTTTTCTCAGGATCTATTATATTAAACTGAGATTTTAGTGTCATGAAAACCATGATATCTCTTAGTTTCGTTACAAAAAGCTACATAAATTCCACAATAAAATATTTGCATATATTTAAAAGCTTTTTATTTTGTTTTAGTTGGTATTTCTTCATAAAACAAATATTACATTTATACTGTGTAAAATTTTCACAATATATTTAGTTTCAGAGATAATAGGAATTAAACCAGTGAATTTATAAAGTGGCGATTAAGGTCTTTTTAATCTCTCCTTAAACTCCATTTGTTGAATAATTTAAAGGTAGCTATTTGGTCAATATATCTATACAGGAAAAACAGATTTTAACAATAAAGTATATCGAGGACTGACGGAAGCATGAGGTTTTGTGTAGATTTGATGTTTGTCCTTATACGCATTAATAAATTTTATTTTTCATTATAGATTTCCATTACTTTGCTCGCGAGACTTTGACCTACTAAGTGAAACATATTTCCTGTTGCACATTAAGGGAATGATTCATTATGAGCTATATAATCAAGTTTAATAATTTCAACATATGTTGTATAGACATTGTCATTTTTGTGCTGGAATAGAATGTGAGCATTTTACTTATTTTTAGGAGTTGTTATTGGCCTATGAGTTAAATAGGGCTTCTCTGTGGGCTTAAACTAGGTTTAACCCATGTTAGCGAAAAGCTTGAGTTTTAGTTGAAACTAAAAACACTTATTCTTTTTTTCTTTTTCTATCTTCTCCCCCCCTCTATCTCTCTCTTTCGTTGAGAAAATAATTGTTTAGTCCAAAGTTTATATTTTGGAAGGATTATTGTATTAAAATATTTTATTATTACTTTTATAATATGGTTAGCCTTTACCGAAAACCTCTTGTGACTCACAACAGAGGAGCAAATTACTCGAGATATAGCATAGTAACTGATTAATGGATGCCGTAAAAGTTATTTTATGTCCAGAACATAATACACTTAGGCCATATTCTGCAGAAATCTTATAAAACTACTGTCAAATTAAGCATTAATTAAATAAACATTTTAGAATGACTGTATCAAATCACCTACAATTTTACAGCATACTGCAGATTAAATCTTTATACAATACTTGAATCTCATTAATTAGCGAGATAATACCTAGTATAGTTTTATGTTTCTTTCTTCAGCATTCTTGATTTGGTTTATTTACGGAAGCTTTTTAACATCTCAGGTTATCAGTGCCCCATTCAATGTAAGGTGTCAAACGGCCGATAAATTTTGCTCAGAGACCTCCTCTTTCGTGCTTTAGGTTCTTTTACGTGCCGTAAATCTATGACACGAGACCCATGGCTTTACTTCCCTTCCGAAGGATTTTTAACTTGGAAAAAATACGCACCTTTAATCGGCGATCATTAAGTAGGGCAAGGCCAATTTTTGTCACAATCTCATCCATCGTAGCAGCTTTGGAACGCGCTGAGCACTCATCGTTTGAATGTATGTACGACCACTTTATCGTAGTTCGTATTTCAGTTTTATCCATTTTGTAGAAAATGTTAACATTACTTTGTTTACAGTATCGCCACAAACAAATGACTACATTTTTACGCCTCTGAAACTTTACAGCGCGCTATTTAAAGGATGATACTTCACAAACTATCATAGTAATTTGGCGTCTTCATAACAACTCTGAGTCAGGCCGAGAGTTAAAGTACATCTGTAGTACAAGTACTTTTCAGAAAACTGTGGTGTTTATTCTATTTTAACAATATACTTAAATTGTTGATTTTGAAAAATATTTTCATGTATTTCCGTAGGGAGACTCGTCTAAATAATTACCAAATAAATTGTATTTCTCAGTAATTTTACTTAAAAGCTCTTTTAAGCATATCTAAAGTTTTCAGCGCATGCTGCCTATCACTAAAGTAATAAAGTAATAACTTCCCACACCGATACTTTGTGATTTTTATCTCTGGGATAAATCACAAAGTACTATAAATAAGAGAAACTTAAGCATCCTGTAAGAATTTAAACAAAATATTCGGTAGCATTACTCAACGTGAACTACAGCAAGTGATGAAAAAGTTTTAAATAGGTCTTGAAATGTATGGACAACAGCATCGGCTAGTTTTAACTCTTCCTTTCATAAAGTGGGTAAGTAAAGCCTTTTATAATAGTTATGGAAATAGTTGTATGGTTGTGTCAGCGCCTCTCTTAAGATATTAGGAGAATGCCGCAACATACGCCCCTCTCATCTGTTGGCAAAACAGTGCAAGTTGGTTCATAATTCTTTAAGTCGCTCTGTGTAACTGGATATTGCTAGATCCTTCAGGAATTATCGAGAGTTAGCGTGAATTACATTCGAGAAAACTCAGCTTTGCTTTATTACCAGAAAAATCAGTGTATTAGCACTCAAGGTCGCCACAAAACAAATTGTTGAACTGCTTACCGCCGAAATCGCTACGTTAACTTTTTATTTATTTATGTATGTATTTGTCATGATTTTGTGAACATTTTGTTGGACATCAATGAAGTTTTAGTATAGTTTTGGGACAGAATTCAACGATTAGAATGAATGAAAAGGCAAAATTCGAGTTTTCCAATGTTGAATGTTGTTTTAAGATTCGTGGAGTTCGAGGATTGGAATAATCCATCCATTCATTTGAATTTTTTGAATTTCAATATAGCTTTTGATATTCAAGTATTATTACCATCTTTTGCACAATTACAACAAATATTTCTGCAATTAATTTCTTTGACTTTAAACTGAAAATACAGGTTATTTTTAAAAACGGCTACATTAGAGTTGGGTCAGAGCTGCAGAACAAGTGAAAGAGCTGGTTACCAGGGAGGGCAACTTTGATAGTATAATTTCTTGTGCCATCTGGGAGAATGTGAAAGCTTAGCACACACAGTGGATCACGGGTAAGCTCATGTGCCCACTTTGCCCGCCTCGTGTTCGTGCGGCAGGAATCTGCTGCTCTGTGGCGGTGAAAATCCAATTGCCAAATACCAGAGCGTCACTGAGCCACAAAACAACCCCAGGCTGCTTCACCCTCCCGCTCTTCTTACCCCGGAATATTCCAGGGGTAACCATTATGACAACATTCTCCGTGTTTGGGGATGCCGTAAATTTCCGCTAATGCCAAGAGATGGCGCTTCGCTACACGGAATGGCCTCCGAAGGTGGCGAACTTGCTGATGGATGTGATGAAGAGGGATTCGGTGGCTGTTTCAGCATCCTTCGGTTAATTACAGGTCGAGCAGAGAAATTATTTGTCACCGCAACCCTGAGTGACATCCCCATCGCTCTGTATCACAACACAATATCAAGATGCCTCTGCTTGCGGCTTGACAAATGCAGAAGATGGCAAATACTTCATTACTCTCAGACAAGCATATCAGAATATGGGTCTTAACCATTCTAATGGTTTTTATTAAGTTGTGTTTTTTTACACATAAGTCCTCAACTCGAGCACTAAACCTTTATAACTTAAAAGTCGGAAAAGTTTTAGATCTGCATACAATCCTTATTATTGTTCATTATCTAGGCCACGAACTCTGAAGAATCAAGGGTACTACAAAATGTTTCACTGCACCTTAAGCATGTTTCATACATCTAAATGCCTGACCGGAATCAGCACATGTTTCCTCAGAGGCCATAAAAGTTCGCCATCAGATCACGTAGCCTGTGTCATTACTTCCTATGACCTGTCAATATAGGCTGGAGGAATGTTGCGCATCAGAGTAGTCTCAGAAACAACGTTGTCACGTCTCTGCAATCTCTTTCAGTAGGTACATGTTTAGCGTAATAGAGATCGGGTGTGGAAATGAAAATAAATAATTTATTCATTTATTCATATTTATCAATTAACACACTCAGATATTGTTAATGTTAGAAACAAGAAATATTCACAGTTTCTGCTCAATCTTTGACGTACAAAGTAACAGTGGTAACACTGGAGAATTACCAGATAGCTCAAGAAGGCGGTAAAATTAGACACTCGGAATATGGTGGAATGAGGCGGGGCCATTAAGGTACTACTCAACATATGTAGTGAAATTGAATATTTACTGTCATGCATTCTTTAATCCGACATTGGGACCACAATCATAACAACAAATACATAGCTTCTCTCAAATATGCAACTGTAAATGAAAGTAAACACTCAAGAGCCACATCTGTGGTCTAGTGGTGGCGTTTGTCACTGTTAATTCCAGAGATCTGAGTTCTGCCAAGTCAAATTGCCTGGGTAAGGGTTTTTTTTCGAACTTTTTTCCAAGCCCCGAGAAGATGAATGCAAGATAGTTTTAATCAACAAAGATTCCGAGCTGATATACAGCATAATTGATCCATTTTATTCACCCCTAGAGACTACAGACTTACCCCTGTAGTACACACATTCACAAACTACAAATATCGCAAGAACATCATTGCATTCAAAGCGAAAGCAAACGTACAGTTAAAACATGACCGTTATTGTAAAATTATTATTGAAGAAGTAAATAACTATTTACATAAATAAATAAATATTCCACTATGGTACTATTTGAACTATATTTTATGCAAGTTATAAAATGGTACTCACAATTGTCACCCTCTGGTTCAAAAAAAAAAAAACTTTTCCATGTTACATTTTTAAATATGGTACTTACAATTGTCGCCCTCTGGTTCCAAAAATAAAAAAGAAAACATTTCCATGTCACATAATGCTGTCATTAATTATAGAGCATGACAATTTTATTCAAAATTTCATTGAAAAATGTGCATTGATGTGGGGATTATAAAAATGGTACTAATAATGAGGCATTGACACTATCATTGTCAACGTATTATACAGTCATTGTCAGCAACAGTGGGTGGGACAATTTGTTTTTAAAAGCTAACTAAGTACGTTAAAGTAAGATTATAAGGGGCTGAAGTGGGGTAGATTTTAAGAAGAAAGGAAGTGTATCTAGAAGTCTTGAAATGATTGGCTTGGGAACGGTCGAGAAGTAGCAGCGGTAGTGTTAGGGCACCTCTGCGCCAAGATGGCTAAGTACGCCACCCCTCATTCATCGAAATATGTAGGATAAATAGAGTAATAAAATATGTTAATATGGTTACCATCCAATATGTGTTTCAATTCGCTATTTCTTTTCCCAATTACACTCCGGTACCTTAATACATTTTATAGAATATAGGATGAATGTGCTATAAGCGAGTGTTAGTTAAAGAGATAATTAATTGTGATGTGAGGTAGGTTTTCATACAATCGGTACGAATTACATGAAACAATTCATAAATAACTATTAATATCAGTTTCATTGTGCATTCTGAAACATCTGCATTAGAAATTCCGTATACTGGTATGTTTTGTGCATTTATATTTGAAAATGAATAAATCATTTATGATTGTTACCACTTTTCTTTAGAACGAACCAACAATAATATCCCATCATGGCAGGATCTCATCTACTCTGCTAACATTTATTCATGGTGAGTATAATCATTTATAATCATCCCTCCTGTTCATCAAGAACAGACCCTAAACTTTGAGGGAAAATTTACAAGTGAAAACGTAGAGAATGGATTTTGAGCGACACTGTGTAACTTAAGACTTTATAACTGTAACATTTTTGACACCGGTTCTTGAAATCTTTCCTATTTCTTGTTCCTTAAATATTCATGAATAATACATTCAAATGCTCGCCAAACATGAGCCATTTTCGAATTTAAAAACCTACAAAAACTTAAACCTCATCTTCGCTTTCTTTATCCAACAATGTAACAATATAATAGTTCCTCAAAATGTATGGTAATAGAAAAAGTATAAAGGCACTTATGAAATCTATACAATACAATTTAATGAGTTAGTACATTTTGTAACTTTTACAAAAACTTTGTTGACTAGTTTTATTTACCCAAATATGTAAGGGAAGATACACAGAAAATGAAATTGTAATTTGGATATGAGGAAAAAAGAAAATAAATAACTATATGCAAAAAGTTACAAGTTCGCGTGATAAGATATACATTTTAGCTTAAATTATTGAAAACAAATAATATATCTTTTTAATGTGAATAGAAAATATTATTTCATATATTGCATGGTATGCAATGGAAGAACATAACTTGCGTTCCTTTCAGGCATCTCAACTAGTCCCGGCCTTATCAGTTCTCTGATCGGCTGTATGGTACATATGAGGACTATTAAAGTGTTCCAATTTGTCACTATCTAAGATTTAATTGCATTCTTATACTCAGTATTAAGTAATCGTTGCACCGCATTGCAGTTGCCTACCAATTAACGTTTTTTTTTTATAATGCAATATTTTAACTCGCAGTTATGGCTTTGAAAATGATACAGGTGTCCTAAACTTGTTTATTTACTATATGAGTTCTGCTTTAGTATTTATATACTCTCCGTTTGTAAGACATTTATGTATTTTACCTTGTTAATTATCAGTCCCTAACGCGCAATTCACATTTATTATTATTATTATTATTATTATTATTATTATTATTATTATTATTATTATTATTATTGTTGTTGTTGTTGTTATAGTTTCTCGTTTTTTAAATATATTTATTTTAAAATAGTCTTGAGGATTGTTTGTACGTACTCTAAAGAAGTGCTCACGTGTTTTTGAGTTTTTCTTTAGATTTTACTCAATCTGAACGACCGCCACTGGTGGGCGAGGTCGTTAAGGCGCGGACTCGTGAGCGGGAGATCTGTGGTTCGAATCCCATCAGAACCGTCCTGCCTGATGAGGTTTTTCCAGGTTTTCCTCAGTCCTCATGTCATGGCAAATGCCATGGAAGTACCCTAAACTTGGGTCAGAAACGTTTTCTTCCTTAAACAAAACCTTTTCCAAATATATCATTTCATGTATCATCAGTGTCCACCTCCTTGGTGCCTCAGTAGTAAAAACGAGCGTTAAACTCTGTTCATTCATTCAATCTGCACGCGAAAGCTCACTATCTTTCGAATGTCATAATAGTATCACGGAAAGTCCTTGTAGTTCATTCTGTTTGTATTTTCTACCTTTGGTGGCATTCTTTTCCATGGGAATATAAAACACGTTGTAACTGTTGCTCTAAAGAATGTTTACATAAGTATTTATGAAAATACACACATATATATCCTTGGCTAGCATCTTTAAGAATTATTTAAAAGCATTAAAGCAGAACATTTATCTAATTGGAAGATTATAAACTTATATTCCATTCTGTATATTTGAGTAATTTATATATTTATATACTTCAGGACAGTTAAATGTATTCTAACAACAGAAGACACTTAAATAAAAACTGCATTTTGCAACACAAAAAATATCAATTTATTATAACATTCCAGCATTACCATCTTTCTATTAATACTGAATATGATTTTCATTCATCTAGGAGTATGCAAATTAAATACGTGTTTTAGAATTAATTACTTATTTTTAATTTTTACATACTTGAAGGGGGTTACAAAACATAATGCAATGCAATTAACATAATTCAATAACGCAATTAGTGCCATTTCATAAATTAGTTTATAGTTGCATAAGTAATCATGTTGGCAACTCTGGAATAGTATTTGTCTGGAAAAGAATCCATAACAGCTGATACTATCATTGGCGTATGCCTAAATGCACACCATCGCGAGAAAATGAACTTTTTAGACGACAATTTAATATAATTTATAAAGAAAACGAAATAATGATAATAAAAAATAAAACGTAATTCATAGCTTTAACCGTCAAAATTTGTTTAAATTCATTAATTACAAACACTGATTACACTATCCAGAAATTTAAGTAAGTTTTCTTCTATGGTCATTCTAATGAGAAATGTACAATTTCTTCTAAATAAGGAGCGTTTCGGAATTAATGCAATATATTTAATGTACAATTACTAATTAATTTATAGACGTTAAAACTGTCTAAAATAGTGTACGATACATGTTGTTAAAAGTTACTCATTTTGTTCTTGCATTGGCTTAACTCGACCTCCGGATTCATTTAGTAAACGTCGTACTCACAAAATAAAATACCACTATTAATATTTATAACACAAATGATGATGATGATGATTATTATTATTATTATTATTATTATTATTATTCATACTTGTCATACAAGGTCTTCGTCAATGAATATAAGGTCAAAATTACTTTTAGGACCAGAAATCTGCGTTTACTAGAGCAGTGAACTTTTTAAAGTATAAGAAATACTTGCACTTATTCACTGAAGGGACAGTCGCGGAATGACCGAAAAGACAATTGCAACCCGCTATTACAGTAGAAACAATTGCAGGAGCTTAGAGACAATAAACTTTTATTTTATATATTGTTATTGCTGTGACTGTAGTGGACGCCGTGATCTTATTTCTTTTTTATATCACAGAGAAGTCTACAGCAGTTGATTTAGGTACTTCCAAGTGGGTGCTTGAGCGCATGCACCTTAGTATTAAAATGGAAGTAGTCGTAAATGTATCTTTTATTTTTATAAAATTCAGTATACACATTAAAAATGTATTTTATGTTTTATGCATGAATCGTATACTGTACATGCTTAAATATGATACACAATTAGAAATAAGAACACAAATAGTACAAATTAATAATAATAATAATAATGATAATAATAATAATAATAATAATAATAATAATAAAAATAAAACATTAAAATGGGAAAATATACTTTCAAATATATGTATGTAAACATATTACATTATTTATAATAAAATTAGTTATTGCATTCTAACCAGAAAACAAAGTGCTTCTAGTTCCGCACGCTTCGCTAGGAAAACGTCCATATTCAACCAATTAGCGTGGTGTGCAAACAAATCCCAGCATGCCAATCGTCCTCTAATTGCCTTTAACTTTTTTTCTGGGAACAGTGTTTTTCTCAGGTGTTCTCAGTGGGTAAATTCTCCCAGAATATGTCTCCATTCCTCTCCACCCTCTACTAAATGGACAGATTCTCCTACCAGAACTATCCGTTATTTTTTTAACTTTCCAACTTCCCAGTCTAAACCAGGCCGTTCTTGATCTCGCGTTTCTCCCTAAAACGACCATATGCACCCCTTTACCGCAGGTTAATTTCATTTCATTCGATAGGCTCGAGGTGACTTTCGTGTTACATTCTGCCTCGATTTCCCTCCTGCTGATATACTCTAGCCTTGTACTAATCTTTTTCCATTCATTTTTATTATTTTCATTGCCTCATTGTCATATTGAACCCAGACTAATTCCTCTGAGTCCTATATTCACCTCTGCAGCCCAAAACTCTAGTATTATATTTTGTATATGGTGTCTATAGCATTTAGCTCGAAGTGTGGACTGGTCTCCCTGCATTAGTCTAAGTCAGTATTTCATCGTCCTTGTTTTACTATCGTATCTTTAGAACAACCCACCTCCCTCGTGACTCCACAGTTTGACGTTCCTTTGGACAGCTCGAAAACCCTTTTGCAAAAAGCGTCATTATGCAAATGGAAGTATAATAAGTGTGTTAAAGTGAACATTTTAACGTTATATGAAAATTTTAGACAGCGTTCACTATTTATCTCTAAATGACACATTGCTATCATTTATTTTAATCTTTGCTTTTCTCAACTGTGTATAACCAGCATCATTTTTCAAATTTTATCAACTGAATATAGTTAACCTTTCAAAATATTTTAAAAGTAGACATTGAATAGCCTTTAAAGTATTTAAACAATTGACAATCATTTATTTTTCGCGGTTCTTACATTTAACATTTGAAATGCAATTTTCTTGTGTTTAAACTAATTTGAGAAGTATTTTATCAATGGCCTTGTAACAATATTAAAATCAACACACTAATTTATTCTAACGCCTCTTCCTGTGGTTTTCATAATATCTCAAGTTATATTAGTAGCAGGGATTCTTCTTTTCTGAAACTTTGTTCAATTATTTTTTTTTTGTGAGGCTTCTTCTTCGAGCTATTCATGCTTTAAAATTATAAGGAGCCGAATATTATTTCTTTTATTATGGTTACATAAACAATGAAGCGGGTTTAGTAGGCTCCGGCTAAGTGCCACAGGTTGAGCACCAATTTTGATGCGATTCGCTGTCGGGTCTCACTTTATGATGACAACTTTGAAGCGCTCTAGTAAATTTATTAAATATCTCTTCGGTGACTTGCCCACACTTCAATGACAACAATTTCTCAGAGCGAGTTCTGCTATTTTGTGATAAATTCCTGTTCATTTCAACAGGACGGGGAGTGGAGATCGATAGTATAAATAAGGATGCGACGCGACATTATATAAACAAATTGTATTTCTGTAATGTAATGTATAAGTTCAAAATCTTTTGCGTTCTCTGGTGTTTTGCGTACGGTAGACTTAGCTGTCGCGAGTTGAACTTAAGAAGTGAAACTGCAGTGCGTTTGTCGATGTGTATATCTTACCACTAAGTGCCGCGTTGGAAGCGGAATAACAACAAATGCCTCTCGCCACGTGTGAAACTTAGAGATGGGTGCCTCGGCGTGTAAACCTGAAAACTGTTTAAATGATGTATCGGAACTGCGTGCCAGCTGCCTGCGTCCAAAATGGAACTTGTCTGTGAAATGCGTAACTGAACTGTGTGCCTCAGCGTGTAGAACTTAGAACTGCTCCTCGCGGCGTGTAAAACTTCAAAATGCATGTCTCGCGGCGTGTAACACTATGTCAGTCAGCACTACTATCGTCCACTGTTCTACCAAAGTAAAATATGCTTAGCAAAGAAAAGGAAGGGAACTATTAAAGTTTTTTTAAGAACCGGATGATGCAATTGAATTCTAAAAAGAGGTTCTAGAAGACAACAAACATGATCATGTCTAGATATGAGACTAGGAATGTTCAATGTTATATGAATGATACAATTATTGTAGTAGGTAGATATTGTCCTATATGCATATTAAGAATCATTGCATGTTAACATATTCTTTTTGTGTTGCACTTTCGCTATTATATTTACTCTCAATAAAGTTAACAAAATGAAATTAAAAAATAAATGATAAATAAATAATTAATATGTAATAAGTAATAAGGCAGGCCAACAATAATTTGAAAAACGTATTTACGCATAGGAATTGTTGTAATAATAAATAAATAACTGCTTATAAATTTTTTAAAAAATAACAAAACTGTATCATAGAATTAGAACTTTTCTCTATTATGCATATATCAATTTATCGATTTTTGAAAAAAAAAAAACTGAATAAATCATCCTGCAATCCACCATAGTGAAAGTTTTCTTTCAATATATCTTAATAGGGTCTTTTATTTAAAATAGTAAGATCTAATACTTGAGAAAATATTAAATTTGTCTGATGTCTCTCTCTAGGTGAAAATAAAATAAAACGCATTTCCTGAGAAATTCATTATTCAGCATTTATCCAGTTTTGAAATTAGAAAGTCAATCGGTTTATTTTCAGCATAGGTTGCAATGCTTAAGGTATCCAATTGCGCTACAGTGTTTCCAGTCAGCTCTTTGAATATACCTCTTCCCTCTAATAATAATAATAATAATAATAATAATAATAATAATAACAACAACAACAACAACTCGCAGCAGCAACTTTGAGATTGCACGAGTTACCTAGCCCTTCACAACAAAGAGGAAAGCGGATAGGAGTTAGAGAGGCCGGGCTTATGCGCTGGATGCACAAAGTGGGTTCTGAATATAAGAACTGAAAGTGAAACCTTTCATAGTATGCATTTGTTACTTTCGAAACAAACGAAAGAGCTTTTACCTCGTAGTACAAATTCCGTGAGAATCTCTAGAGTCCTCGTGCGTTCACGGTTGACAAGCTACCTCAGATGTTTTTATGGAAATTACACATTTGGAAATACTAGCTAGTTCTTTTCCTGTTAGTTGTCATAGTCAACATCACAAGAGATCTTGGTTTATATTCTTGGGATATTTAACGTGCGAGGAAAATTTAATGTAACTACCGTTTTTACACGAATCTAATGCGCACCTTTTTGTCCAAATGTAATATTTAAAGTAGTAGGTAGTCACGAAATGGAGGGCAAACAGAGATGAACATCTTATGATGTTACCTTCAAGCGCAAAATAATTCTTTTTGCTGAAATAAATGATAAGAGAAAGGCAGGAAGATAGTTCAATGTAGTTGAAGGCAACCGTTAGCTTGGGGGGTTCTTAATAATGCAAGATTTTCCATTTGCTATCCAGTATAAAATATGCATGTTTTTGCTCGCATATACAGCCACGGGTGGCCGAGGTCGTTAAGGCGTGAGAGGGTGTTGTTAATTTGGTTCATTTAAGGACGATCTTTAACCTCTCAGGCCATCAGCGTCCCATTCAATTCTGGACGTCAAATTGTTCATAAATTTTGCTCAGAGGTCTTTTCTGTCATGCTTGAGGTTCTTTTACATGCCGTAAATCTACGGTACGGGACCCACGGCTTTACTTCCCTTCCGAAGGAAGACAAACTCCGAAAATATCCATCGATCCTTGCCGGGATTGAACCCATGATATTGGATTTAGGAGGCAAGTACTACACCACCAGAACTGAAGACTTGTGAGCGGGAGGTCTGGGGCTCGATTTCTACCAGGACAATCCTCCCTGACTGAGGTTTTTTTCCAGGTTTTCCTCAGTCATAACTGGTAAATGCCGGGGAGGTACCCTAAACTTAGGCCTGGAACGCTTTCTTCCTTTAAAAAAATTTCCTTCCCCAATTTATCATTTCATTTCATGTATCATTAGTTTCACCACCTGACATACTGCTTCCTACACCCAAGATCGTGGGTTCAAACCCGCCCAGGACCGATGGATTTTTTCCTAAGTATGGCTTCCTTCGGAAGGGAAGTAAAGCCGTGGGTCCCGTGTCGTACATTTACGGCACGAAAAAGAACCTCAAACCTGAAAGAGAGGCCTCTGAGCAGAATTTATCGGCCGTTTCACGCCCTGAGTTGAATGGGACGCTGATGACCTGTGATGTTAAAGAGCGTCCATAAATAAATCAATCAAAAAAATCACCACCTGTGATGGTGTTAAAGTAGCTAAAACGGTCGTTAAACACTATACAAAGTGGGAATATACTTTATTTTCAGACGTGTAGTAATGTCAGTGTTTCAAGTGGCGTTATTTAGGCACCAGATCTTATTATATAGGTATATAAACCAAACTAAAACTTTTCAAAACTTAAATTAGTCACCTAATGCAAATGTACATGTAGCAAAGATATTCACACTAAATATGTATGCTCTCTTTCAAAATGTTGTATTCAGGATTGACAATTTATGAAGATTTAGTATTGGTTTTTGCCTTAATGCAAATGCCGGATTAGTTTCATTATTACAGTATATTCGCAGATAATTAGAACAGTTAGAAAGCAATCGACTATTGTTATCTATCAGCAATCTATGGAAGGCGGCTATGCAATGCAAACTTTGTGTTATTTTGTACAGCCCTGATGTGCTAACTAACTCGGAATTTGGAGCTTCCTTCAACACCGGGCACTTCCCTAAATCCTAACCCTATACCGCGATACCTAACCTTCCTTTGCCCGCAACAGATACCGTAGTCTGGGGTGAGCAAACCCTCTCAGCTTCCAATTTTGGTTGCATATCCGCTCCTATCTGAGAAGAGGAGGGTGCTGGTCTTATCTGTCCATTTTCACCCCCCTCCCTTCCCCTAACCTCCACTAACTGACCAGCAAGTTTCAACGTACTGGTGCTCTATGCTCACAACTTGAGTACAGTGAGAGTCAAATGTATTGCAGCACTTACAACACCCTCGCATGGTTTCCTATTAAGGTTTTGTAGCGTTTTAAAACATATTTCTAATTGCTGTGTTTTTAATGTTAAGAAAGTGAGCGTTATATTATGTCCCTTCGCACTGATCAGCGTGATCATGGCTCTAAGTAGAGCCAAGTTGTACAATGCTCTTCACAATATACCTTGCGACTTCTTTTTACTTGAATAGAAGCTTGCAAGTTTGTCAACTTGTGCATTGTGACATGTAAGGCTACGAGGAACGAGCTTCTAAACGTGAGGCCGCTTTATATAATCACACGAAGAAAGCGCTTTCTGAAAGTTACATGACTTCATTTGTAATAATGTGCAAATTCATATTGATTTTGTGAAACTGGAGATGCTGCTTATAAATGCACAAATACAAGCAAGAGCGCTACTTATTTCGTCTTTTGCTTCATGAATTACAAAAGAATCTTGAAGATAAGAAAACAACTCTCTTTTGTTTTAGTTAGGTAATTCAGATGTTTCAAAGTTTTACAATCTAATTAGCTTTTTGAGATGATAGAAATAAAATGAATTATGTCGTTATTTTTTAAAAAGCACTCAGGAGTTTTTCGTCTTATCATCGTCATTAAAGTTCTTTGCTTCAACATCTTTCTTCAGTTTAGAGAAAAGTTTCTAGTCACCGCGTGCTAAATCTGGAGTACAGGGTGATTGTTATGTCTCCTAAAAGTTTCTTGAGGTCTTTAACGTGTCACTCAGATTAGGCAGAAGCAAAGTGTAATTTATATGTGTGTATGTGTGTGTGTATGTGTTTTCTGTCTTTGTAGTACTATTTCTTTACTTATATTTTCTGACAATTACAAGGATTTTTTCGCGAACATCTTGGTTGTTGCTGGAACAGGTCATGCGATTCTCCTGCAGCGGTATTTTAAAAAGGAAGGAAAGGCGGTTAATGAAAATAAATGTATGTATAGTGGAGGGAAGAATTTGGAAAAAGGAAATTATTTGATTATTTTGGATTCTCAGGGGTAATGTTATTTCTTCCTCTCCGACGATGGTTACCGCTGTCTTCAGTTTTGCCTGGCTGTTGAAACTCTGCTGCTGGATATGTTTATAGTCCTGTAACCATAAGGGAAGGAGTATTGGAGTTTTTTCCGTTATGGAAGATGGAACACAATTTATTATTCATACACTATTGTACATAAAATGTACTACACACAACTAATTGAGCTCGTCCACTTAATACGCTTCCAATACCTAACTACCCGAGAAAAAACATATCAAGGATGTCATACTAAAAAGTAATAGCAGGATTACGATGAGGAATAATCTTATTTATTGTATCAGAATTTTTTTTCTTTATTTCTTTTTAAATTTGTTTATGAGGTAAATCTCTTTTACCAGTTCTTATATTCACTTATATGATATTCGCTTTCCATTAATTGAACGGAACTGAGAAGGCCCTTCCACTGATATTGCCCCGTTGAATACTCTTGCAAAACTAACTGCAGGCCACAAAGTTGCAAACTAAATAAACGTCACTTTTTTCATGTAGAATCAACTCCACCGGTTGGCTTCTTCGCTTGAAGAGGTTATCGGCCGGTATTTTCATCCCTGCAGTCGCCAAAAGTTTTATGATGCCTACCCCGCTTAAGAAATTCTATAACAGAATACCATTAAGCGTCTTGATCAGGGATTCTTTACAAATATTGCTACAACAGGCTACAGAATTTCCCAAGTCAGATTTTGTGGCTGGCGGTAGCTTTCTGCGCCCTGGCAAGAAAATAACATTTTACATATAATAACTCAACACTTGTACAGAAAAATGACATTACACTCATGGTTATAACGAAGTTACATAAAATTACTTGTTATAATTACTCTAATTAAATATGAGGGTGGCAGCTCATAAATACTGTCTCACTCCTTCTTAACTCTAGAAATAAATCGGCACACTCACTCTGCACTGACTTTCGACACGTAAAATTTTGTTCACGAATAATTCAAAAGACGACTGTAATGAAAGTCGCCTTCTTGTTAAGGTTTCTTTGAGCCTTTAACCGCCTGTCAGTGTACTCTGTTCGCAATTTAAGATATTTAATCTAATTATTCGCAGTGGAAAATGAAGCAAAAACTTTCCCATAAACACCATCCAGTTGCTGTTTATAGGCACACAAAGAAAGCGCTTCTTTGTTGTCGGTTTTTAACATTTCACTTATTGGTTAAAGTAGTACGTACATGTAGATAATGGAAGCTAAGCGCTCTACAAAGTGTCGGTGGAATTGCTATTAGAACTAAAAGGGGCATGGGGGAGAGAAACATATATAAATGAATTGATAGGAGAAGACAGAACTAAAATGACCTGGATGCACCTCGCGAGATGAAAAGTGCCGAAAATCAGGATGACACAGGGAAAAGAATGCGTCCTATTTGTGGTAAAAGGAAAACTGGGTGCATATTCTTGCAGAATGTGAAGCTGGAGTGCTGGAGTGCTGGAGGTCGCAAATTTTCTCCGATATTTTTGTGAAGGAGAAGGAGAAGGAGTAGGGCGGCACATCTAAATTTGGTATTGAATAAAAAGAATTGGCAAGAGTTATGTAAGTTTATTATGAAGGTGAGGTGGGTAAGAGAAAGTGTCTGGCTAGAGAGGAAAGTTCTTATTAATGACGTCATTTTTGTCGGACATGAGGGGAAAAGGATTATTTCATGATGTTTGTATATACGTAATTCTGTGTGATTGGTTTTTACTGTTTTCTCAGCATTTCACATATTTATAAATTGGAGCACGAACGGTCTGACTAGACCCGTGCGCTGGTTAAGCATGTAATTTATGTATCCGCAAGCCATTATTGAAATAAATACGCTTTACAGCGAGTTGAAAGTGGTACGCTAACCATTGCGTTTTAAGAATTTGCACTTTATTTATGTCAGGACTGAAACTTTTGGAGCCTATTTTGTCGAAACAATCTCCGTGTGCAGCATTAGCGCTCACCCCAATTTGGCGAACCTGCTACCAATCGATAAGAGACACCAAATAGGGCGTTTTCACCTCATTTTTCATCAACCATGCCACAATCATCCTACCACCTTCATCTTATGCTGACTTAGATTGTGACTGTCATTTTCTACACATCCTTTCACTCTTTGAACGTATCGCAGCTACTGTGTCCATCATTAACCATGTTTGACTTGGATACAAACAAAATAGAACTAATACCGCGTTCAAAATTGACTTGACACTACGATCCCCAATCCATTGTGAGACGAGGAATACAGAATATAATTAGAGATATTCCCTCCAATGCCCATGCATTTTTGTCATCGTTCTGGCAGTTTCTGTATTTGCATATTAAACTATTCTTCGGAGTATCCCGGCGTCACTGGTGAACAACTGCTTGAAGTTTGTCCACGGCGATCAGACGCTCAAAGCACCCCGCCAGATCCGCGCTGCGCAGTCCCACCGACCGCTATCATGTCTTCGCTTCTGTTTCTGTTTCTGCGCAATAATCGCTCACACACTTTCATCTTCAAGTCCTCATGAATGATGGAGTGAAGGGTTCCTCATCATATATCTCTGTAGTTCATCAAAAGTGATTCGAATGTTCTTCATTATCAAAACAGACACGGGTTCACGAGCTGTTGCTGGATGTGCAGTGCTTTTGCGTTTTTCGGCACAGTCCCTGTTGTCTTTGATCTGTGATATACAGCGTAACACGACCTTGCGATTTGAATATCTGAAGCAGCCACGCCTTCCTTCTACAGGAACCACACTGTCCACAGTTGCTCATGATTGTAAGTGACGCAGCGCTGGTGTACATCTGGCTTGTAGAAACACCATTTTTGGCAATAGACGGTACTATAGTTTATCTTGACACATGCATCACACATTTCTAGAGTTATGGGGGAATGTTAATAATTTTTTAACGCCCCAAGAGCATTTAAAGTTGTGTCGCAAGAAAGGCAGGTAATAAGAAGGTGCCATTCCATGAAATTCAGTACATCCAGAAATGGGTCATCACTGTCAGTCATTTTACAATAGATTTTTTTTTTATTTGGTATATTTACGGAACGCTCTTTAACATCACAGATCAACAGCGTTCCATTCAATTCAAGGCGTGAAACGGCCGACAAATTTTGCTCAGAGGCCTCTTCTTTCAGTCTTGAGGTTCTTTTTCGTGCCGAAAATGTACGACACGGGACCCACGGCTTTACTTTCCTTCCGAAGGAAACCATACTTAGGGTTTTTACGCCCGAAAAAATCCATCGATCCTGGTCGGGTTTGAATCCGCGATCTTGGGCTTAGAAGGCAAGTATGGTTACCACTACACTACCAGGTCCGACCATTTTACAATAGATGACTTTATACTTGTCATTTGAGAACAATTTGTAAAATGTATCAAATAAATGTAAAATTGGAATGTTAGAATATATCTTTTTCATAAATATATTTATTAAATTGAAGCCAGGATTGCTGTGAAACGGAACAAAAGTGCAAAATTGTGTACAGATTGAGAGAAAACTTTCAAGAACTCGCATTACTTGGATTCACCACTTCAAGATTATATGTATAGGTACATGAATTCAGCATACGGTACATGTATTGAACTATTTCCCAAATAAACTAATACTAGGCGTTATTAACCAATAAGGTAGACACACAACCCTATACAGTTAACACGATAAACCAACTCAGTGCTTAGGGATTGCCCACAAATACACTTGGTTGTGAGCCATCGCCAATTCAGGCGCCAGCAGGATGATATTATCGTCCAGTTTTTATTCAGGACCGGACTTTCTTCTCAGTGTATCCTACAACAAAGGCGTCGCGGATTTGTCTCGCGTCAACACTCACAGTACAGAGGAGATAAGGCAGTGGTCTTTTGCCAACCTAAGAAGCTCGTGCTTGAGAGGAAAACGCTTGCCGCTGTATCTTAGTCTGCGCTTAGCAATGTGACAACTTTGGGCACGTTTGTTTATAGCTGTACTAACAACTCTTAAAAATACTTTACGGTAGAGCTAAGTGTCGTGTCCCCCCACATTTGTTACGTCTTCGGAAACCTCGTTCACCACACAAAGAAACCATGAAACCCATTATCTGCCACCACATGGGTAGATCTGTGATATGACATTTCTCCCAACATCTTTTCCATTATTTTACGATATTCCGATATTTGGGGTATGATGCAAGTTCGAAGATAGAAGGCTTGACAAATGAAGTTAAATTGCATAGGTCTTTTGTTTTAAACCTTGTCCGTACCCACGGTATTTTACATCCCGGCCACTGGACGTGTTCATTTCCCCCTTTTTATGTCCTTTCTTAGTTTTTTTCTTATTGTTCTCACGTCTTGTTTACATGACTGATAGTTGATTCTATAAAATTAACTTTTTGAGTAATCTTTATTTTAAATGCGAATAAGATTGTCACTTGCATGCAGAACTGATTCAGAACTTTCCTGACCAATACCTTATTCCTTACCTGCAATTCACTATATTGAGCATCAGTTTTAATGGGTGGTTCTATACAGAACAAAAATGATGAGCAAAAGCTCAGTTTTAGTAGAGGAAAAACTAGAGTTCACGCTTGAAATACGAATATAAAAGAAAAAAGATGGATGAGCTTAATTGTATCATTCAGTATCTGTTTTTCCAATACAGTGATTGTTTAGCAAGAGGAAATTCTAGCATATTCTATAGAGTAAAGTGCACGTTTTAGAAAAAGTAATTGAAGTACAGGTGCTCTCCCGTGCAGCACTCTTAATAACCGAAATGTAAAACATGCCAAGAACGGACAAGATTTATATATAAAGATCCGTATAATGTAAATAATATGATTAAAATACTATACTAGGTGAATAGAAATCAGAACATGTGCTAGTTCAAGGGGCAACATCGAAAAATTATCTCAAGATAACGGAATGTGATGATGTTTTACAGCGTTTTGTTAAAACTCGCTCAAGAGAAACTTTTGGGATTAAAATATCCATGACACTTTCCAAATTACATTCAAGAAATGAAATCTCTTTACTTTTTATATAAAATTAGTTATTTGGACATAGATAAACTATACTTTTCAAACGGAAAAGTACTGGAAGACAAGAGAAAAAATCCTTAAGAAAGTTTCATTGGCTAATATGCACAGCAGAAGTATGCATTCCTTATATAAAACAACTCTCTTTAGACAAGTGAACTTTGCTCTTATTTATTGCCCCCAGGTTTGGTTTCCCCGTCCTAATCCAACGAGCCCTACTGTCAATGTATTTAGGAAAAAAATCAGTGATTCATTTTGAGAAAATTGTCAGTTTAGTTCAAAAGCCATCATTTATCTCTTGAAATCTTACAGTTTTTATAAACTAAGTGGCGATTTTTCAGACAAAACGCTCATTTTCACACGTATAATATGGTGTTATACTTATTAATTAGTAATAATATCGCAAATAATGAACCATTTAGCTGCTCAAGTATATATCACTTCGGGGGAAGTTTACTTTGAACCACAGGAAAATAGTTTATCGTTTTGGAAAGGTGCCGAACTGCAAATTCTAGCCTGTGTGCTTTACCACTCATCTGATTACACAACACCATCGCGACTTGTCTACCAAGCACCACACAGTGAAATGCAGGAAGCCGGATTTTACTTGGACTCAATGATAATCTGTTTTAGTGTCATGCTATTAGAGTAAATAAATAATAATGATTATTAATATTGTATATGTAGTTCTTGTAGCGTTTATTATAAAGAGAAAGAATGGACAAATATCCAAATTTTTAAAAAAAACATGTCCGCAAAATATGAAGCAAAAAGTTCTAATTACTAATTTATTTAAATGTGCGCACTCTTCGTCTTCTTTCGCTATATTTGCCCTCCTAGGCTGAGACTTGCACACAAATACCCGGGTCAGTAGCCTCTTGGGGCGCTATTTACGCTGGATACACAATGAGTGTACATACGCGCTACAGAGTTACTTGAATCTACGTCAGGGACATCTCGATGACATCACAAACACAGAAGACGCAGACGCACACATAGAGGAATGAAGGTGAATGATGAAATGAAAGGTGAATCCGTGACAAAGAAATACTAACCTTTTCATTAATTGAAGAAATTCAGAGCCAACCCTCTCCGTAAATTTACGCATTTATTATTATTATTATTATTATTATTATTATTATTATTATTATTATTATTATTTTACTCTTTACCAAGTCAAATTGAGAATTGTATCTCCTGAGAGAAGGCTTTGTACATTGAAAACTATGAGTAAAATAAGTCTAGGAATTCAAAATAGGACAGTATTTAGAGCATTTAAAATGCATTTTTAGATGTTGAAATGAAAGTGTAATATAGTTTTAAAATTGAGGGCAATAATCTGAATGATTCTGACAATGAGATATGAGCATTTATGGGACAAGTTTGCAATCTTGTAGCAAATAAAAACAATCCAAATGGATTGCAGCTGTTCCTCCCATTTATGTAAATAATTAAAGTGCGGCTTTGAAAAAAAAAATGTTGTAATAGCTATAAATATGAAAACAATAAAATATTTTTTACATAATATGAAGTTTTTCCTGGATTATATTAAATGTTGGTCATGTGAAAGTATTCTTTTTCGCATTACTGTATTTTCATATTTTTACACATTAAGTAATATATTGTTAATAACCACAACATACTACTTGTTAAAATTATGATGCGCGGTGTTCTAAAACTCAAACATGGGCCAGTATTTTCAGTTTTGGATGTAAAATTATTAAATTCCAGGATATTGTTAAAATAAATTCATTATTTTCACGCTACATATGCTCTAATCGTAAAGTAACCTATATGGTGACCAAAAAGTTCCGTCCGTTTCATACAGACATTTCAAAGCAACATGTTTTGAACTAAAGTATTAAATATAACAATTACCGCTCTTGAGGATCTTCTAACAATGTGATAGAAAACTGAATTCCATTGTTACACTCCTTAGGACGGGGAGCAAAATACCCATTCTGTGTAGCTCCCAGATCGGCAAAGGTTCGAAACTGTAGTTATTCAAATAAAGGAAAAGATGTCTAATAGTGTAATGTCTGAAGAATATGTTGGGTATTAAGAGTCTCCTAATCAGGCGAATAATGGTTATATGAGTCACTTTAGCCAGTGGGGAAGCGACGTTTTTTTTGTATATATAGACCGCGGCATCGGCATGGGATGTCGAAATTAATGGAAAACCTAACTTCTTATGTTAAACACATTCCATAGTGTTATAAAATGCTTTCATGCTGAAAATTATAGCACCATACTATCAATAAGCAATAATTAAATTCAATTATATTCAATATTAAAAAGCAGTTCATGCCAATACTTATCCTTAAATCTGTGATAGGTAAGCTCAATGCTCGGCATATTTTTCAATAAATGGAAAAATGTGCCCAGCCGAATGGCCGAAATGTGTCGAAATGGATTTTTGACGTTTCTATGATTATTCCTTTCTCTATAGTCCATAAGATACGGCGCCATTCTGCTGCAAGTGACATTTACATACGGAGGTAAAGCAGCTATAACTGAAGAATTACCAACCTATCGAACGGTGCGTAGCCCTACGTAAACTAAATTAGGGGTTTAAGAATAAGTTTTAAATAATTGGAATTTATTGCTAAAGTAAAACAATTATGTAATTTCCTATTACCACAATATAGCAAAAACATTGAAATACTACACTTTAAATTTATATTCTCTGAATTACAATCCTTCTATTGAGACTCAAATTCTATAGGACCCCAGAAGACTTAACTGGTCTGAGGCCAAAGGCTAGCCGACACAGTAACGAAAACTCTACAAATAACTTCCTGCATTTCTCTTTTGAAAAATCAGTTATACTTGCGCAAGACAGGCTGAGTCTTCGATCATCCTTGAGGGCTTCGTGTCATCCTGGATTTTGTTCAACCATCTCACACCGCTGCAGTTGCATTGGTAAAATTCATAGAGCATACAGGCTCGTATAATCATGCTCGGGATGTTCATGTTTGATCACGCTTTTCGCAATATTGGCTAACACTAGAAAACATACACCTTACAACCGAGCAACAATTTGTTCCACTTTAACCCTATTTGTTGCGCGTTTAATTGTTATGTACCAACGCTTAAATGTTGGTTATCGCAAAATAGTTGAAGTGATCTTTCTGATCAGCTGTATACTCGTAATTTGATAATTTTATAACACTTTCATTAAACTCTTTAGTACGTTTTGTGGTATGTTAGCATCGGTGTTAGGGGTGGGAGATGTCTTAAGTAAGCTCGTCTATGCAAACAATTACAGTGCAGTAGTACGAGTGTGTGAAATGAAATACCCAAGAAAAGGTTATCCTGCCAATCCAATGTATCCAAGTATTTCATCTTATTTTATTATTTTAATTTCTTATCGTATTGACTTGAACAAAATACGTATCTAATAACATATCTTGGTCTCTTTAACTTTGGAAAATTTATAAGTAAATGATTATTCATTAAACAGTTTAGCAAGGTAGTTAGATCAATAATATCAAAATATTTACTGTTCTAATATATTACATTATAACGGATCATCAACAAGTTCTTCCATAACCGGGTGGTGCCCATCGTATAACAGAAAGTTGGTACTTCTATATTTCTGACATTCCTTTCTTCGAAACCGGTTTTTAGGAAGTAATCCGCTCATCGCTGCCAAGGTTTGAACTTTGGAATGTGTGCTTCTCTTGGTAGTTAAGTGAGCACAATAATTACACTCGGCGCTGTGAGTGCTGACACCCGAATTCGCTTTCCTGGTGAAATCTTGGCTAAACAATTACTGTGGAGAGACTTCTCGATGATCTTTAAGCATTTTTATTAGTCTCATAAATCCGGATTTTGTAAGGTTTATTAGATTATAGCTCGTTAATATTTGAATGACTCTTCTTCCACTGTTTCATTGTGTAGTAATTCTGTTACTTTGTACAGACTTTCTCTACTTGAATTTAGAATGTCAAAAATAAAAGTCTACAGAAAATATCATAAATAAAATAACTGAAGATCAATTTTGCTTGCCAAAAGAAATTTTGACATTTAACCAAAGGACAATTAATTTTCAAAGGTCTTTGAAACATTAGCCCAATTTATTTGCTATTTATATATTACTTCACTTTTAGGAGCGAGTATAAGAAAGAGAAATTTAAGTTTAAACTGCAGTCATAGTAGATGAATCATTTTCAAATAAGCAGTTACTGGACATTTAAAATGATAACTTATTTTATCTACGTGATTCAAAAGGCGCTTTAAGCAGGAAACACCTACAATTTAGATAAAGGTAAGTATTTTTTATTATCTAAAGTACCACACCTTGTCACTGTTTCCTTCACGAGTATGAGATTGCGATATTTTAATCAACTCTTGCTGATCTACTGAATGAAACTGCTTTTTATATAATTTATTTGCAATTAATACTTTCATCCATAGATTGCAAGGGCAGCTTTCAACTTAAGTACGAATTTTACATGCTGAGCCTAGTGTGAATAATTTATTGGCTTAAATATCGACACAAATTAAACTTTCTGAACATATACATTTTATGCTGACATGGATTTTCTAATAATATGACAGCAATAATATCATAATTGAAATGAAACGTTCAAAATTAAATTTATTTGCAGCTTCTCTGTCAACAGTAGTAAATTGTTAATGACTGGATTTCTAAAATACTCCGAAAATGCATGTGATATGTTTATGACGAAGCGACGTGTAGATAAATATTTGTACCTTACACTCCGAGGCCACGTTATTGAGTTTCAACTTAGAACCGTTTTGCATTGAAATTGAATCAAAGGTTTTTAATGCTATATCCCTATGTTTATTTATTCTAGGACTACTTTCTATGCATTAAATATCCCTTTTGGCTGACGGTGTGATTGCCAAAGGGTGCTGCTGGTTATCGAATGCATGAGAAACTTCATTTGCTTTTCAAATGCTGAGAAATACACATACTTATTTCGCCCGAAACTTTTATGTACTTTGAGGCTCGAGGCGGTCATTACATTGGCAACTGATGGTATCCTTAGGCGACATGCTGATTACTATCCCTCTAGATAATTACAGATATTTTAGTCCGTGGGCTACTAAATTTTGGTCACTAGCAGTACAGGCCAACAGAACAGTTATCGTTTTATATTCCAAATTTTTGAGTTTGAGCAACAGTGCAACAATAAGCAATTGTTGCAGCAATTAAAATGTGAAGTTTTTATTCCAATCTCTAACTGGATCTTATAATATTAATGAACTTCTTTGACATACGACAGCAAATATCTTTGTGCTTTAAGAAATCTAAAAGAGGAAAGAAAAGTCGCTGAAGATTTCTGAAAGATGACATCCTAAAGATATTGTGAAAGACTCTTTTGAATTTTGCTATTCCATAAGTATCGCTGCTTTTGGAAGAGTGCTTAATGCTAACATTAGCCTTTTTGATGCAATAAAAAGTTGCAGAAAAGACTGAAATTCTTGCTGTTATACTAGGCTTTCTTTCATCGGTAAAAAAACTACTACGTGATAAGTGGCGTCACAGAGTTCGTGTTGCCAATATTGTTCGGCATAAGGCAAGTTCACTGTATTTCAGAGAATGACTGGACTAGAACAACTGTAAATAGACAAGAACAAGTACTGTGAGGTTGAGTTACGGAGAAGTCAGTAAGTTCATATGCAGGTAGCAGCTTGCAGTTAAGGGAGTGATTGTGCGTTTTTGTAATACTCGATACTTTCATTGTGTATACTTTTAGTGTTCATTGTTTTTCGTTAGTTGTACACTGCATATAGTATTGAAGAACGGGTTTTATGTACGATACATGTCTGAAAAGCGATTTACAAGAAATGTCCTGGCAATCGTCTTCCAGGTTTCAACTTATTAAAAAGGATAGAGAAGCAGGGTGACAAGAAAGAGTTACGAAACACTACGCCGTGCTCTTGAAGAACAATATAGGAATTTCCTAAGCCACTACTGGCAATGTATTGCTGTTGAGGGGTATCGTTTTCAGCATCTCTTATAATAATGATTAGTGCCTATCATCAGTTAAATACACTATCATATTATACTTTCAATAAAATTCTAATTAATTAAAATACTCGGCGACTCTATCTCCCTTTTTCTGGTTGCAATTTTCCAGTAAGCAGCCACGTACAGATGATCCGTAACTCAAATAACTTCAATGTATTAACAATTATTGACAGAAAAGTTTATTTATGAACCTTGTATTCCTTTTTTTTAGTAACAAGTATAACATTCCGGTCTTTAAGGATAAGTAGCAGGTTTACTTTATGGTCCATGAGTACTTTGTCCAAATTTACTTATCTGTCTAAACTTTTTAGATGCTTTTTTAAATTTAAAAGACCACTGAAATTCTCAGACTTGCTATAGATCACTTTAAACCATATTTTCTCAGGGGTATATTCAAGGCTTAAAAATCTTGATTTTTATTTTTACCTATTATATATTTTATTGTTTGTCTTTTTTTTATATAATTTTTTTATGAAATTTATTTTTGGGGTAAAACCTTAATTTATTTATGGGATTTCCGGACCTTTCTTATAAGGACAAACTATGTATCTATTTTTTAAATATTCTTCTCACTACAAAACTTCACAATACAATTTAAAACAACTCTGTAATTATCATTTTGAAGATAGCCATGAATTTTTTTAAGGAAAACTGGAGTTTTAAATATACATTTTGTAAAAGCCACATGCACTAAATTTATACGTCTAAGATAGAGGATTCATTGTAATTATGTACTTAATTAATTAAGCTTTCTAGTATATCTGTATTTTATGCGGACAACCTTTTTTTCTTTATATGAAAATGCTCAAAGAAGTATTTAGTATTCTTGCTCAAGCTCCGAAGATGAAATATAATTTTCCAATATCTATATGTTGTTGGTTTGCAATTAAATATTCTTTTATGACATCTTTCTAAGGTCTTATGATAAACTTTAGGTGTGTTTTTTATTTCTAGTGTACTTGTGAAACGTCACATTTCTGAAGCTTTTTTCATTAATTTAGTATTTGTTACAAATATCATTGTTTTCTTCGTCAAGACAGGAAATGTCGATTTTAATTTAGGACATATATTATTGACAGTACTTTTTCAAAATTATTGGTGATACGCTTATAATCACTAATATCAGGATTTGGATCACGCCATTTTCCACCTAAATTATGTTTTCTTAATAATACCGTAAAAATAATGAGCATTTAAAATACTAATTACGTTTTAATAACAAGTTGTTTCAAAAAAGGTATATACCCTACAAGAAAGAACAAAATATAAGCTGATTAGTCAGTAGTGCTGAAAGTGTAGTATTGTTGTATTAATATTTTTCAGTTTATCCAATCGATTATTTTTTCATAGAACAACTGATTTATTTTATGTACAATTCAGCCAACTATCACAATAGTACACGTTGTCAGGCAAGAATAGAAAATTAAAAATGTAATAATAATTACATTCTATTTAAATTTAAAACATCAACATGTAGTAATTCCACTTAAAATTTAAAAGAAGAATGGCTGGGGTAAGGAACAAAACTAAATTTAATGCCACAACCCTTAAATTGGATTGTATTTTGCTTAAATTAAATTCTGTTACATAAGAAGTTACTGTAAAATGTTGTATGGAATTCAATTAGGTATTCAGCACTGGTTTATTTCTTTCATAAAGTAGGCATTAACCATTTGAAGATATAACAAACGTTATCAAAACTTTAGCTGCGTATGTTCCAAATTTTAGATACTTTTTCCTTGTGTACACTTTTAAGATTATTGACTGATGATGATTATTGTTTAAAGGGCGCAAAACACAGTACCAACATAGCTTTTGACGATTACATGTAGTAGATAAATGAGTTTTTGTTCGGCAGCCATGTCTTCAAATGAGCCACCATTACAATGATATAATTCTACTAGAATACATTATTTAATGTAATACGAAACTTCCAAATTATCTAAAACGTAATTTTATTCTCAATCCATACCATTATTATTATTATTATTATTATTATTATTATTATTATTACTACTACTACTATTGCAAATGCGTATTGAAATAAAACGCTGTGTTTTAATCGTAAAAATCAAAGTGGGTTAAATTTGGGCAAATAGTCAAGTTACTGGACAAGTTTATTAAATGAATTGTAACAAATATTAACATCACACTACTAAGGTTTTCAATTGTTTGACAGAAAACTAGACACAGCGTAACAAATATAAGCATCATACTACTAAGGTTTTCAATTATTGACAGAAAACTAGACATAGCATAACAAATATAAGCAACTAAGGTTTTCAATTGTTGACAGAAAAATAGACATAGTGTAACAAATATAAGCCTCACACTACTAAGGTTTTCAATTGTTGACAAAAACTAGACATAGCGTAACAAATATTAGCCTCACACTACTAAGGTTTTCAATTGTTGACTGAAAACTAGTCAGAGCATAACAAATATAAGCATCACACTACTAAGGTTTTCAATTGCTGACTGAAAACTAGACAGAGCATAACAAATATAAGCATCACACTACTAAGGTTTTCAATTGCTGACTGAAAACTAGTCAGAGCATAACAAATATAAGCATCACACTACTAAGGTTTTCAATTGCTGACTGAAAACTAGTCAGAGCATAACAAATATAAGCATCACACTACTAAGGTTTTCAATTGCTGACTGAAAACTAGACAGAGCATAACAAATATAAGCATCACACTACTAAGGTTTTCAATTGCTAACAAATATAAGCATCACACTACTAAGTTTCAATTGTTGACAAAAAACTAGACAGAGCGTAACATATATAACCATCACACTACTAAGGTTTTCAATTGTTTGACAGAAAACTGGACACAGCGTAACAAATATAAGCATCATACTACTAAGGTTTTCAATTATTGACAGAAAACTAGACATAGCATAACAAATATAAGCAACTAAGGTTTTCAATTGTTGACAGAAAAATAGACATAGTGTAACAAATATAAGCCTCACACTACTAAGGTTTTCAATTGTTGACAAAAACTAGACATAGCGTAACAAATATTAGCCTCACACTACTAAGGTTTTCAATTGTTGACTGAAAACTAGTCAGAGCATAACAAATATAAGCATCACACTACTAAGGTTTTCAATTGCTGACTGAAAACTAGTCAGAGCATAACAAATATAAGCATCACACTACTAAGGTTTTCAATTGCTGACTGAAAACTAGACAGAGCATAACAAATATAAGCATCACACTACTAAGGTTTGACAGAAAACTAGACAGAGCGTAACAAATATAAGCATCACACTACTAAGGTTTTCAATTGCTGACTGAAAACTAGACAGAGCATAACAAATATAAGCATCACACTACTAAGGTTTTCAATTGCTAACAAATATAAGCATCACACTACTAAGTTTCAATTGTTGACAAAAAACTAGACAGAGCGTAACATATATAACCATCACACTACTAAGGTTTTCAATTGTTGACGAAAAACTAGACAGAGCGTAACAAATATAAGCATCACACTACTAAGTTTCAATTGTTGACAAAAAACTAGACAGAGCGTAACATATATAACCATCACACTACTAAGGTTTGACAGAAAACTAGACAGAGCGTAACAAATATAAGCATCACACTACTAAGTTTCAATTGTTGACAAAAAACTAGACAGAGCGTAACAAATATAAGCATCACACTACTAAGTTTCAATTGTTGACAAAAAACTAGACAGAGCGTAACAAATATAAGCATCACACTACTAAGTTTCAATTGTTGACAAAAAGCTAGACAGAGCGTAACATATATAACCATCACACTACTAAGGTTTGACAGAAAACTAGACAGAGCGTAACAAATATAAGCATCACACTACTAAGTTTCAATTGTTGACAAAAAACTAGACAGAGCGTAACATATATAACCATCACACTACTAAGGTTTTCAATTGTTGACGAAAAACTACACAGAGCGTAACAAATATAAACATCACACTACTAAGGTTTTCAGTTGTTGACGAAAAACTACACAGAGCGTAACAAATATAAGCATCACACTACTAAGGTTTTCAATTGCTGACTGAAAACTAGACAGAGCATAACAAATATAAGCATCACACTACTAAGGTTTTCAATTGCTGACTGAAAACTAGACAGAGCATAACAAATATAAGCATCACACTACTAAGGTTTTCAATTGCTGACTGAAAACTAGACAGAGCGTAACAAATATAAGCATCACACTACTAAGGTTTTCAATTGCTGACTGAAAACTAGACAGAGCATAACAAATATAAGCATCACACTACTAAGGTTTTCAATTGCTAACAAATATAAGCATCACACTACCTAGTTTCAATTGTTGACAAAAAACTAGACAGAGCGTAACATATATAACCATCACACTACTAAGGTTTTCAATTGTTGACGAAAAACTAGACAGAGCGTAACAAATATAAGCATCACACTACTAATTTTCAATTGTTGACAAAAAACTAGACAGTGCGTAACATATATAACCATCACACTACTAAGGTTTTCAATTGTTGACGAAAAACTAGACAGAGCGTAACAAATATAAGCATCACACTACTAAGTTTCAATTGTTGACAAAAAACTAGACAGAGCGTAACATATATAACCATCACACTACTAAGGTTTGACAGAAAACTAGACAGAGCGTAACAAATATAAGCATCACACTACTAAGTTTCAATTGTTGACAAAAAACTAGACAGAGCGTAACAAATATAAGCATCACACTACTAAGTTTCAATTGTTGACCTAAAACTAGACAGAGCGTAACATATATAACCATCACACTACTAAGGTTTGACAGAAAACTAGACAGAGCGTAACAAATATAAGCATCACACTACTAAGTTTCAGTTGTTGACAAAACACTAGACAGAGCGTAACAAATATAAGCATCACACTACTAAGTTTCAATTGTTGACAAAAAACTAGACAGAGCGTAACAAATATAAGCATCACACTACTAAGTTTCAATTGTTGACAAAAAACTAGACAGAGCGTAACATATATAACCATCACACTACTAAGGTTTGACAGAAAACTAGACAGAGCGTAACAAATATAAGCATCACACTACTAAGTTTCAATTGTTGACAAAAAACTAGACAGAGCGTAACAAATATAAGCATCACACTACTAAGTTTCAATTGTTGACCTAAAACTAGACAGAGCGTAACATATATAACCATCACACTACTAAGGTTTGACAGAAAACTAGACAGAGCGTAACAAATATAAGCATCACACTACTAAGTTTCAATTGTTGACAAAAAACTAGACAGAGCGTAACAAATATAAGCATCACACTACTAAGTTTCAATTGTTGACAAAAAACTAGACAGAGCGTAACATATATAACCATCACACTACTAAGGTTTGACAGAAAACTAGACAGAGCGTAACAAATATAAGCATCACACTACTAAGTTTCAATTGTTGACAAAAAACTAGACAGAGCGTAACATATATAACCATCACACTACTAAGGTTTTCAATTGTTGACGAAAAACTAGACAGAGCGTAACAAATATAAGCATCACACTACTAAGTTTCAATTGTTGACAAAAAACTAGACAGAGCGTAACATATATAACCATCACACTACTAAGGTTTTCAATTGTTGACGAAAAACTACACAGAGCGTAACAAATATAAACATCACACTACTAAGGTTTTCAGTTGTTGACAGAAAACTAGACAGAGCGTATCAAATATAAACATCACACTACTAAGGTTTTCAGTTGTTGACAAAAAACTAGACATAGCATAACAAATATAAGCATCACACTACAAACGTTTTTAATTGTTGACAGAAAACTAGACACAGGCGTCATTTTTTCCTTTTAAAGCTTTAAAATATGGTGAATTGAGCACTTGTCAATAAATATAGCAAAATATATTTTACAACACGCAAATCCCTAACTTTGAATTATAAGATATATATCCACATAGCGTGCCCAAAGTTCATACGAAGGCTAAAGTTTCTGTTGCAGAATGCCAACTTCGTGTACTATTCGATTCTTTGGACTACCATGAAATTCGCAATATAAATTATTGCAAAAATACCTGAATTTACTCATAGCATCTGAGTTGGCATGCAAGTCTGGTACATCTTTTTGGCAAAAAGTACGCCGCAAGCACTTCAGTGGTGGAAGTCCTCACCCCAAACCCAAAGCAGCACGTGCACTCAATCAGATATTCCGCAACAGGCCCCATAAACCCCATTACTCGGGGACTACTAACAGCTACTTATTTATGTAGAAGGGACAAGCAGTTTTTCTAACCGCACAGTGGATTTGTGTGTGTATGTGTGTGAGAGGGGTGGGGAGGTAGGAGCGGGCTCGCCGCCAGCGCGTGGCGTGTATCGACGGCAGATAATGCAATAAAAAGTTGGTCCTCTCCAAGAGATCTCGATAACGCCCCTCTTCCGCGTGAATACGGCTCTGGAATTTCCTTGTTGCTGTTGTTTACAGTTTCCGTTCCGACGCTCCGGATGTCGCACATTAATTCTTGCAAGTCCCGATGGATCATCCGGGTATTTCCGCCGCCTGAACTCCTTAGCAGTGTCTGTGATAGACATAGTCCTGTTGAAAGTTTTACTCTCTCAGGCCTTATTCGTATACTCTCTTTCCTGATGTTCGTGCATGTGAATACGAAAATACCTTTTCATATCTTTATTTCTATTTCTTATTAATATTATGTATTTCATTTCCTGTTTTACCGGTATGATTGTCCCAGGTCGCTAAAGCGAGAAGTATTCTCTCGCTTTCGCAGACCTCTACGGTTTAACTTGGTCTAAAAATCTAAAAATCGCTCTTTACACGAGCGCTGCTCAGTGAAGAAAAATTATATTTTTTACACGCAAAATTCATCGCGCTTAAATTTTCATTTACAATATTTTGTTAGCTTAGTGCGTAATGCACACGTGGTACAGTTTCATTGTTGTTACTTACGGTTTCCCCTATGAAAGATGTGCAAGTTGATACATGTTCAGTTCCACCTACAGGAAAATGGAGGCCAGTATGGTACTCTGATTTCTGCTTTCGTCTCAACAAATCTTCATGTTACAGAAGGCCTATGGCGGGTTTGGTCTTCCCTATAGCAAAGATGATTCAAAATGTTTATAGTAGTAGGGCAATCAATTTTAAAAAGCACAGAGCTCCAGTTTTTGAGAGAGAAAATTAAGAACACTTTTCGAAATTCTGAAAATAATCACTGGGTAACACCCACACGTTTTGATAACTGAAAAGTTGTACACAACACGTTTTTGTTCGCGGTGGGTTACAAGATTGCTAATTCCCAAACAAAAGGATTTACATGTGCAAGTTTGCGTGCAATTGAAGATGATGTTGCAGGGAGAAGCGGAGTTCCTTTAAATAATTTCGATCCTGAGAGCAAACAGCAAAGCTCTGTGTGGAAACCTCAATCATTAATCCTCCCCCCCCAAAAAAAGCGAACGTATTCAAGGAATTGCTTATCAGCATGTCTTACTTATACACGCAAATGTAACTGTGTAACATTTCAGAGATTTTCTGATAATTGACCATATACAAAAGACGACATTTCACACGATAATTGTGCAACATCACATAAAAATCAATGTTAAGTGTGTCTCAACCTCCCTACAGCCCATTTTGAGTTCCCCAAATTGCAGAAACACCTTCACGGGAGGCATTTTCCAATATCAGAAGCAATGGTGAAGACTGCGGAGATGATTCTGAAGGAGTTGCATTGCAACCAAGGGGACTATCATCAAAATTATGAGTTTCAATAAAGTTATGTTGATGAAAAAATTGTAATCATCCTTTATTGAATAGCTCTTCACTTTTAAATCTGTTAATCACTGGTTTGTAAAAATTTAAATACATAAACAACCAAATAAATACCATTTTTCAGTACTTTCCTTTTTATTGTTGAGCATTCTATATACAATAGTAATAATTAGTAATATTCTGTGATGGAGCAACATTACTCATTAATTTTAATTCCTAAATGAGAGGGATAATGCAGTATTTCGGATTTAATAGGACTAGTTTGTATTCTGATGTCGAATTCTGCGTTTTCCAAGCGGATTCTACACTTGTTTTTAGTTAAATGAATTCAGATAATGGTTTTACACACAAGTAAGTTATGCTTTCATGCACTTCCCCCGCCTCGCTAGTCTAAGCAGTTCGTGCTATTACCAGGGAAAACGACTAATTATGAGTGTCCTGCCTGGCCTACGTTTTCGCCTTGCGAATTTACAAGTTCTCTCCGGAGCAAATTGCAGCATTTCATTTTATTCCAATTTAACTTACGTCATAAAACAAACATCTTAAATTTGTATCATATTTCATTTTATCGTAAATTATTGTTTGTAGTCATACACTCAAGAATAAATGCTTTTAACAATACTCTAATACTGCGTGCACAACTGGGCGGGCCTCGTGAAGGTAGAAGTAAATCAAAAACTTGTGTTATTTATTCGTGTGAAAGCTATAGTTTCAGCTCCACTAAATTTTATGATAACAATGACTATAATAATTACATTTAAGCCAACTATTAATATTATTGTAAACAAAATACAGTCTTTCTTGCATCAAGAATACTGAATTTTTGCCGGTCAGCGACTTGCAATGAACACAAGCCCCGAATCCGAAGCGAAAAACAAAATTTGTTGGCGACTAGAACGAAATATTTGCGCAAATCTAATTCTATCTCTAATATTTGGGTGCAAATTCTAGTGCAACTTTTAAACCTTCTTCGTTTATACAATCTCCCATTCAAGCCAAGCGCTCGGTACCCTCGTTCGGTTTTAGCTTAAAGGCGATCTGTTATTGTTGTGAATAGAACACACAAATCGCATTATGTATTTGAAACTGAATTGCATAAAACTAAGAATATTATACGAAGCAAGAGGGGAACAAAATGCAGGTAATTCTTCATGCCGGTAAACATAAAAACAGGAAACAAACACGCTGCGAAGGAATTCGCTTGTGGCGCCAACTTAAACAGAGTAGTGTTAAGTGGAATAAAGCATAAACCTAGCGTTGCACAAAATATAACTAGCCTGTTTCAGTTCAACAGAACTTTTTCCCTCAGACGCACTTTGCATTCGCCAAAAATGGTTAATGTTTAAATCAGGATTTAAAATTTGGTATGCCCATTGGAGTTGATGCCACACTCGATTCGCGTAAATACTGTAATAATGAGACCTCATTCTTAGCTCGCTACTATACATTGATTTAGTATGAGTTGATTTAGCAAAACCAGTTAACTTAATACAATTGTTCTTTTTTATGTCAAAATTAAAATGCTTCATTTGATTGTAATGTGTCGGAGTTTTCATGAAAGCTTTCAATGGGCGGAAGCCATACTGATCAACCGGTTGATAATTCTCGATGTTGCAAAATGCCAATAATTGCATAGTTTTCATGGGAAGTGCAGATTGCTTGGCTACCTTTTTCAGACTTGCAAGTTTTGGTAATCAGTAAATTTGTTTCATGCAAATGAAATTGTCTTTCTCGAGTGGGAATCCGAAAACTTCCCTCTTAAGATATGGGCTCATCTACGGGGCATTTCTGGGTCCAATTCCTCAAGATCGCCCTCCCTGACTGAAGTTTTTTCCAAGCTTTCTTCAGTTCTTATTGAAAAATAGCGGTGAAATTATTATTATTATTAATTATAATTGTATTAATTAATTTTTCCAGAAATCTACCTTTCTTCTTTCCGGCGACTTTTACTCCCAGCCTTTGACTTGCCTATATGTTAATATATTTCTCTTGAGATGGGTCGACAGATTTTTAAACAATTACAAAAATGGTCAGGTTTATTCGTTCATGGTTTGATTTATGGAAATTTATGTGTAAGACTGTTATTAGAGTTTTTCCACCTATAGCTCATCTGAAGAATTGGTTGATTTTTTTTATTTGTTTTATTTATTGACGCCCTTTAACATCTCAGGTCATCAGCGTCACATTTTATTCAGGGCGTGAAACGGCCGACAAATTTTGCTCAGAGGCCTCTTCTTTCAGGCATGAGGTTCTTTTTCGTGCTTTAAATGTACGACACGGGACCCACGGCTTTACTTCCCTTCCGAAGGAAGCCATTCATACTTAGAATGTTTTACGTCCGAAAAAATCCATCGATCCTGGCCGGGTTTGAACCCGCGATCTTGGGTTTATAAGGCAATTATGGTTACCACTACACCACCAGGACCGACTGAAGAACTGAAGACTGCACTTTTGGAATGTTCATTTCCTAGAGAAGATGCCATTACTTTAATTTTGACGCAATAATTCACTTTTCAATTAATAAACTTTCCCACACAGCACTCACTTTCTATCTGGCTAACTGGGACGACGTTGTTGCTAAACACTTACTCTCTGTGGAATGTACTTATAGAAGCAAATGTTGCGCAAGTAATGGATACTTGTATGACTTATTCGTTGTTGTACAACACGCACGCTATGCCTTATTTTTCTTTTTTAAGTAATATTTATATAATAAGTAATATTTTGATTTAAAATTGGATCATTTAGCTATCTGGAGAATCCGTAGCCAAATTTATAAAGAGCAAAGTTTTATTTTTAATACGCTGATTTGTAGAATTCTGGTTAAGAGACATTTGGACTGATTTTTTGGGAAAAAATTACAAAATGTTGGGTTTTTAGAATTTTAATATAAATGCAATAATTTCCCTTGGCTTACCTGACCACTGCGTCCTCTACCTGTCTTGCGACATCATAGGTAGAGTGCATAATGCATAGGGGCATGTGATCAGCACACCGGCAGCCCGCCGGTCACCATCACGAAACTTTCTAGATCGAAGGATGCCACCCCTCTATTAGGCAGCTCTCCATTTGCCCTCACGAGGCTGAAAGAACCCATTCCAGACCTCCCTCCCTAACTCCAGGCCTTCCAGACAGCAGCCAGCAACGCTGACCACTAGACCAAGGAGACGATCATAAATTAACTGTGGGTCCTTGTAAATAATGTTCCATGTTTTTTTTCTTCATGTTTTACTATTTATAAAAACCCAACACGTTTTAATCACCCATGTACATATCTAAGCAACTCTCTGTATTTACATAGAAGCGTTACTAATATTTCACAAACTGACTTCGATAAGAAAACTATCTGAATCAATTGTTGGCATTCATGGTACTGATTCACTCTGATGTTGTGCAACACCTCGTTCGCACACATATAATAACTCATCACAAGTTCGTCTTTAATACCTTACCAACTTGTGATGGGTTGTTATCGCGGAGATTTTGCATAAAATCGGAATGAATCTCTGCATACACTGATAGAAAACGTGTCCAAAATAAGCATTTCCATCAAAGAAGATCATCACAATTACTGTATCAAATGCTGCGACAGAATTTAATATACGGTGCTCAGTTGCAAAAGAATTTAAGTTTACAGTCAAAAATCCTGCTATACCCAGTGTATCGGTTTTGATTACTTTATTAGTTAGCCTACAAAAAATGTGATTATGTATGATTAAAAGCTCGTAGATAGAAAACTTAAACACTTTTTGCAACTAATGACAGCAGCTTAATAATCTGATTCATTTTTGCTGCAGAAGAAAGCATCAAATATGTATTTATATGATTTTTCCCCTAATTAAAAATTATAAAATTAAGTCTCAGTGTGCGTAAAGTTGTCTGATGTTTGGGTTGGTAGTGGTTTAGATGATTATTTTAACACTTGAAATCAAATTTAACATGCTGAGTCATTAAAGGGAGAGATGCATGATTAATACTATTCTTCGTTATCCTTGCTTAGCAAACGTATCTCTAGAGCTCTTAACGTTTAATTTGAGCTATTACTTCTGTATTTTGTCTTCATACCAAAGCAGAAATATCTTTATTGGGCATTTCAATGAATTAGCCACCTAATCAGAAACCTCTAGAGGTGGCAAATTTAACTTTTGAGGCAGTAAATACTTCAGTTAAAGTAGTTAACTAGAAATTTATCTACGTCTTCCACATTAAAAGTTATACACTAGCCAGTTCTAACCACAGTGTAAGACAAGAGCTTAAACTTTCATCTTTACTTCTTGAGGTGCCTAAACGCAAGAGAACTCTGTACCTGTTTCTAACCGATAAGCTCGCTGAGCGGAAAGTTTTAATGGAAAGCAAGTAGAGAGAGGGGAACTAAAGCTATTATTCTAAACCTGAGGAAAAATAAAGCCCTGCCGATTGCCGTAAAATGGATTCCTCCTGAAGATAAACCGACCAAAAAAGAACCAAAGCATAAATCACTCAATGTCACCTGCCAATTGCACCGATCGAGAAGCGAACCCAACAGATGACCACTCGCGATGGTATACCAGGCATGTAAGCAAAAGAAAAGAAATAAAACAAAAACCGAGAAATCTACTTGGTAAGCAGTGGCGGTATTTTCTTCCAAACCTGAAACATTCTTTCGTTCACTGCACCGTTAACGAATGATATACGAGAAAGTTCATAGCATTATGAACACGTCTGGCGATTAAAATACGGAATATTCGCTCTCTTTCTGAAACAAATATCACAAGATTAATTAAAAACGAACACATTGCGTGTTTCCTTAATACAGTTTTATTTACAAGTGCAATTTGAAAACTTAAAGCACTAATTGTTTATGGTTTATAATTTGAACGAATTTGTAAAGTATACATGATAAAATGCATTAAATGAAAATTGTTACCAATAATATACACGGTGCATACTGAAACGGATGAAAGTATACGATAATAGAAGAAAAAAAGTTCCAGTAAACTTGGGTCCGCAAACGAGCCATGTGCGAGATAATTGCCAATGTGTGGTTATAAGCAGCCACTGACTTCACTAAAAAACATCGTCCTAGTTAGCATAAATTATTTTGAAAACTACTTTTCGTTTAATTTCCACTCTAAGTTGGTTCAAAATTCCCTTATAGCTTTAGTATGTTACATGTTATGTACTGTACACTCCTATCTGTTAAAGGTGCTCAAATTGTCGTTTTTGCATCTGGATGTCAATACTACACTCGTCTCTGCAGTGCGTTTCGAATTCTTTCGAACACCCCCGGATCATCTCGGAATTCTTGACAAGTCCAGCACTTCAACCGTATACACTACTCTTTTGAGGTGACCCCAAACAGAAAAATCCAAAGTATTGAGATCAGAGGATACTGGAGGCCAAGGTACAGGTCCTCCTCGACCTATCCATAGATAAAATGCATGTTCGTATGCTCTGCGTTGCGGAAGGGTCCATTTTGATTATCACTTGTCTGACTGCTACGACTGGGTACTGTATCCAATGTCTGTTGTGTATGGTTTGATAACATCACCTGTTGGCAATGTTCAGTTTTGTAAACAACGAGCACACCGCTTTTAAGTGCGCAACGAATGACGCATATGTGTACAACGAATGAATTCAATGGCGGCCCATAACCACACATTAGCAATAATAAATCTCGCACACGGCTTGTTAGCGGACCCATGTTTAGTGGAACTATTTTGCTTCTATTGTCGTATACTTTCAACCCTTTCAGTTTGCGCTATTAATTTTGATACACCTGTAGATTGCAGAACAAAAGAAAGAAGAATAAAATGTAGAAATGAGGATTGCGGAAGTTTTAATTTAATTTTTAATTAAAAAGGCAATTTCTAGCCGCCAACTTTCTAATAAAATATTTTAGGACTGGGCAAAGTGACAATTTCGTTTGAGTTCAGTGTTGAGCATCTTTAAACGAGATTTTAATTTGACGATAACAAGACAGTGCCATAACACTCAACATGGAAAAACATGAGCATAAACGTTTTATCGTTATAACAATAAAACCTTTTTAGTGAAATAAATTTATGTAGTAGTAGAGTATTCTTGTTTTAGCCAGAATGACTAGAAGCGTGCTAAGTATCAACCTCGATTTGCGAGAACTTCTATTTTCATTTCTGAGTTCTATCGAACATGTGTATATTGGTTACTGTGTATTAGGAGTTGGATGCTCATGTAAAGCATTCGTTGGAATACCTAAAATAGCATGAATTTGATGAGTTTGTATTTATTAGGTGTAAGCTTAAAGAGTAAAAAGGTCATACCTTGCGTGGATGTGGGGGAATGCATCGGCCTTTAAGCCATCGCTACACGAGTCGGAGTTGGCAGGGTTTACTGAACTGCTACGTTGGTCTTGAGTCTCTCGTCGCTCAGTAAGGGCCTAATCCGAGAATACTACGTACATAGCAAATGCTGGATCTAATTATATTTCGCAACGAATGTTTATTTACCCGTCCATTCATGGTGAAATTATTTGAACAGATATTCCCAAATAATCTAGGACCAAGTCGTAATATGTTTTGTAAATTAGTATTATTCTTATAAAAATAGGATATCATCCGTCAAGAAATCAGTTGAGTTTTTCAAATTAAGATAGAATATTGCAACTTTATTATCAGATGCCAAAATTATGCCAAAATGGGAAGTAAATGTGAATCTCTTTTTGTTACAAGAGCAAGTAGATAGCCTTTTAAGTGTCATATCAGCCGATACAATTCCCACAGCCATATCAGTCATCAGTTAATTGGGTCCTGATATAAAGAAATGCATTTTTTTATTACTGCTAATTTAGTTGACAGTTTTTTTGAACAAACAGAAAAATAAAATTCAGTGAATTCAATAAAAACGCTTCTGTTAACAAACTTTTAAAATACAATTCAATGCTGGTCTATGAAATTACCCTCAAAAATAGATGCATATTAAACGAAAAAAAAATCACAAAGAGCAAGTAGATATATCAGAAATATTTCCAGTTCTGTAAATGCATTCTGTTAGATATTTAATAAATAATACAGTTCATATTTTTAAAAAAATGCATGTATAAATTTAGGGTTTGAGTGGGAAAAAAAAATATATATATAATAGTATAAATATTTAAAAGTCTATGGAATAATCAGTGTAAATAATGCATATATTATTTCTTATCCACATATTTACGTTCATTGCATTTGTAATAAATCGCACAACCTATGTAGGCCTGAATGAATGAAATTTGATCATGTGTACGCCACTGCGTGCGGTCTGCGACATAAAACACTGCCCTGTCAATGGGAGCCAGCCCAGATAATGGAGTGGTCTAGCAGACGATCCATCTTGGGCCGATAACGTAATCGCAAGGCAGCTAACACCTTGAAGCAAAAGTTGCACCACTACTGACCACCGCCGCCGAGCGCTGGAGGGAGAGAAAGCAAAGTTTCCCCAGCGGGGGCTACAAGGGGTGTGTTTTGATGTTTCTCAGCCGAGAGAGGTGAGTGAGTGTATAGCTAGGGAAGAAGAAAACTTTTTAATTGAAGTTTTCCCTTGTCTACAAGCCCTCTCCAGCCATTTCTTCCTCTAGATCAACGGCGTTTTCTCTGTTACGTTCTTCCTCGCATTCTCCACACATTCCTTTGGAGGTATGAGCTTTGCCTGCATGTACAACACCAGAGAGTTCTACCCGCTCTTTGAACGAATCTGACACATGCAAACGAGTGCTGTATTCTTCAGCACCGAGGTCATTTACTAGAGCGTTTCGTTTCATCACAGTGCCTTGAGATGCTTGCAAAATAATCATCTAATAAACCATTACAGGACATGCTATTGCACTTGCCCGTGTTCCCTTAAGGTATTAAAGGGGTTACATCATTATTCCGCCAAGAAATCTTTCCAATACTCATGATTGACTTACTATACTTAAAATATACTACTGAGTCAGCAAAGAAACAAAATACGCAGCTTTTAGGTACCTTGAATGTTTAAAATGAACAAATGTAGAGCATTCAGTGGGGAAATTAATTAACATAACATTTAATTACCTCAAAATTACATTTATGTTTTTATGTTGACACAACTGCTAGAAAGTCTGTATGTAAATAAAACAATAACATAAAGTCTCTAATACAATTTATATACCGTATCGGGTGTAACAATAAGGTACGAACAAACTTTCAGGACACATTCCTCACACTTAGAAGAAGAAAATATGTTATATGGACATGGGTAAGGAAACGCTTTATTTCCATGTTAGAAACGATTTTCTAGAACTCTTCATAGTACGGTAATTATGAACAGAACATACCAGCATACCACTAGAAACTCCTTCTTACATGAAATGTTCAAAATGTTCTCTTTGTTACTATTGGTTAAGCTGTAATTCTTAGGTTCTCCGCCAGTGTTTTGTGTTCCATTTGAACGAAGGTAATATTGATGCTAACTGAGGGCATTTTAGAAAATTGAGTTTTAACGTGGAAATAAAGCAGTTCTTATGTCCATATAACATATTTTCTTCTTCTACGTGCGAGGAATATGTCCTAAAATTATTGTACATTATATATATCGTATTTAATGGAAACCAATTTTAATTAGAATCTGTGCTAATACCATCAATAGAATTTATTATTGAACGTATCTTGCTACTATCATATTTTTATAAGTTACGCGGTAGAACATTTTAATATTACAAATATATCAACAAAATCCTAAATCATGGCCTTTCAATATGCATTACCAGTTTTATTATTCTTTTAAACAACAAAAGTAATAAGAATTTCTATAGGAACTGATAACTATGTACTGTTACTTATTTTTGGCTTGCATCCGCAACTGAGCGCAACGCGCACTGTGCCAAGGTCATAACTAACAATTCCCACGCTGATGGTGGCGTATGAGCAGTCAGTCGCATTTTGCGATTAAGAGCTCATGTAACTCAAGTCTTTATATTATTACGGACTATAATTAGCGTTATTAATTACATTGTATTAGTGAAACAGCTTACACTGTATTCCAATTTTAGCGTTAGCACTAGAACAGAGAGACTTAAAAATATCGGAGCAGAAATTGGCTGTTGCGAGTGAATACAATTTTCATTAAAATATACCAGAAATGTGTGACTGCAGCCCACTTAGAAAAACTCCTCTAACACATGAACTAAAACTTATATTGTGTACATGCTATTATTGAATAAAGTTGGGCTGGTATAAATGTGAGGGAAATTTGTGTGCATTAATGGGGCAGGCGACTAGTGCGACCTTGCATTTAACTGTGGACTTAAGGTAGAAATAACAACCGTATGATGGAAATAATGTATTTAGAAATGAAGTTTTCAAAGTAACTAGATCTTTGTGGAGAAGATGTATTGTTTGATTTACAGAAACTTTCAGCGCAGATCGCAACGGATCACTAGAATTAGTTTATTGTATTTATTCTTTGTTTTTCTTTTTTATTCACGGAGAGTCTAAAAGCAATATCAGGAATCAAAAGAGTATTTAAAATGCAGAAATAATAAATAATTATTGTGACTGTATTTGGATTGCTTGCTTTGACACTATATTAGACTGCATTCTTTTTACAAAGAGGGAAGTAGTTTATGGGCATATGGACACATTTACGATATAACAGTCGGTTATGTCGTAAATTGTATTTTTCTTCGCTCCTCTAATGGGTTAAACTTTTCTTTGAGCTTTATTGACTTATTGGTCATTATACGTGTTTCATAAGTGTGCAAGCTTGTAGCTACCGCCACGGGTGGCCGAGGTCGTTAAGGCACGGACTCGTGAGCGGGAGGTCCGCGGTTCGAATCCCGCCAGGACCGTCCTCCCTGACTGGGGTTTTTTCCAGGTTTTCCTCAGTCTTCATAACTGGCAAATGCCGGGGAGGTACCTAAACTTAGGCCTGGAACGCTTCCTTCCTTAAAAAAAAAATATCCTTTCCCAATTTATCATTTCATCTCATGTATCATCAGTGTCTACCGCCTGTGGTGCCTCAGTAGTGAAAACGGGCGTTAAACACTACTCAAAAAAAAAAAAAAAAAGCTTGTAGCTAACGCTCCTGAGTTGAAAATTTCAAACTTGAATGCTCTATTTCTATTTATTGCTCTTTATATATAAGACTGTGGAAATGCAATAGTTTGTAATATTATTTGTTGGTTGACTGGTGCTTCTTGTTCACTTAGGTTCTTAACCCGGTCTAAAATACATCAGCCTTGAAAGTCACGTATTTAAGTACAGAAGTGAATGAAATGTTTTTGAATGGTAAAACTATTAGAAATAACTTGAGTTATAAAAGAACCCAATATAAAAATAAAAAAATAAAAAAAAATGAAAAATCACGTATCACATATTTCGGATAGCTAAACATCCTTCTTCATAGTATACAAGTAACCTCTTGAATACCCAGCAAAAAGCGTTCCAGTATCCATTTGAACCAACTTGGTATAAGGTTTATTGGCTTCCACTATTCCCAATATGTTTTGTTTAGTAAAGAACCCCAACTTGACCCAATATAATACCTTAACACTCCAGATGCATTACACTTTGTGATTCTGTTTTGTAGCTAATTACGATTAATGTGCCAACTTACGAGGGCGCTCAATAAGTAAAGCATTACATTTGTTCCCTCGGCCAGTTAGCTTGGAATCATGCAATATTTTATGTGTACAATATTTGATATAGATTAAGATTTTTTTTTTCAAAATTGGATCCCTAAGCAATACGGTTTGTAAATAAAAAACAGTAATCACTTTTTATGGAGGAAAATGAGACCATCACTAACAATAAGAATTGTATTTATATGAAGCAGTAAATAAAAACTTATTCTGTGGGCAAAAAGTCCATCATACGAAGATGTAAAAGGCATGAGTACACTTGTCATCCCTCTCCACTTGGGCACACATTGCAGTCACCTCTGGAAGTGCCGGCATCCTTTTGAGACGATCGGTGAAACAACTCATTGTTCAACTTTGTATCTCATCTGCAGTGCCAAAACACAATGAACGAACTCCATCAAAGCGTGACTGCCAATCACGGGAAACAGAGAATCATGATTTGTTCATGGCTGCTGAAAGTGACATTTCTTGTCTACTAACAGCAGATGAAATGTGAATTCATCACTTCAAGCCTGAGACAAAAAGACAGTCCATTAAATTTCTTGGAAAAGAAATTTCAAGACATTAACCTCAGCTTGTAAGTTATGTTCACATTTTTCTCTCACTCCGAAGGAATTATATGATTGATGTATTACCTTTGGTGAAACGGCTAATTTCAACTCTTTAGAAGTTAAAGCTATTCCGGCGCATCCGTCCTCAAAGATGTGGCCAAATTATTCCCAAAAGCCACATTCCCGAGAAGAGATCGCTAAGCTTTGGTGAGCTGTTGATGGAAAAGATGTAACCTGCGGAATAGCACCGCGAGATATGCGTGCTGTGACATGTAGGTTACCCAATTTGCGAGGATAATTTTATTACCAATGAATTGAGGAACAACCCAGAGTACTTGAAAGTGAAATATAATAAAGCCTGAAAGAGAGAAAACTTCGTTGTATTACTAATTAAAGACTATCGTACAAGTGATAAGGTCTAGATGTGTTATTCCTCGGGAATAAGTTGCTAGTCTTAAGTTTCGAAGATTTCTGGTGCCTAAATAAAGTTTTTTTTTTGTTTAAAAACAAGATCTACTAATTGCATCATAGTTGGGGCATACGTGAATTTATTTCAGAGTCTTTAGAATCTGGGGCAGTAGGCTGAAAAGCAGTAAGAACAAGTGAAAAGAATGAAGTGTTTGACTCTCTCATTACCTACAATTTGGCTCTGTGCCTAACTTAGTATTTACCTTTCTTTTGTTCGGATTTTATTGGCTCCTAAAGAGGAACGTTGAAACACCTTTCTTAGTGTACAGTCTTCTTTCATTTTCTAAGAAATAATAAAAAATAGTAGTGCTCGTCATTTATTTTTATCTGTCCAGCGCAGAAGGCTATAATGACCCAATTTTGAATTTATTTTATATAAGTTTAGCGGTGAAGAGCGATTGCACCTAATTTTTATACAGAAATATAATTATCCTTAAAGCGGTCGTTTTTACCAACATTAATTTTCTCCATCCCATAGTTCTGCCTTGTACCGATATTATATGATCCACGACGCCGTGCTACTTACATTCAGTATAGAGTGATTAGTGGTTTTTGAGGAACAGGAGGGGATATTCTGGTACTGATGTTAACTGCAGTACCGCCAGAGTCTTTTGCAGTCTTGAAGCGTTAAAAATATTCAAAAAACCTTTATTATGTTATTACATAAAATACTTTAATAAAATAAAATATTTGAAAATATTATTTTTTCATACATTTCTAATAAATTCAAGTCTCTCTGTGCGAGTGAATAATGGCCTATTGTATAATGAAACGTTTTCTCTGAATACTTTATAGTAATATAAATCACCCAATGTTTATACTTTTAACTTGGCTTAGTTATAATTATTTTTAAAGATATACTTTTTGACTTGCTGTACTCTTTTCGTTGTAACACTTATTTTAAATTCCAAAAATAGATGTTCTTTAATTATTTAAATATTGTTTATAATAACTATTACAGAATTAAAGAAATCTGGTGAAACTGCTTACCTTCATGTTATATGTATGGAACATGTAAAAAGGATATTGACAGCGAAATTGAGCTTAAGGGCTAAGCGTTTCAACCTGAAGAAATCGCAATATATTTGCAATTTTAATTCAACTGTGCGTTGGCAAAACATTAAATGCATTGTAATAATATTTAATTAAAGAGCAAAATAGGGGTAACGTGTGAACAAATTTTAGCTACCTTATCGAGAGGAAATTACTGATAATAATACCAATCAAGGTTTTGATTTGCATAGTTTGTTGCCTAAAGCATATTTCGGTGCATTAATTGTAAGAATATTAACGACGAATATCTATAGTTCAGGACTAAGAGGTTTTATTATTTTTGTCTGTGCTCGGTTTCAATTTAGCCTAAGGATATAAATTAAATGATTTTAAATAACATACTATTTTCTTTGGAATAATGTACGGCAAATCCTGCCTTCTTTTATGGTTTAATGTTACAGCATGCTTGATGAAATTTTAAATAAGGGATTCGCATATTATAAAAAAATTAACATTTTCCTAATAAACATTTTAACTGAAAATAACCAACACCATTCGGGTTATTTTCGTTTTGTTACTGATGAAATAAACGACAAAAAGGAGAGGCGTTTGCAGTGAAATAGATCCATGAACAGCCTTGCAAGTGATTAAAGCGAGTAAACAGAACATTCTATTGCATATAGTACAATGAGGTTATTAGAGTTAATGGCCGGCAGAGAGCAGCTGCATCCTGGGAGAAGCACTCAGAAGGCCCGTAACTCAAATAACCTCACTCTATAAAATATCCTACTTCTAAAGCTAGTGCTTGTTCGTATCCATTTTTGTGTGGCAGAGAGCGTTTAGATATTTTCTCCGCAGCAGGTTTATGTTTGTCTACATTAATTATTAGAACACATGTATCTAGTGCACTTCTTAGAGAAAAAGAAAGCAGAAAAATAAAATAATAGTGACCATGTGAGTTTGTAGAGGCTACTGGATGCTTGTATTCTCCGAAATTATTTAACATATAAATAACGTGAGTGAACCGCCATATCAAGACATTATAATAAAGAAACACTTAGTTAAAATAGTAACGACTCATTGTATATGCGTGGGGATGCACAAAACCGAGGTCTTAACCGAGAGATGAAACGCTGAATCTCCCAAGTTTGCTAGCATACCCGCTATACCCAACTGCCGTTGATCCAGGTTAAACTTTCCCGTGACGTCATAGCTGCTGGCTTACCCGTGGATAGGACAGCCTTTTGGGGCTTTCTAAGTAGCGTTTAGTTTTATTTTCTTTCTCCGAAGTCCTCTTCCCAAGATGCGGTGAAGTTTGATTTTTGAAAACTAGAATAAGAAAGTTTGATGGACTTCTCTCGTAGAAAAACTTCCGCTGTCGCTGCCGTGGCTTTGAAAAGTAATCCAGGATACACACAGAGATTCTTCATTCTCTGAAGGGTGAAAACTTCCTAGACCATGCGGGTTAACTCGTGTTTGCATCGTAGGAGATCGAGTTCATGCCCTGCAAAAGGCTATTCTTGTGCATTTTATTAATTATAGGTGTTAAAATATTCCAGAGGAAGATTAGTTATCTGTGTACAGTGTAGAGCCAAATTTTAGCGCTATAAACAATAACTTTTAAAAAAAAATATTTTAAAAATAGGATAAAATGTAGATTAAGAAATTTTTAAATCAAACTGCTACTATTGTCTTATTAAAATGCAGCGATATTTTCAAATATTACAGTCCTGATTATAGGATAATACAATTCTTCGAGAAGATTGATAAATTCAACCTTAACTCCAGTCGACCGATATTCTCTTAGTGTGTTTTGTGGCGAAATTAATTGGAATTTTAAGTAGAAAAAATATTCATTGATCATTTGGAAATGGGAGGTTATCATAAATGTTGGTAACATTTAATATCATTTATAAGCGTCCAAAATTTCTTTTCATTCATAGCAATTGACAGTTGTACAGCACACAGAACAGGTATATGCTCTGTCCATTGTGTAAGTTCCAATACAAAAGATTCAAAGCTATTACCGCTTTGTTGAGTATATTACATTTTTAAAATTATTTCATGAAAATTTCATATTTTCAGTACGCTGAATAAAGTTCGTTTTTATGTAGGAGACCTGACTTCGTCAAGACTAAATTTTGCCTTCAATACTATTTCAACAGCAAAGAAAGACAATCTTAAGGTACGTTTAAAAATAGATGACTTACACTTTAATGTAGGTTACATATTATTCATCTTTTAACAACTGATTCATCAGACAAAATTAATTCCATGCTTAAAGAATAGTATTTGTATAAAGTTATAAAAAGTGAACAATAACTGTATCTACTGAGAGATCTTCAACTTTGAAACCATTAACATTAGAAACGCTATTTTAAGAGCAAAATCTAAACAAAGTCTGTTTATTTTATAATAACAATAAACTTACTTTTATCAAGTCAGTTTTACAATGATACAAAAAGCAAAATTTAGAAATAAAAATAATATTGCAGAGGACATTTTAACAAGAAAATTGATATGGTATGGTCATTTAACGTGAATGGTAAAGAAAGATTTCCAAGGATGATATATAAGTGGATTCCACTAAGAAGATGGAAACGAGGAAGGCCACAGACAACATGGATGAAGGGCATCCAAGAAGAAACGGACCAATAGAAGAACAATGGCTTAACCGAGAGTAATGGTTTTTAGCAGTTCATGTCTTTTATAGTAAATTACATAATTATCGTGTGAAACATTTTATATTTTGTAATTGACTGTAAGAAGATGTAAAACTGACCAATTATTTTGTATCTTAAACATTGCATCGGTTAACTAGACGATATATTTCTTTATTACTTCTAGAATGCCAGCAGGCACTCTTTTTTAGCACTAGTCCTCAGTTCGTCCACGTATACCGTATTTTGAAATACGAGCATAGGTCCATAAGTTTCCGGCTTAACCATTTTCTAGGTATGATAAAGACAAAAATACATTTCACTTCTCACCCTTTATTGCAATACACTTCTCACACCTTTGAATTAACATTTCAATCCCCTCTTCCCAAAAAATCAGAAGTCTTGTGTGCAAAATGAGCATAAACAGCATACATCACTTCTCCGTCACAGATAAAATTCCTTCCTCGAAAATCCTTCTTGAGTTTTGAGAAGAGGAAGAAAGGAGATGGGAGTTAGATCTGGGCTTTAGGGTGGGTGGTCGATCTCCTTGAAGCCACATTTCTTCACAGCTTCCTTTGCAACTAGAGCTGTGTTCACAGGCGCGTTGTCGTGAAGAAGGCGCACATTACCACCCAGCTTTCCTCGACCTTTCTCTTTGATGAAGACCAGCATAGTACTCCCCATTTACTACGATGTTCCTCTCCTTGAAGTCAATGAAGGATATTTCTTCACAGTCCCAAAAGATTGTGGCCATGATCTTTTTGGTTGATCGAGTAACCGTGGTGTTTAGAGGCGGTGCTTCGTCAGGTTTACGCCACTCCATTGATTCTCTTTTGGACAGAGATCATAGTGATGGACCATAGTTTCATCTCCTGTAACAATGGTGTGCAGGACTCTCTCTCCCCCCTCTTTCTCTCTCTCGTTACACGGCAGAGCTCCAAAAATGCCTGACAGCAGATGGCTTGTTGCTGCTTTTGGACTGAGGAAAGAAGTCTAGGCATCCATTTTGCACTAAGTTTATTCATGTTTAAATGTTCACGAATCTTTGGAAGGATTGTTGTTTTAGAAAGGCCCAATCTTGCTGCTATTTCTGTAACTATGGGCCGCCGGTCTTTCATAATTTCTTCTTCCACAAGAGCGATGTTTTCAGGAGTAAGCATCTCCAAGAGCCGATCTGTGCGCTTTTCGTCTTCAATGCTTTTTCGACTCATTCGAAAAAGTTTGGCCCATTCTTTTACGGTAGAATATGAGGGGGATGCTTCCCCATATACACCGTGCAATCGCTGTTTAATTTCATTTGGAGTAAGTCCTTCTTTTGTGAAGAATTTAATAATAGCTGAATACTCCATTTTGAACATGTTACAATCTTCATAGCCTTCTTTATGGAACTATATCTGAACAAGTGAACAAGTGAACTTAGCGGAGCGGAAGTTACAGATGCAAATATTTACTTAACAGATAAGGTATTTGCAAAGGTGATAATCCTTCCCGCCTTATTGGAAACTTGTGGACCTACCCTCGTATCACACCGTCGTGTTCTATTAAATTTGCTAATTAAAAAGCCTATAAGATATCAAGATTAAGCTAATTATAAACTAATGTCTTTCAAAGCTAAAAATAAATCATTTTAGTATCTTGGCAAAATATGCAAACCTTAACTTCCAAGATAGAGCCTCACCGATTATAGAACAATTAATACATTTCCATGCTAATTCTATATTTATTATTGTTATAACTCTATTAATGCTCTATGTTATTCTGAAAGCGTTGTACGAGAACAGGAATCATTTTTCTAATTTACACTTTTTAGTGGGAGGAGCACTGTAAATATTTGCATATTGACATCAACATATTTCACGGTTTAAACCTGTGAGCTTCTTTCGGGTCTCATAATTGCTTGTTAAAATGTAATCAATGTTTCCTTGGTCTGTTAAAACTCCTCTTACTTATTGATTTGTGGTGTTAAAATACTTTTATATGTCATTCTTTCGTTTTTATATGTGTTTCTTTCATTTAAATTAAACATTAATTTAAATGTATTTAATTCTTTCCTAATTTCCTCGTGGTTTTTATCTAATAAAATTTAATTTAATTTAATTTATCTAATAAAATTTAATTTTCCTCTTTACCTTAAATCCCAAACCTCACATTCATACATCAGAATAGGAACAGTCATAACCTTACATTTATCATTTTAGTATCTCGTCTAGTATTTTTCAATATTTATCGTATAAGTTTCATAATTAAATTGTGTAATCTTTTTAAAGAATCTTCGTTTTTGAATTAGGAAATATTACAACTAAATAAATTTTTGCAATAAGAATATATGGTATTTGAAGGGAAGTTTCAAAACTTGCGGTTTTTATTTTTGGGCCTGGCATGTTAGTATGTGTTTATAGATATATGCCAGCTTAATGCCGTGAAATTGGAATTACATATGCATTAAATTTTATTCTATTTGTATTTGTCAAGTTTCGACACTAGAATTATTTCGCTTTTCTTTACAAGTAATATAGTGACTATATACTGGGGCGGAAAAGGGCAACAGCTTGAAGTGGATGCGTGTTATTTTACGAATTTAGACGCAAAGTCACCATTTTGAGTTCTGTTCCAATTTTGACCTCAAATTGTTGTCAGACAGTTTGTGTGTGTCGGAGGATTACTTTCGGCAGTATAAAAAATTAAATTCATTTTCAAGAACGTCGCCATTCCGTTTTTTTTTTTGGGGGGGGGGGCGTTGTTTTCTGTGCTTCTTCTGATGACGCCTGCAGAGTCCCAAACCTATTCCAAATGCATGCGACAGTAGCTTCTCCTAGTTGGGCACGTGGGTATTGTTTGGGAAGCAAGAACCGGGAGTAGGGGGGGGTGGTGATCCCATGCGATGTGCATATGTGCGTGCGTAATCCTGTGTGTTTTCCCCCCTGCCATTCTTTCAACTGCAGAATACCGTCCTGCAGAACACCTAAAACTTTTGCAATATTGCCATGTCAAGATTCCTCAAAATGGATTAAGGAGTATTCTTTCATGATATTTTGAGAAATAAACGGCTTCTTACTGTAACAAAAATCTTTAGCTGGTGCGCCATGTTCGTATTCTGTTGAGCCCAACTGTTTTGAATGCAAGTGACGCTTTTAAAGTGCGATATATTTTCATGAAACGTCGCAAAACTCGTCAAATTATATTTTTGGCAAGTGTCATTCTTGTAATTTTCAGCAAAATACTGCTCGTAGTTATGTTCGACATCCATTTTACGGCGAAGTAAAAAGAGATTGAAGCTTCTTTAACCTTCACTGGCGTTGAAGACTATTGCTGGATTAATGAGTTTATACCTGATCGAACATGCACCGAAGATGAAGTGATCTCTGGATGCTCAATTAAAATCACCTCGATCGTTATTAATACATTTCATGGAGACCGCCGTATGAAAGTGCACGATATAATGGAGACCTTAGGCATCTCAGCCAAACGAGTATGCAGTATCTTTCATGAAATAATGTATAAAATACTATGTGTGCAAAGTGTGCAAAGGACTTTTTGTGTCGACTCGTAAAAGAGGATGAAACTTGAATCTACAATTATACCTGCACCAATTAGAAGCAAAGTCAGTGCGCCAAATAGAACGAACGTTTTAGTGGTTTAGTTGTGATGTGGACATTTTTTATTCCTGAGCATGGTTCCTAGTAAACTACTTTAAGGATAAAAATGATATGCTAGACAGTTTTAAAACTGAGTTAAAGGAAAAAGGATCAAGATTACACTTCAAAAAAGTGTTCTTTCACAAGAACAATTTGTTAACCCCACACATAGACAGTTGCAATGAAAGAACTGCACGATTAATGTTTCTGGTTCGTTCTATTCTACAGAAATCAGCTTCTAATGACGTTTTATGTCCTATGCTTTAATATTGGGTTCGGTACACGTGTCTACGATTGCTGTGCAGAGTTAAAAATTGCATACTTGCTGGATCAATATATACAATGAGGATATTTGAGATATCGGCCGCCTCAGCGCGGCTACTGTTACTGGGTAGGTGCGGCTGCCGTATTCGGGAAAAAAAAAAAAAAAAAAAAACAGATAGAATCGCTGCCAGTAAAATTATAATTTTCATTTTTAATGAAAGCACAAAACTTGCCGAAAGAGGTCAAGGCTATACGCAAGAAAACATCCTAAAAATCGCGTACCCGTACGCGTACCCGTACCCGGAGAAAATGTTCATCTTGTTAGAAAGTTCTAGAGGCAGGATCTCTCAGTGATAAGAAACCGCCGTATTCTTAGGGAAGAAATACTAGATGAAAACACAGGAATTAATTGCAGAAATTCTGGTAATGTATTGCCGCAGAGTTAAAATGCAATTTTTTTAATAGTATCAAATCCGTTTTCCACATATGTGTAACGTAGATAAAACCGTTCTTCTTTATGTATTGGCATAATTAACGAAGAACAATTAGCACACAATTTGCAAACATAGTGAAAGCATTAAATAACATGTGAACGCGCACCACTTGCTAATGAAGTCTTCCTCAAACTAGCTGCATTTCATTATATGGTTTTGATGAATGACATCTGTCAGTACGCAGCCGCACTACATGGGTTGCTCTTGATAGAGATTATGCTCAGGGAAAGACATGAAAAAGTAAGCGTTTATCTTAAATTTTACGTAATATTTCAAATGACCCCCGTATTTCCCCAAAAACTGTGCTGTCACTGGTTGAGCTTGTGCATTATGCGACCATACAACATTAACTATTAACTCATTTTTTGTAGGGAGCAAAAATAGCATCACGAAGTTTTATCCTCTCCTAGAGCCTATTTGCGCACCACTCTTTGAACCGTGGTGATGCTAATCCGAAAGTGGAACTTTCAAAAAGGGAATGACTATGTGAAGTCCCAAAGGGAGAACGTAATCTTTGGTAATTCTTTTCTAAAATGGCGAGCATACAACATTTTTATGGCATGCGCATGTGCTTTCGGGAATCCCAAATTACGGTAGTTTTAAGATTATAGGCACTGTTCTCCCAGTCCATTGACAAGAAAACGTTATCAGACAAATGATATATTGTTGTAACTGGAAGCGTAAGTGTAATATTACTTTGTTTATTCAATACTTATTTGGTAGAGCATGTCTAGCTTTAGATCATTCAAGATATTAACAGCTGTTTATGAAATAATAGAATCCTATGTAAGGAATAAAGGAAAGTATACATTTTGTGCAAGAAAACAAGGTTCAAGCGGCGGTTACAATGCTTGTCGGAAGTTTAATAGCGGTCGAAGGTCACGGACTTTTTTTATTGTCCCTAACTGACAGACTGTGTTAAGAAATATTCAATTGCATTTGCAAGAAACCATGTCCATTAATCTTTTCGACTGGCGTTTTTTTAATCTTACGGGATCTGCTGATATGTGATAGATATTAAGATGACTGTTTTCTGTCTGGAAAGTATTTGTTGTCACTTTCTGTATAAATAATTGTACTCAGCACGAGTTTCAAAATATTAGATCTTTGCTGATAAACGTATTGGGAGTTGTGTGATTGACTCATTGAGTTCACCGCCACGATTGGCTGAGGTCGTTAAGGCGCGGATTCGTGAGGGGGAGGTCTGGGGTTCGAATGCCGCCAGTCCTAGTCCTTCCTGACTGAGGTTTTTTCCAGGTTTTCCTCAGTCCTCATAACTGGCAAATGCCTGGGAGGTACCCTAAACTCAGGCCTGGAACTTTTCCTTCCTTAATAAAATCCTTTCCCAATATATCATTTCATGTCATGTATCATCAGTGTGGTGCCTGTGGTGCCTCGGTAGTAAATACGGGCGTTAAACACGATTAAAAAAATCATTGAGTTCCCAGACTAAACACCTCACAAATAGATAACGCAATGCTCCTATGATATATCTTGAATAATTTAGATCTCAACAGAAAACAAATTCTGATGTAACTGCTATTTAAGGAAACTTTCAAAGGGGTATGGAATAGAATATAACTATGGATTGAAAATGCGCTTTAAGACTGAGATTATATTAATTGAACCGCAATTCTTGAGAATTGTTACCCGGTTCCTACAATTTGGAATAGAACGCTCTTCATATTGCAGTTCTATAATAATTTAGGTTTTGATTTCTGTTCTAAAATTTAAAAAAAATAATTTAATATGCTGTTTATACAATCACAATCCACCCAGTCCCCATTGTTCTTTCATTCCGCGTACCAATCAGCGTGGTAGGGGTGGAGATCGAGGCAACTATACAGAGCATGCCGGACAGGAGGTGCTGTCTGGCTGTGTCGACTCTAAGCAAACACGACTGCAATTCCGAATCAGTCAAAAGTGGATCAGCGTGCTGTAATTCAATTGTTGTCAGCGGAGGGCTATCAGTGAAAGTCATCGTCACTTGAATATTGTGAGAAATGTGTATGGAGGGATGGATTCTCACTGTTGCGGTCATTACTGCATTAGACACGGGAATCACCTTGCGACTTTCATATGGTCTGAGGTACAAACAATTCCACAACGGTGCGGTGCAGAATACGATCCCTCTTTTCGGGCGGTATCTAAAGGATCTTTGGTAAAGCAGAGCGGTGAATGTCTGAAAGCCCAGAGTGTTCTCTTCTCTCAAGACAGTGCCTATTTTATTTTTGTGTTTAGTTTGCAGTTCATTGTGTGGCTTATATTAAAAATGGGTCGAGAAGGGTTTCAGTTGATCACACTTCATTTAACTGAACAATAGAATAGCGGAATATGTAGTGAAAAACATGACATCTTGGATTAAAAAGTGTATCAACGCAGTTTTCTTTATCTGAAATTTTCGATTGAATTTCTACAATTGAATGATATGAGTTATATTTTAATATAAACATTTATATTTTTATATCACAATCATGAGACAGTGTTTCCAGTTTTTTTCAGCTGTCATATGGACAGGACAGTGTAAGGGATTAAACGTATTTGATGCTTCTTGAGACACTGCTGCCTTTTCCTCCGTGCCCATCATTACCAAATTGTAAAACACCCTAACGAACAGTGAGCAGTCATAATTTTTTCGTTCTATGTGTTTAGTAGGTGAAAAGATATTAAAAGAAACATGCTGTCTGTCACAAAAAAACTTTGCATTTCTGTTTTACTTGGTAATTCTCTTTCTCTGAAGTTTGTATGAATTTATTAACCAAAAAACCTTACAAAACTTGGTTAAACTTTTCATAAAGTATGTCGAAAAAGAGTTAATCTGCATATATTATAATGAAGAATATAACTTTGCAAATATAAAGACGGTTAATTTATTCGTCAAAACAAAAAATAATTTTCCTGAAACGTTACACAGCTAAACTAAACGTGTAAATAGATATGATAAAACTTACAAATACAGTTATGGTCCGAGCTTTTGGTAGTAATATTGCAGGCTGTTAATGTAGATTGAAAATAGTTCATAAAAAGTTGGAAACATTTATATTTATAGAAAAAATATAATACATAGTGCAGTATTTCAAACTTTGAACAAAATTCTTCGAGTTTGTGTGTTTTGAATGTTTAAAATCCAAAAATGAACATTACCTTATTGAAATAAACCATAAGTATTCACTAAAATACTTTTTTTGGTAAAGACAAGGGAGTTTTACAACACTGTACATAGCGAAATAAAACAGTTAAAGCTTTCTTCGTAAACAACGAACGCATCTAAGTTCAACTGAGCCAAGAACGCCTTCTGAGTGGCTAGTTTCTCCTTCCGACTGTAAAGACATAGAAACCGCTCTGTGCTATTTATTGCCCATACTATAGAGGAAATTGGATATCTCAAATACATTTAATACTCCAGAGATAGTAAGTTATTTATGAAGGGCTGTCGTTTAGGGTTGATCATGCATGGCTTGCTAGGAGAGATAGGGTTGTGCCATCCTTTAGAGAGAGGGGTGAATGTTAAATATGATTCTTCCCTCGGGTCGAAGTCGCGATATTTCGCAAGTGTTAAGATGATTGCTCTTGGAGTCAAGCCAATGTGACTTTGCCTGCACAAGTTCCGCTTCGTAAAGGGAGCGAGTTCGAAAAAGCAGGTCAACCATTCGGTGTAATATACCTTCACTGCAGCAAAACTACTCAAATTGCTTGTTGAAGACATTAAGTAATGCAATAATCGATTCTGGTGGTATTCGATACTGCACTGTTAAACATTATCTTGTTTATTGCTTCGTTAACACCGTTGTAAGTGAGCAGGTGATCGTTAATATCTTGCATTACGATATCCAGCTTCACCTTTTGTATGCCGAGAACTTTTGCTCAATAACACATGGAGTATTTGACATGAGATCATATTTTTTTTAATTACATACCTTTGCTCATCCTCATACTTTTATTGGTCTTTCTCAAAGTAGTGCCCGTTGCATTTGATGCAACGCACTTGTCCCAGCGTTTCTGCCAATGTTCAAAGACATACTGGAAACCATATCTGACAGGTGGTTCAGAATTGCTTCCTCAGCCTTCATCACTGCTTTTGTTCAAAGAAAATGCCTCACACGATTCTTCAATTTAGATAAAAGGAAAATACCACAAGGGGATAAATCTGGACTACAGGAAGAGTGAGAGTTACATTTCATATAGATTTTTATGAGATATTTAGCAATAACAGTGCAGCATGTTGCACGTAAATGTGCCTTGTAGAGTTTTCAGCATATCTCTGTAGTATTGACCAGCTATAGTTGTGGGTACAGGTACTACATTCCGGCAAATCATTCCTTGAATATCGAAAAAGGAGTTGACTATAACTTTGCCAGCAGAAGCAACCCCACTTTTGCATTTTTGGTATTGTTGATGATGGAGATAACCACACAGAGATTTGCTGTTTGCTCTCAGGATCGGAATGGTGTGTCCAAGTTTCATCAGCCGTAATTAATTTCCTTTGAAAGATAACACATACTTTACAACTGCATTCAAACCTGCACGTTTTTTTGTCGGGAATCGGCAGTCTTGGAACCCAGCTATTCTACGATATTCTCTCACAATGAATGCAGCGTGTTAACGTTTATCTCCATTAGCGTAGGAACTACAGTACCGTACCGATTCCACCTTTCTTTAATATTGACTGTCTAAAAGTTATTTAGAAAAGAATAAACTCTGTAACTTTGCACAGGCCCTCAGCTGAAGACTTGTTGAGACAAAATCACATTTGCTACAGGCAGAATTGATAAAGTCTCAACCTGCACACCTCTCAAAGGAGGGAAGCGGGAATTGACAACAATGAAATTAATGCCATTTGTACATTACGCGTTAAAGTAACAAAATATGTTAAATCAAAAATTTTAACGCCAAAAATGTCAGCAAAACATTATCTACAGTCTTTTTTTTACTATCTCTTGTATATTCCCAGTGGTGGACAGATTGGAAAGAGATCGACTATTTTATATATTTGGCAGAGGAGGTGGAAAGCTTGTGCGGATGTGCAAAACAAATACTTATTAAATTTATTTGGCACACGAATTATTTATTATCATAAATGTAAACAAATAATCCATTGAAATTATAAATATATACCAAGTAGCTCTGGGCAGCGGTGAAATATTTTGCAGTGAAGCGTTTTTTATACATTTGTTTGAAAAATAGAGCATTTAATTTATCAGTACTTTGTCTGCACATCTTGCCCCCAAAAGTGTTCCTTTTTGTAGCGAACAATGAATGTATGTTTTGAATAACCGTCCAACGACTGAGTTGTACTCCATGTGCCGTAGGGGAAGCTTACGAAACGAGAGCCCAGATAGCGCTGCTGCCGATGTCCGGCATTGTCTGGAGTTTTGTTACAACTTGTCCCGGCAGTTGATAACAATCGCGAATAAAACACTTTGCACACAGCTAGCAACTCCGCACAATGGAGGAAAGCCAACAAAGGCCTTCACGTAAGTATGTGTACATGCTCCATTGTGATGGACCTTCAGCAAGCGACTCCATACGGCCCTGCCGGACAATGAGGCTGTGATTTTCGCAAAATAAGGCGCTGAGATGTTTTTCGTGCTTCGTGTGAAATAACATGACTATAGTGTCCGTAGTATCAGCATAGCCTAAGAACATATGACTTACAGACAAGAAACCACATATTTACTACTGACAATAGCCTGGGAACGCTCGTTAGTACGGTCAGAAATAGTCTGCCAGTAACGTACATATATTATCTGTACGGTAGTATCCCCCATGTCTAAAACTTTATGAAAATTTGGAATGAACTGAGTAGGTTATTAAACTATTTCTACTTTGTTTGAAAGAATTTAAAGATTCCGTATTCATTCTTAAAAACGGCACAACAATTTTGCTAATATTTCGCGTTAAATGTTCATGCATGTCAATATATTCGGTAAATAACATGCTTATTTGTTTTATCAATTGTTGACGGTCAAAAACGTAATAACTTGTGCATGACCTGGCCTGTGAAGTGTATACTTTTTAATGTCCATTTTTACTGCTTAGGCGCCACAGGTGGTGGACATTGATGATATATGAAATGAAATGATTTATTTTTAAGGTAAAAACATCCTAGGCTTAGTTATCTTCCCCGCCTTTGCCATTTATAAGGACTGGGAATGGAAAAAAAAAAAAGTGAAAAACTCACGGTTCGAACCGCAGTCCTTCCACTAACGAGTCCGTGTCTGAACGACCGCGGCCGTACGTGTAGATGAAATGATAAATAAGAGTTCGGATTTATATCAAAAGGCCTATTTCTTATTGCTAACTTTAAAACATATTTTCTTTAATAGTGTTTAACGCCCGTTTTACTGCTGAGGCACCACAGGCGGTAAAACATATTTAAATGTACAAAAAGATGGTCGTGAGCTATCAAACATATGGGAAGATTTTGTTTTTACATTTTGCCTATTTATACAATTATAATCTTTTTTTAAAAAAAACAAGGAGTTCTTTTTTCCAACACAGCTGTTTTAAATACTTAGCGGTTTCATTGTAAAGGAAATTCTATATAGCTAATAATGTGTTCATCCCTCTTAGCACCGCCACGGGTGGCCCAGGTCGTTAAGGTAGTTTCAGCCAGAACCTTCCTCTCTCATTAGGTTTTTTCCAGTTTTCCTCGTCCTCATAAATGGCAAATGCCAGGTGCCATAAACATAGGCCCCGAACGTCTCCTTTCATAAATTAAAAAAAAAAAAAATAATTTCCCAATTTATAATTTCATTCCATATATCAGCAGTGTCCACCGCCTATGAAAATCAGCAGTAAAACGGGAGTTAAACATTATTAAAAATCCCTCTAAAGAGGATCTTACAAGTGTTCAGTCGGGTAAGTAGATCGCTACCTATTCTCATTTTCGTTGTGAGCTAGCGGTATTTGTTTGTGCGTTGCTGGTTTCATTTTACATTATTGGCTTGAAAAATTATCACTTGCATGCGATAGGTTCCGATTACAAAGATTTATACAGCAATAATGACGTGATAAGGAAAACATTGTAGATGCCGTTCGTCCCTAATGAAAATATGATTCGCTATTGGAACATTTCTCTGCAATGCCGTGGAATTTTCGGCGGCATCCTTTGTCAGATTCAACAAGGAATAGACTGTCCCTTTACATTCTGCACATTGTTAATACAAAAATATTGAGGGGAAAATTAGTTGTTTAGCATGTTTTTGTGATTTTTCTTAATAAATCATATTGCTGTTTAAAAACATGAAAGTAATTATTTTAATTTGTTTTCCTTTTATACGCTAAGAAATTAAATATCAATTTAGTTAATTAATAGCTTAAAACAATCATTATAATTGCACATTTTCAATTATCAACAATATTGTTTGATGCCTTTTTTACTATGTTCAATATTAAAAGTGTGTTTTACCTGCATTTTGAATTATTTAATGCCTGAACCTTTTGTCTCAAATTAAGAATACAACGTGATTTTTAACCTATATTCTTCTCATATCCAACATTATTAAGTTATATTACTAGAAAAAGTTGTATTTCCTATAAGAAACAGGCAACCTCGATATTCTTCTTATTTTATAGAGAATTCTCTTACGACCTAAATAAATAAATTAGGAATATTTACCCGGTAATAATTTATATATTTTTTACAAATTGACGTGCTATGAAAGGTTAGAAAATGACATTTCCCTTATGAAGCAGTTTTATGGTGTTAAAAGATAAAGTTTTTTTCCTTCCTGTGCCAGCAGACTAACTAACTGTGTCATGACTAACCTTTTTTTAATAACTCGTTTCACTTTTCGAGCGGATCCTATTGTAACAACCGCGTGGCAAGAAAAATTCTGAGAGCTGCTGGGCGGTAGAGGTTCTAGAGCTGCAGTCCCGAGCGACAGCAGAGAGAACCGAAATCCTCAATCCCAAACGAGCTTGTCCGTTTGCGTGGAAGTTTTTTTCTTTCTTTAAATGCCCGTTTTTACTACTGAGACACCACAAGCGGTGGACACTGATGATACATGAAATGAAACAATACATTGGGGAAGGAGGTTGTTTTTGTTTTTCTTCTTAAAGAAAGGGTGCGTTTCAGGTCTAAGGCATGGAATGTGAAACAGTGTAAAAGTTACATGTATTTTTTTTTTTGTTAAACTAATGTAACCTATGCTTTGTCCTCCGTAACTTTCTGCTGTTCCTCATTACACAACTGAGTTTTTCACTTTTTACCACGCATTTTCTTATTGGAATTCGCAATTAATTCGTATATATACCAACGCTAACCTCGGGTAAATCCCGTAAATCGGTGCATCCAGTGGTTTGTTGCGGCTCGCTATGGCCAGACGGCCTATGCACGCCTATTTTTCGTAAATATAAATTGATAGGGGCGGGTAAATCACTGTAATAATGCCAAATGTACTTTCACTCCTTCCAAAAAGAAAAAAGAAAGAAAGAAAGAAAGAAAACGGATAGAAAAGGAAAGAAAAGAAAAAGAAAAGAAATTAGGACGTGAGGATTCTAAACCAAAACCTTCACAACTATAGCATGACGCTCTAACCATCTGAGCTGTCGTACTGTTGCACTTGAGAGTCTTATTAACTAGCAAATCACTACCTTCGGCTTTCTCCGCTACCGCTCGGGAGTGACTCGGGACTGCAGCTCCTAGCTATTTAAATGGCATTCTACTTCCACAAAATGCTGCACAGTCCCCATACACGTAAAAATGGGAAACAAAATGTAGTTAAACATGTAGTGCTTAATATTTTATATTCATAAAAATCCACGGCTTACTAACAGTTATTGTTCATTTGTACCAGAATAAAAACATTTATTTAGTATGGCACATCAAAGTAACATTCTGTTCAAATAGTTATTAAACACAAAAGAAGTAAGGCTTTAAGTAGTAGTGCGAAAACAATAGTTATAAATATGTGTAACAAATTTGCCAAAATATATTCCACACTCGCAATAAAAGTGCATTGAGCAAGTTGCGCTTGTGGAAAATACATTTTGGGAAATGGACGGACTTTGCGATACTATTGTCGATCAACTAACTAGTAATAATGTCAATTGAATCGATATCTTCAAGTTGCAGTGAGAGTGATGAATCAGCCATTTTCCTAAAGGCAACCTCTTCCTTTATGACTGTCATCATCATTAATTAATAATACCGTTAAGTACATTTTTTTTTTCGGATGGATATAATTTTTGTTTGTTTGTTTTTTTTTTGTTTTTTGTTTACATTAGGACTCGTAAGCTGATTATAGGTGTTTTTTTTATTATACGTTATTTATTTTCATTTTGACTGCATTGATCTTCTCGCGATGTCTGTAGGTTGGACATGGATACTGTAGAGGTAGTAATACTCCGTAATTATGACTGCAATGAATGAAATGAATTAACAAGCTCAGTCCCTGGCACCTTGATACTATCTTGCATCTCATTCTCAGGATAAGGAAAAACCCCTAAAAAAAATGTGCCCAGACAGCTTGATCAGGAATCAACCCAGCACCTCCGCGTTAATAATCACAAACGATACCACTAGACCTCGATTGATTGATTTATTTATGGATGCTCTTCAACATCTCAGGTCATCAGCGTCCCATTCAACTCAGGGCGTGAAACGGCCAACAAACTTTGCTCAGAGGCCTCTCTTTCAGACTTGAGGTTCTTTTTCGTGCCGTAAATCTACGACACGGGACACACAGCTTTACTTCCCTTCCGAAGGAAGCCATACTTAGGATTTTTACGCCCGAAAAAATCCATCGGTCCTGGCCGGGTTCGAACCCGCGATCTTGGGTTTAGGAGGCAAGTATGTTAACCACTACACCACCAGGACCGACACTAGACCTTGAAGGCGGTCTTAAGGGTTCTTATGCAGTCTCTTATTGCACGCATTAGTGTCCTATACTCTGAATGTACTTGTCACAGGAATAAAAACCCGTATTTTATTAAGTATGGGACCTTAAAGTTATTTCAGTAGATGCGCGAAAACGAAGCTATTTGTTATTTACCAGAAGGCTGGAAACCACGCACTGCTGGGGTGCAATGCGGTTAACAGTCAATCTGTTTTTTGGTTAGTGGTTAAGCCAATACTAGCAAATGTAATAATTGCAGCATAGCCGCAACATAATGGGAAACGTAGTTTTAGAAATACTCGTTCATAGTTTTAACCGTCAAGTGATATGCAAACACTCATATTAAATTGGATTAATATTGAATATATAAAATAGAATTGATTATTATAGAACTTAAACTCTCTTAATGTAGAAAATGTTATTTATGATTGACATATTTGTAAAAAATTGGGGTATTTGTGATATTCTTAGCTTTTTAAGAGAAAGAAATACAGAACGGGATTTTGCGCAAAAAACATTATGTTTAAACAATTACATATGACGAACTTTTTATGTATTTCTGATGTATGTGATGCTTTCTCTCTGGCAAGCTTGAAGCAAGACTTAGGCATTTAGGACCACACTTTAAAAATGTTTTTGTTGGTAAATTCTCAAATAAGCTAAAAATGGGTAAAGACTAACTAACTAGAATATGATTAGATTTCCAAATAAGGATCACGAAAGAAAATTTAAGAAAATAATTAAACACTTAATTTTGGTCTTAGCATTTTCTAAAGCTGTGGGAATTTTCATAAAATTTTCCTTCAGGTAAGCAACTTTTGAAATGTCGGTTTTTGTATAAAAGGTTAGTGCGTCAGTTTCAACTATGCGCGCAACAATTAGCTGGAGACATTCATTTGACCTGTACGACACATTTACTTCTAATGTTAAAGATCAAGTTCTTCGTCAAGTTTTCTCCAAATGCCATCAAACATCATCTGAATGGTGTTTCTAGAGACGCTTCTTTAGGAAGGGTCGCTTAAGAAGAGACGATTCTGTGGAAGCGATGACTGAAGCACACTTATCTCTTGCTGACTGGCGCTCTTAACATGGTTCACCTGTCTTTCGAATCATATGAAATTTAACATTTCTTTCTGTGGTTCAGAAGGAGCGTTGCCTGACTTTTGACAAGTAATCAGAAAGAGTGATATCGTAGCTAATGAAGCCATGGTTATTATGCTTCACCTGGAGTGACACAAACTTCATAGGTTAGAAATTTTGAAGTTATTCGGTTCACCAAGATGATAGCGATAATATGTGGCAATTTCTCTTGATTGAATTCAATGGAAATAATATTACCATAAATGCAGAATATTACGCGTCATTCCTGCACGTTAGGTGGAGAGAGTAATATTGAGTCATTGAGTCTCTAAAAATGTCCCAATCCAAACCGCTCGCTGTTGATGAGAGGGATTGTTGACTACTAACAGCCACTATCATATCTTCCCCATAGTGAAAGATCTTTGGGGGAGGAATGTGATGATAATGATGAAGGGGCTGGAGAAGTGTTGTAATAAAACTATTGATTGTACGATTGTTGAACATTTTATAAAATGCATCGGGATTGCTTTGAAAAATATTATAGCCCCTTTATTATTCTTAATCAGTCCGAAAACATTTGGAACTTGACGAGAAATTAACAGACTCGGAAACTGATGAAAGGTTTAATATAACGTTATGGTCTAATAACTTTTTGCAGTCAAAACTTTCCGAGGGTATTGTACAGTTATGTTTAGATCATGACTTTTGTGCAAAGGAAGCGGTTTGCAGAGCAAACTGTGGAAACGCCCAAAAAAATCCATTACCGTAGATCTAAACTATTAAATCGAAAAAAAAGGACTGGGAGGCAATAAGTAACTCTCGGCTATCGATACCGTGCATGTTACAGGCACTCCATGTTCCGTTGGCAACGCTAACCTGCCACGCCAGCAGCCATGATGAAATGTGGTCCCCGCTTCCTGCGCCAACAATAGCTCATTGTTGCAACACCGTGTCGCCGTCGTCACTTTCTCGTACACAATAATGCAATGTCGCTACAGATGTGCACGAAGAAAGGAAAGGCAAGAGAAGCGAATAAAATACATTATAGCGGGAGGTAGTAAAGCTGGCTGCAGATTACGGATGGGAAAAGTATTTTACAAAAGGAAACAGCGCAACAAAAAGGAAGGTATTTTAACAATGGCGTTTCTTGATGGTGGGTTTGGTCATTCTTAGCCCTGTAAAAGAGTGGGAGATAAAATGAAATTAACAAAGAAAATGAGAGACTATTTTCAAAAAGTGCTGTCTGCTACAGATGCAAATCTCCAAATCCTTTCCGAATGCTTGTTGCTAGTTTTAGCATTTACATGCTAATGGATAAAAAATAATTTTTGATATTAATCCAAATTCCCTGCACTTAATGTTAATGTACACAGAAATAATATAAATGGTATATGGGTATTCGGAGGAAAAGCTCTATATTAGAAATGAAACTATTTTCACATTATCCACCTGAATGTGGATTAATTTAGATTTAATAAGAAATATTTTAATGTTGATTATATTGATCTGAATGAATAACTCTTGTTAAATTTTTACTAATATTTTAAGAACAAGCAAAAATTGGATAAAAGGAGGGGGGAGGAACATTACGATTAGGTATTTGGTATTATATTTTGAACTATTGTTCTAAAGTGCACATTAGGTATTTGGTATTATATTTTGAACTATTGTTCTAAAGTGCACATTATTCTCTATTGCTTTTGTTAATTGGACTTTCTTTTTCTTCCATAATTCTGAAGTTATCCATTTCGATCGCTTCTCTCTCTGCAATAGCTGTAACATTTTTAATCAGAAATTTTTAATCTTCTAATTTAATTAAAGACATAGCCTAGAACTAGTTTAACATATGAAATATTATTATGGTTTACAGTAACATTAAAAAGACAGTTTTTAAAGGATATTGCGGAATATGCTATCAAATTCAATGTTTCTAAAAATACATGTAATGTAAAAAGCTCTCCCCTTCTCAAAAAGTGTTGTTCAACTTCGTTTAACGTCGGTGGCGCTCGGTAAAGCTCGGTTTCTGTACAATGAGGCTATAGATGTTTAACTCACATCTGACATCATGTCTTCTTCTGTCTTGAAGTGTTAAATCTACTACAAAACGTAAGAATTTCATCTCTGCTGTCTCCAATTTTCTTTTCTTTCCTATTAAGTTTCCAGTTCTGACGGGCTGCTACTGCCATCATCTTATACAATGTTAGTTGCACTTTTTCCAGATTTTCCCAAGTATTGTCCCGCACATTCTGTTAAAGTTCGCAAAGTTAGCATTATCAAATTCTATTTATTTATTTGATAGCTAATATTAACTTACTGTTTATTCAGCATGTATTCTGCAATGAAGGTGAACGATTGATTCTATATTCAGTAATATATAAATTGTTTCCTTAATATTATCCAACCATAATATTCAGTTAATGATAGCATTTTAGTAAAGAAAACAATTTAATGAAGTAATTTTTCTCTGGTAATTTATGCAACTAGTGTCATATCAATAATTATTATATTAATTTTTTAATTAATTATATTAATTTTAATCAATAATTAACTATTAGTTAATAGTTTTCTTTGTTGTTACTGGTTACTTCTCTTAAAAGAGCTTAACACAGATTCTAGTATTAAATTTTTTAAAAGTTAGCTTGATTAAAACAGTTGTTTCCTGCAGCTTTCAGATAAATACCTACACGTAACATTAAGTCTGGGGGTTTATTGACAGTTAATACTCTTTTTATCATTATTTGCGAGACTTTGCATCAATGTACATAATGACACAATGTAGGTAAAATCTTGCTAACCAAACTAAATGAAAAACTAAAATGCAGGACACGGCCGTGCTTAATGACAAGCATACACATCAACAAAGAAGAAAAAAATTCAAAGACTAAGAGGGTTTTTTTTTTTTTTTTTTTTTTTTTGAGGGATGTACAGGAAGAAAAGGAATGAGAGAGAGAAGAGTGCGCAATTTTTCATCACGACGACGGAGAAAAAAATGCTAGACATCACATAAGCTGGCGTGCAAGAGAGACAGAGAACATATATGCTGCTGTAAAAGGAGAGGAAGAGAGAGAGAGGTGGGGTATTGTCGCTGTAGAGAGTTGTGAACCGCCATTACGTTATTGCTCCGAGTCAGAACTTGCTATTCTCGATAGTAATAATTGTTGTACCCATGTTCTGACATCTCCTACGCTTACACGTTACAACTGTCATGAAAGAAAGAAGATAGAGGTAAATAGTTTTACATAATTTGGAACGTTACTTGTTACGGGGCTAATAAAACAGATTTTCTTTTGTTAGTGGCTAAACTGAGCTTCAAACCGCTTAAAAGTCAAGGAACTGAGAATAGAAAACTTTGATTTCAATGTATCGGAATTAATGGGTTAATTTTCATAGAGACCTCACACCGAAACATGTCAGTCAATTTACGCCAAGTCCGCAATGCATTCTTGCTTCAGACTTGTCACTGGAGAAGCACGTGCATGCATTAATTTTCTCTTTCTCTTTTTTCATCCAGTCAATTTGATGGTTTTGTCGAGTGAATATATTTTAATTTACTTGTGGTTGAAACTGGCCAATAAAGGAAAGGTAAGTGCGTTCATTACCTCAATATACCGTAAATCAAGCTTGATATTAACTGTAGGCTATAATTGATTAATAAAGACTACTAAACAATTGTTGACTACTCACTATTTAAATTTAGCCCCAGAACTTGAAATACATGGCAGGCTGGGCAATAAACCAGTCTGTATGTAGTTGCAGCTTGCCTACCCTAGCTTGGATTTAACCGCAGGAAAGGAATAATTCTACGATTCTTTGGTAATGGGTGTGGAATGGCTTCTCTGAGACGTTACGGATGGATTTGACATCTTAGGCGAAGCAGTTTATAGGCGAAGGATTGGACATCTGTGATTCTAGGGTTTTGTGGAATGATACTGTTGAGACATTGAGGCGGTTTTGACCTGCAACAACGTGGCTGGCAGTCCTTGTGTCGATTTCTAACACAATTGTAATGCGTTGATTTAAGTGAGGGTGAAAGGTTGTGGGAAGTGCTTGGTGATCACAAAGTCAATGACAAATGGTTGTTAATCGGATGATGCGTGGGTTGCCAGAGACCTGTACTCTGAGTTCAGGGGTTTGATCAATTAAGCAAACTATTGCATTGCCTCTTGTATCAGCTCGGCGAGTGAAATAACCAACGTGGATGTCTGGCATTGAAGTCTCCTGCTAGAATAGCACTAGAATGATGGGCAAGAAAGAACTGGTAGTTAGCCAACACAAATGCTCTGAATGCAGAAACTATCAGTACTCCCGTGCCTCCGAGTTCGACGAATGTGGCCGTGAGCTCTAGGAAATTTAGCTCCTTTTGTACGAGACGTGATCAACTAAACCCCGTACTTACGCGTACCAATCGGCGCTTGTAGTGGATGGGGAAAGAGGCAGCTTTATAGAAGAAAACTATCCAGCATGGAAGATGTCAAAACACATGCAAGTGATAGTTTGCATCAAAGGAAACTTTCTTGGATAGTTTAAAGAAGCTGTAACAAAAAACTCACAAATGCGTAAAGTTGAAAGTGAAATATTTCATTCCCATAACTTGTTACTTTCTTCACAAAACCAAATATTTATATTATACTCGCACAAACTTCTGGTAGTGATAAAAAAGTTTTGAAAACAAACATAATTTAACATTTGCTAAAGAACTGATTATAAAGTACAAAATGGAAATATTTATATCCACCTTTACCATAATATATGAACCAGATTTTCTCAAAGGCTTTTGACCAGTAGCATATAGTGAACACGAGTTATTTCGTATTTTATCTGGAGTTCATTACAACATTTTTAGAGAACGTGCTTCACGAATAATTTCAAGCGTGAAATGTGTCTAAAATGCTGTATCTTGACATAAGAATTAATTTTAGAAGGCAAGAAGAGAAAGAGAATCGATAGATCTCTCAATGCAGATCTAAAAATCTACTGGCAAATAAGTGTTTAAAAGTTGATGCAACAAAATTCCATCAAATGAGGCAAAAACTGGTTGCAGAAATAATGAAAATATATCTCAAACTATAGAATTTGAAAGAACTTAATGGCTCTGCAGTCTAGGACGATTTTTCAATTGTTGTTTTTAATCTTGTTTTTAATTATTGGGAAATGTTATAAAATTAAATTTAAACTTTGCAAAAAGCAAATAACAGATCCTGCGAATAGAGGGTTTTGGAAGGTATCAATCTCTGAAACTTAACTGTTATTACGGCACCTTAGAATTTTCATTTATTATTACACTTTAGCTTCTGACTTTATGTTCCACGGATATAAGCGTGGACTATACAAGAAAACAGAAATCTCTTTTTAAGTATTCGTAATAAATAAACCCACAAATTTTCGACATAAATACTTTATTGTTTCCCTTGCAGACATTCCTTGCGTGGGAAGAAATTGAATTTGGCATAAAGACTGCATTAATGTGACATTAGGTTGCGTCTTTATTATTAAATCATTGACTTAATAATAAAAAGAAGTTGACGCAGCAAAGGAAATAATTTATGTGTCAGATGTGAGCAAAGGTTTTCGTGTTCAAGTACCTGCAGATGTCTGAGGCCCCCAATTTTTCTTTCTTTTTTTCTTTCCTCTTCGGATATCGATAAAAGCGACTTAATGTTGTCTGGTAGCGTCCTGTCAAAGAACACGCAAAGACTATCTTCCCTCACAGTTACTTTTGTCATGCTTCCTAAGTTTTTGTCTCTAGTCAAACATAGCGGTATCTGCCATTCCAATCTTCCCCTCCATTATCGTCAATCTTTAATTCACTTTGAGCAGAATTCCCGCATTGCATCGTGACAAAAGTTACTTTCATGACTGCAGGACACCCATGTAATGGAAAGTTATCCTTCTGCCTAGTCGGACTGCAAGCAGCATAAACCACTGCTTACATTTTTGAGTCTAAGCGAAGTGTATCAGTTCAGCATACTGAACTTGACTCTTCTAGTTCTTTTAAGTGTTATGTAGTTGTGAATCTATAATCGCAACCAAGCTGCTTTGCGTACTGCAGCGTCTCCTCACTCAAAATTGTTTATTCTAACAGCTTGCGGAATTCAGCTTCGAGATTAAACATGACTACTTCACAAAGTAGCTTATCTGCTAGACACAGTGAACTGGATTGTAATTTTGGCTGTGAACAAATGCCTTATAGGCCAAGCTGCTGGGCAAACATTTCTATCCGAAACTCTAAAGATGAATGGATAGCTATAGGCGTTTTCATGGTTATTCGAGCAACCAGAAGCGGTAACAGTTGATACAGGAAGCTGTGAGCTACCAAAATAAGTAGAAGAGAAACAATACATTTTAAAACAAAGTAGTGTGTCAGATTTAAAATATAAACGAAAAATGACTTAATAGAGCAAATAAACTTTAAATATTTGGGGGAAAGTACTTATACCAAAATAAACCATACACTGCAATGTTGCAGGAAATAAACACAAATTGAAGTTGCATAACGTCGCTATTTGTTTTGATGCATGTCTCCGAGAACTGGAAACTGAATATACAGACAGCGAACATTATATTTTTAATGTCGCTAGCTGAGGCTACCCCTCGTGGACCAGGTTAGAAATTCAGGAATTAGAATGTTCACTCCATAGGGTATAAAGAAAGAAATAAACTTAGAAGTAACAATAGTTCATAAAGGTGTACGATGAGCCTTGACTAGATTGATGCATATCTTTCTCCGAAGCAGGATTAGAACAAAAACAGCTTAAATCCAGGGTGCACGACTGTATTGCTGCCATTGCTGAACATAGTTTACAAGATTCTGTACTGTTACAACTACAATTTAAACTGATATTCGCAATAGATAAAGAGAGAGAGAGAGAAATTAATGTATATATCATAGTAACGCATTCTTTAAATATAAAATACCTTTACTTTGTTTTCTTGTAGTAAACTTCTCGATGACTTTTGGATTAAAGTTTGAAATCTGCATGATAGTCTGTTATACAGAAAGCTGTGTATATTTCTTTAGTTTTAAATCACAGTTTGACTTAAATTAATACATGAACTTCATATACCCATTTTTATTTCAGTTTTGTCTTCCAGTGTTCCCAAAGAAAAATATTTAAAATATAAGCTTTAGTATTTATTTTCTTTTTACATTCATTCTGCACAAAAAGAAAAGCCCACAACCAATCCAGACTTCAGTCATCTGAATTGTTTTAGGAGCGTTTTGAACAAGCCCGCTCATTAATTTACAGACTGAAACAAACGAGGCCTTCCCTTTAAATACTAAGAAAACAGTAAAGTATCTCTATGTTTTTAAACTTTCAGCCTTAGCTAATTTTCTAATATACACCTACATTATTCCGAAAGAAAATCCGCGAAAGAAGCACGCAATGCCTTTTTCACTAAGACTGAAACAGTATCTCCACGCATCGCCACGGTTGGCCGAGGTCGTTAGGCTCGGAATCCTGAGCGGAAGGTTTGGTGTTCGGTTCAGGACTGTCCTCCCTGATTGAGGTTTGTTCCACGTTTTCCTCAGTCCTCATAAATGGCAAATGCCGGAGAGGTACTCAAAACGTTTCCTTCCTTAAATATATACATTGAAACCGTCCCTGGTACTACACTAATTAAAATTAATATGCGTAGCGTATAATTATGAAATATAATCTTATTCACAGCTCTTTGGTAACAGTCTGTTGGAGGAATATCACCACACATTCAATGTATACAGTTACAATTAGACAATTAGCAGAATTGATTAGAATGCAAATGTTATTTTATTTTATTGAAAATAAGCAGTTGTATGATGAAAAAAAAATGCATATTTAACGCGTTGTAAAGTTAGACAAAAGATCTGTAACACTGTCAGATATGTAGGGAAACAACCTAAGTTGAGAAACGCATACAGTGAAGTCATAATACAATGACCTTGCAGCCGCGTTCGAATTTAACGTAACAACCTATGGATAGGCTCGTTCTACGTATAAAGAAATTTAGCAAATAAAGTGTTAGGGAGATGATGTAAAGCCCGCCAACGAGAAAGGGTGTTTGTAAAAGGGCGCGAACTATCGCGAGGGTTTTTGGCATCGGCGTCAGATTTGTGTTCAATATATAAGGAGGCAGTCGCCTATCAAAGTCATTCGATAGCAACTTCATTCCAATCTACTCCTACGATGACGTCATCTCCATCAGGCTGTCCGGGGGAGGCCGACATATAAGTCCGCGCTACAAGTCGAGACAAGCTATAAGACGCTTATACATCAAGCACAGAATAGAAGTTGCAAATACCATAGGCTAGAAATATTCGCCTCTATTTTCATGACAATCTAGAATTAAAACGAAAATTAAAGTCTATTTATAACTGCGCGCCTTATCAAAAGGAGAGAAAATTTGCGCAGCCTTTGAATTCCCTTCACCCGGCTGACCGAGACGAAATAAGAGAACACCGAGAGATATACTTCTAGTTAATAAACTTCATTATTACGATACGCAGTGTTATATTTCGTCGTCTCTTTCTCATACTTTTCTTCTCCAGTCCCGCTGAGCCACTGCTCACAAAACTATAGCGAAACACCCTGATGAAGACTCATTGAGGAAGGGCTGGTGACCTCAATAGCTGCTACAAGATAGATCGCTAGTCAACGGAGCGGCTTCCATAACAACACAAAAGCACTTCCTTAAACTTTTGGTGCCCAGCTTGGGGGCCATCCCAAATCAAAGTCATGCGCCTACCCGCCCCTCCTCAATACGTATCCTTACCCAATTAATCATTTCGTTTCATGTATCCCCAGTGTACACCGCCTGTAATGCCTCGGCAGTAAAAACAGGCGTTAAACACCATTAAAAAATTCCTCCACGAAATACACATACCATTCCCCAACAATTCTAGACTTTCCTGAATTATGCTACCAGAAATAATTATTGGAATGTGAATTTGATTAAAAATCATACAAATAAGCTCACATATCAACATTTAATAAAAGAACAGTGACATCAGTATCTATACTATCTTCACATATGCACCATGGATGTGTTGTGGTTTACCCCGTTCACACGATGTACACAATACTATCTCTAAGCTTCGAGAGTCTGCTCATTTTTTTGTCTTGGGTGTACGAGGGCATTTCTCTAATTGCAGATTATTCCACTCCTTTTCTCTGTTTATACTTTTCTTAAACATAAGTGTGCTCATTTTAAATCCATTGCCATTCGTGAAAAAAGAGATGTTTTATGAGTTAAAACAATATTTCTTGTTATGTTCATATTTACAGTTCATAAGTAGTATTTAAAATTTGACCCACATACTGCAACATAGGCTGAAGTTATATTTAATGTAGAGATAAAATAACATAAAATAATTGCTTACTATTAGGTAACTATCTGAAATGGCTTTGTAAATTAAAGCAGACATTTTGAAAAAATAACATTGCTAAAAATAACCTTTTCTGTTTAATTATTAAGTTAAACGTTTTGTAAAGTTTTGAATGTAGTTACAGTGTTTTGCATCTAAGTATTATTACGTTTACATTTTTAGGTTCGTATACGATTTTTCGATGTTACATATGTTACCAGTTCTACCATGCCTTTAGTAATTTCATATATACATGAAGTGTTCATCAATCATAGAATCTTCGCTTTGAACGGAGTGCATGAAAGTCAAACAGTTTAAATTACAGCGAACTTATTACCTGAAGGAGAGATAAGTAAGTAGAGTAGGCTGTCGCCAAGCAATACTCCATGCACAGTTTTCTTGGGAAGGAGCCTTATGTGCGAAAGTCATTCTGTTAAAGCACGAAAATCAGTGAAAGTAATATGCTAACACCGATGAATTATTGATTCAAGAGGAAAAAAACCTCTAAAATGATGTTTATTTTAAACCTTTACATTTATACGATGAATCTGACAATTTAATTGGATTAGCTATGCACTCTGATGTTATGTTAACTATTCCCGTTTACAGCATGGCAAATTCCGACGTAGTGTCGCAACTGCTTTCCTTCCTCACGGAAACGTAAACAAACTATGGGATTACACCACTCTGTTCCAGAAGGTCAGACAGTCTGCATTATAGTTTGTTACAATTCTAAGGATGTTTCAGATGTTTTAGCTCCAGGTTTTGTTTATTATAGTCACTTTATAATTTTGAGAAGTAATGGCCGCCTTTCCTTAATAACTAGCAAAATAAGCATGTTACTTAATTCCTGGAAAACATAAGCTGCAATGCAACCTCTACTGCAAATGCGCAAGGTCATTAAAAGGAACTACAGGTAACCTTAATCTCGTTGCTTCTATCGCGCCCACTGAACGCAATGCAGGCTTAAGGAAGTTTGTTTAAGGTCGGATTATTTAATGGAATATCGTGCTTTGGTTTAGAAACAAAAGCGAAACAGAATGAGAATTATTACAAATGTTCAATGTGCCTCTAAGAACATGTAATAGTAAAAATAAAAATGGATGTAATATATGAATATACATTTTATTTATATACCATTAATACTGAAGAACTGGTTTTAACTGAGGATATATTTTCTATATATATTATCATACATGTCTGATTTCAAAACTTGCTAATATAAATAGCAAGTTAATTACTTTTATATTTATTTTATATTAGCAAGTATTACTTAAAATTAATTTAATTTAATTTTAATTTAATTTTAATTTAATTTAAAGAAGACACACGTAAATTTAGAATTTAGGGAGAAATTTGAAACTAATAATCACTGCATTTTAGGTTTCATCTCGTTACCGCAAGTAGCCCCTTCATTGAAACTTTAAATGACACCCCTATTTTTAACGGTACTTATATTTTATTTACAGAAATATCTACGTGCCTCCTAAATCGTTATTGTCATTTGAATTTGGAAAGAATAAAAAATAAATCAGATAGTGGTGGAAGAAAACAATAAAGTGGATATCGGAATGTGGGAAAATTCGGATAACCGCTTACACGTTCTTTTTATAGGGTACACTTCATTTTAATACATTTTATTACCAAAATACATCAAATGATCACCTGTTTTTGTAGTTTCTTCTGCCCAAATTTCAAACAGAAATAAAAATACAGGTTAACGAGCAACGATAGAAAATAAAAGACGTGAAAACAGGTGAATCGCAAGAAACACAAGCGCTGAAAGCTAAAATAAAATGGATTTAGACGGAATGCGGTCAAGGCTTTTTATATACGCACTACCACGTATATAATAAAAATCAATATATAGTTATAATCTGTAAAAAAAAAATGCAAGAAAGATGAAAAACATAGAAATTGATATATGGTTATTGTATATGTGCCTGATATTATTATTATTATTATTATTATTATTATTATTATTATTATTACTCTAGGTCCTATTGCCTCTTTTAAGAGTGGTTGCTATAGTGAACTTGTCTTAAAACACCGTTCCCATCGTTTACATTATGGGTCTTCCTGTAAACTATTTTTCAGAAATTCTGGGTTTCAGAGATCTCTATAAATGATTTTTATAGCTTCAATTATACACATGGAAGCCAATTTTTTATGATGGTTTTCTGTTTCTTCAACCTGCTCTTGTTGTATTTTCTACTTTAGGACACAAGAAATGTGGTTTGTCATCAGATGAAATTTTATGCAAAAGGTAGCATTGTTTTGTTTTCATACTTTCTGACTCATTTATATAATTTCTAATGGTTTTGCCATAATAAGGCAAGCAGTCTATTTGTTTAGATAATCAAAGTAAACAGGAATTCAAGCATTTTAGAAGTTGCCCTGCAAACATTTAAATTATAGTAGCTTTAAACGTTAAAACCTTTAAAAAGGTTAAAACATTTAATTTATAAAAATACATTATATAGCAATATTTAATGAAAGGTTATTCATAAAAATAAAAAAGAAACAAATTTAGAAAATGTTTAATTTTTTCATGTTAATGGCCCTCAAGTACCTTTTTGGGAATGTATTCAAAATAAGTTGCACTCCCTCCGTTTTGTTTGGTTTAAACAATATCGTCTTTCATTTCAACCAATT